>LPNX010828161.1:0-89215 GCA_001517045.1 Pseudotsuga menziesii
ATAACCTCTTTCTAATATTCTAGTATTGATTATCAATTCCTTTCATATTTATTGTAATGTATGAAACTTTTTGCCATTTAAGGAGCGTTAGCACTCAGAATTACACCCAAGGTTGTGAAGAGTGAATCCCAAGGTAACAACAAAACCAATTTAAGAAAGGGAGATGGCTTCTTCCTTTCTAGAAAGGGATCTCTCTCAAAATTTTAACAAGGCAAGATATGAAAATAAAACAAGATTTAGATTGAGTTTGTGGTTGAAACAAGGAAATCATAAATTGGGCTATGGAGTCACAAACATAGATGAGTTACAAAACAGTTTGCAGGGAAAGAGCTACAAAGACAAGATAGAACTTAGTTGCAGCCGAAATGATTTTCGTCTGGAGATAAAAGAAGAAAGATGATAGCCCATTAACATAAAGCATCAAAAGTATGAATTCTGCATCAATTTTGGAGGAAAATTTTGGAACCTAGAACAATAGTGAGAGCATAGTAATATGAATTCTGAACTATTATACACCCATTATAGATAAGAAGGAAGACATAATGGAAAGTTAAACAAGAAGAAATACACAAAGAGAAAGAAATAATAGTCTGTAATTATGAATTGCACATAAATATCTGTAACAACAAACCCGCGTTCAGATCTGAAACTTTATTACTGGTAAATCACACAAAGAACATCACAAAATTCTCATGGGTTCCATCCCTATATTCCTCTATTGAGGGTATATTTATAGTGTTAACAAGCTCTCGAGACCAACCTCGGAAACCTAAAATTAGTTACAAAATCAGGGATCAATCTTAACAACTTTTGATCTAGCATATTTTCCATGATCATTTACAAAATGGGAAAGCATGATGGGATGCGCATGACGGACCAAAATGGGGAAAATCAGACACCTAGAAACCATGCCTATTGGCTAAAAATGATGGCTCGAAACACCTTCGATGGTCTGTAATAACCCTCCTCCTTATCTGCATCTTCAACGAACAGAATCATCGAGGATCATTGATCTTTACCTAAGATTCATTCTGGGCGGTTTATCTGGAGTTTGCAGGAAATGGAAAACAAATTCCAACTCTCCATTTCTTCCCTTTTCTCTCTTTTCACCCTTTTCTTTCATTCCGTCCCATTGATCATCTGCATAAAAATTCAGGACCATTGATATAGCGAAAAATGGAAAGCAGACTTTCCACTTTTTGTAAAACATGATTCTGACTTTTTTGCTTCTGCATTTCATCCTCTGCCTTTCTGCTTCTCCACTTTTCTGAAAAGCGAAACATAGAACTTCAACCTTTCATGGATGTGAATTCTGACTTTTCCACCATCGGCTTTCCGCCTCCATACTTTTCGGAAAGTGGAAAGCGGAACTTGGACTCTCAATTTTCTCAAGCCCAAATACTTAAGTTTCCTACTTTTCGATTTCCACCTTTCTGCCCCCTCCATTTTCCTTCCTCACCGTTGATATATGCGAAAACTTTGTGAACCATCGATATGGCATATCATAGAATGCAGAATTCTAACTCTTTCTGACCAAACATTTGTATGTTTTTCTCCCTACTTTCTTCTTTCACCTTTCTTTTTCCTCCTTTCTGCTTCTGCCCTTAGCGAAAAGTGAAAAAAGGAAGGCAGATTTCCAACTTTCGCATCTGTGATTTTTCCTTTTCCGCTTCCATTGTTTCTTTCCCCATCATTGATATTTAGAAGAAGCGATCCTGGATGTCAATCTTGTAGATTACGGAAGGCAGAAACTCTATCTTTTATGACCAAATATTTAAGTTTTCCACTTTATGATCTTTGCCCCTTGTTCTTTCTACGTTGTTGATCTGTGCGAAGACGCCTTGAGCCATAGATATGGCATAATGCACAAATCAAGACTTGAAATTTCTTATGGACGAAACTTAGCATCTCCCACTTTTTTTTCTCCACCCGGATCATGGAAATAAGAAGTTGGTTTTCTACTTTTTATAACCAACTTTTAGTCCTCTCCATGCTTTCGCTCCTAAATTTCGTTGGGTGGAAATAAATTTTAGCCATTGATTTTGTCTGCTGCAAATTCAGGCTATTCATTTGCTGTCATTATTAAAATAAGGGCAGATTTATTCCCTTGAATGCATTTTTAAAGTAAAAAATCAAGATTTATTAAGTATTTGGGAATTACGAGTCTAGAAATGTCTCTTCAAACACTTGTAGACCTTCATCAACAATATTTAAGGGTCAGATGATAGGAAAATTTCTAACCTCATCCCTCCTTTTAATGGCTATATCTCCTACTAATAAGTTAGCCAAAAAATGGTGGTAACAAATGGCTCCAATTTGGGATGCTATCTTGCCTGCGAGGTATCAAAGAACCCCATAGACCAAGTGCCAAATCCATTGGGCGACTACCAACATTTTCCTGAAATACCCAACATGTTTTGAAAACAAAAACTAAACTGATGCTAAAAATAATGAAAAATAGCTGAAAGAAATGCTCACTATGTCAAGCTTATTCACACCTACCTACCCTAATTACTGAGCATTAGTGCCCAGTGAAGTAACTTCTGAATTCCAGTGAAGCCAATCAAGCAAATGATCCCATAAAGCAACTTTCTCCTCATTCTTGATAAAAAACAGAAAGGAATAAATTAAAGGAAAAAGGTTATGGTAAAGAAATTTATATTTGGTTTAAAGACATAACCAACCATTGTCCTTGCAAAACTTTTCCACATAGCCAGCTACTAGATCATAACATCTTTTCTAGCCTTCAAATTTTTCACTGTAAAACTTCTCCGTGTACTCTTCCACAGGATCATGACAACCTGCAAAAATTTATGTTAAGTGCTTGTCCTGACAAGGCTGCTACAACTACAACTTCTCTAGCACCATGCCAAAAGGTTCTTCAAGAAAACCATGCAAAGAACGCTCCTGATGATTTTCAAATGAGATATCAACCTCCTCATCTAAGATATCATAATTTAAAACATGATTCCTTTCAAGCATTTCAAAGGAAATGCCATTGTGTTATTGAATAGAATCAAGCAAAATGATTTATGGATTTGAAAAACATAAATAAATATCCCATTGAGGACCCTCAATTTATTCTAGTTGGTCCAATCCATGATTCTACACTACTAGTTCTTTGGGTGCATCATCCAAGTGGCCATCCTCACATTCATCATATATAGGCATGCTGAAATATTCTTTAAAAACATTACTAACACAATTTTGAACATGCTCATTACATTCTTCATAAAGCAAATTAGGATGACTCTCTTCATGTATACTATTGGGTTGATGATCTTCTTATGCCTTAAGAGAAAAGTTGGAATGTAGAGAAAATTCTAGTTGTTCATCCTTCCCCTCTCCTTCTTTGTGATTTGACATCTCATGGAAAGTAGTTATTTCTTCCATAGGCTGGGATTGATGGCATGGTTGTTTTCCCTCTTCATTATCTTTTTTGCAAATTTCATATCCTTAAGTTTTTGTGCTTGCTTAGATATTTTACGTAGATACCTCAACAATTCAAATGAAGCATAACACAGAGGTAAACTATCACCTTCAGCACCCTTTTGACCCTAGATTTCCATGGAATTTTATTCATTAACAGGTTCTGAATTTTCATATCTTCCTTCTAACCATGATTCAATGTTTGATTCCTGTTTACTTTAAATTTTAGAACATGTCGAAGGACTATGAGACTGCCATTTTCTAGATTCATAATTATCTATACAATCATCCATAGAAAGATTATAATTTTGGAGAGACTTTTGTTGCAAAATGGTTTTTTTAGATTAAATAGGTGCATCCTCTTTCTTGGTCACACAAAGATAAAAAACAATGCTGCAAACTATCACCAGTTTTAGGGAAAGAAAAATAGCTGCTGGAATCAGAGTTTTCGCTTATGTCAACTTCAGTCAGAGAAGACATTACCAACTGCTAGGAATTTTCTTGAATATTCTGGAAATTGGTTTGTATTTATTTTTTAGCTGAGTATTCATGTATGATCTCTAAAACCTCTTCATTTACATACTGATCATCACTGTATTCATCTTTCACATTTTTGCTAAACTCTTTATCGTGTGTGCAACAATCTTGAATTGATAGCAGAGAGGGATACTGATCTTTGAAATGTTCATGGAATACTGTATGAAAATATTTAAGGAAGGATAAACTTCCTGATGGTAATCCCCCATACCATGACCTTTCATTTTTTTCTAAACTAGCCATGAACATTTTCATTAAAGAATCTTCATGTAATTCAACTCCCAGCTTATGTATATGATTATGAAATCTAAACAAATTAATGCCAGCATCATCATTGTTTTGATATTTGAATATTGGAAGATATGTTTTCCAATATACAGGAGGTATTCGATTTGGACAATGAGGGATGGAATCCAGGTTCATAGGAGCACATCTTACATCCCAAGAAGTCATCTTGATGATGGAGAAACTAAATCAACTCCTCAAAATTTGCAACCCCTTTTGACAATGATGCTTCCATAAAATATTATGAAGAATGGATTCTTCGCAGATGGAGTCACCAGGTGAAAAGAGACATGACCTTCTTGACACCTGACCGATGTTCACCATCAACAACCAGATCTAAAAACTCTTCATTTAGACCCAGGGAATATTTGAACCCTCTTCCTGGTATCAGTCTTTCTAGCCGTTGGTCTCCCCAGTGGAGTCACCTTCCAAAATCTTTTAGTGGAGTAGCCAGGGAAATTTATACAACCTTTTTCAAATGCATGAGTCTCTTTTTTCCCACATAAACCCTTTATTCTTGGCATATTTGTTGTTTTTCCCAGCGCTGATTTTTACTTTCGTCCCTGCCAACGATGCTTGTTTATTAGCACTTAGAATTACACCCAAGGTTGTGGAGAGTGACTCCCAAGGTAACAGCAAAACCACTTTAAGAAAGGGAGTTGGCTTCTTCCTTTCTAGAGAGGGATCTCTCATGAATTTTTAACAAGGCTAGATATCAAAATAAAAAACAGATTTAGATTGAGTGTAATTGCATATTGTAATTATGAATTGCACATGAATCTCTACAACAAAAAACCTATGCTCGACTCTACAACTTTATTACTGATAAATCACACAAATCATAGAACAAAATTCAACGGGTTCCAACCCTGTCTTCCTCTATTGAGGGTATATTTATAGTGTTAATAGGCTCTTGAGACCAACCTCGGAAACCTAAAATTAGTTACAAAATTGGGGATCAATGTTAACAACTTATGATCTGGAAGATTCTCCTTGATCATTTACAAAACGGGAAAACATGTTGGGATGCAGATGATGGAACAAAATGGAGAAAATCAAACACCTGGAAACCAAGCCTTCTAGCTGGTAATGATGGCTCAAAACACCTTTGACATTCTGCAACAACCCTCCTCCTTCCCTTCTTATTTAACCAGCGGAATCGTCGAGGACTGTTGATCTCTACTTGAGATTCATTCTGGGTCATTGGTCTAGAGTTGGTGGGAAACATAAAATGGATTTTAACTTTCCCTTTCCTCCCCTTTCTCTCTTTTTACCATTTTCTTTCATTCCGTGTCATTGATCGTCTGCAAAAAACTTTCGAACTGTCGATCTGGTAGAAAATGGAAAGCGGACTTTCCACTTTTTTTAAAACACGATATTGACTTTTCCACTTCCACATTTCAGCCTCCTCCTTTCCACTTCCGCACTTTTTCGGAAAGCATAAAATGGAACTTCAATATTTCACTAATGCAAATTATGACTTTTTCACCCCCATCTTTCCGCTTTCTCCTTTTCACCTCTGCACTTTTTGGAAAGCGAAAAGAGGAACTTAAAATTTCCCTCTTTATGATTTCTTCCTTTCCACTCTTGCCATTTTCCTTCTACATCATTGATATGTGCGGGAACTCTATGAACCGTCAATGTGGCAGAGTGCAGAATGCATAATTCTAACTCTTTGAAACCAAACATTTGTATCTTCTGCTCCTGGCTTTCCTCTTTTGCCTTTCTACTTCCGCCCTTAGCGGAAAGTGAAAAATGAAAGGCGGATTTCCAACTTTCTCTTATGTGATTTTTCCTTTTCTACTTCCGGGTTTTTGATTCCATCATTTCTTTCCCCACTGTCAATATTTAGTTGAAGCGTTCCTGTTCGTTGATCTTCTGGATCACGGAAGGTGGAAACTCTATGTTTTATGACCAAATATTTAGTTTTTCACTTTTTAATCTCCACCCCTTGTTCTTTCTGCATCGTTGATTTGTGTGAAGACGCCCTGAGCCATAGATTTGTCGAATGCAGAAATCGAGACTTGAACTTTCTTATGGCCGAAACTTAGCATCTCTCGCTTTCATATCTTCTACTGAATTTCAGAAGGAGGAAGTCAACTTTTCCACTTTTTATAACCAATTTTTAGTCCTTTTTGTGCTTCCGCTCCCGACTTTCCTTGGGAGGAAATGATTTTTAGTCATTGATTTTGTCCACTGCAGATTCAGTCCATCCATTTGCTATCATTATTCAACGAAAGGAATATTTTTTCCTTCAAATGCATTTTTAAGGTCAAAAATCAAGATTTCTTAAGTATTTTGGCGTTACGATTCTATAAATGTCCCTTGAAACAATTGTAGAAATTCATCAACAATATTTAAGGGTTAGATGATATGGAAATTTCTAACCTCATCCCTCCTTTTAATGGCCACATCGCCTACTAATCAGTTAGCCCAGAAATGGTGCTAACAAGAAGTATAGTTAAAACCAACAAAATACTCACACTAACATCATGTTATATACATATTTATAATCCAAATATTAATAAAGAATTGCATATTCATTTATTTGCAAAAGATATTTACACAGTATTGAAACTCCTTCATTTACAAAAAATATTAACACTTCAAATCCAATGATAAACTTTAAGACATAGCCAAGGAACTGCCGCTCAGATCTCAGATCAAACAATACAAGAAAGGTTCATAGATTAGCTCCAAAATAGTACAATGTAGAAACATATCAGAGTTTATATCAAAACAAAGGAACTAATTCATACTCAGAACTCACCAAACCACAAATAATATCATAAAATGGTTCTGGTATCAATTCAAAGGTACACAGACTTCAATCAAAACATTGAAAATCTAACAGAATCAATCTATTTCATTAATTAAAAATAAATTGTGGACCAGGTTCTTTACTTTAAAAGAACAATGATTGCAAGTCCATTTGTGGTGGATCTCCCAGGAAATGAATCCGGTTCAATCCAAAGACACAACAATTGCAAACATTTCATGGAGTTCTCACCAGATAGGATCTAGTTCTGAAATTAATTCACACAACAATTTGCAAACAAATCATGGATTTCTCACCAGATGTAGATCTGGTTCTTTAAACATAATACACAACGATTTACAACCAAACATATATGGTTCTTTTAACACAATACATAGTGATTTCCAACCAAACAGATCTTATTCTTAAAATACTATACACAACGATTTCCATCCAAATAGATCTGGTTCTTTAAATACTATACACGGCGATTTCCAACCAAACGAATCTAGTTCTTTAAATATTATAGACAACAATTTCCAACCAAACAAATCTAGTTCTTTAAATACTATACACATCGGTTTCACCCAAACCTATCTGTACACTGAAATCGTAGACACGGAATTCTATAAATTTAAACTCATTGAATCTATAACATATAATCATTCCCTACTACCCACATGTTGGATCTATACAAAAAAAATGCAGATCTATATTCGTTGGATCTATAAACCAAAATCACAGATCTATATTTGTTGGGTGCATACACTAAAAATCATATATATATATATTAGTCCCTGCTTCCCACACGTTGGATCTATAGCCTAAAAAAATCGCGGATCTATATTCAATGGGTCTATACACTGAAAATCATAGATAGAAATCATTCCCTAACAATTATCAAACAATTTGGATATCTACAATATATTCGATAATAAAAACCACTTACTAGATTATGGATGTGTACCGCACATGTACGCATATAATGAGATTTTATACCTAGGTATGAAGATCGTGGACCCTGGATCTAGTAGGATCGCTCAAACCTGTCAAGAAAAGCTTTGATCTATCCAATATATAATTGAACGCTGGTCAAAGTACTCTCCTCCTTCACAATGCAGAGGTAGCCCTCATCTTTTCCCCAATATTCAGTTTTTTAAATCGCATCAAAATGAAACTTCCATTGGAGTTTTCCCCAAGTGCCCCCCCTTTATAACAAGACACCTCTTCTTCTCAACACGACAAGTGGAAAAAGTATTAGAAATTGTGGTCTTTATAAGAAGACACCTCTTCTTCTCAACACGACAAGTGGCAAAAATAATCCACGTTTTCTTTTTCTATTCAAAGGGGAATCCCAAAGATTCTCTCAAATTTTTAGTTGTGTGACTAGTGTCAACGGAAATACGGCTTATGCTCCAATGAAATAAAGATTTAGCAAAAATCTTATGTTGCATCATCTTATTCGATCATCATTGGCCAATATCCTTGAAAGTAGTAAGTGTATAATGACTATTTACAGACGTATATATATATAATAATGTCTCCTATCAAAACTCAGGTCTGAAGGTTCCGACCATTACGATTATCCAAAAGGCATCTTTTTACCTTTCAGGAGAGTTCGATAAACCAAGTATATTCTTTACTTCAATTAAACTATGTGACTATTCCACTAAAATTTATAATGTCTACCCGACATGAGTAAATGTCTATAAGTTATCTTTAAATCATTTTAATAAATGCAGATCCTAACCTCGCTTTTATGGGCGTGTAAAATAATTTTAGTGGTGTTTAAGTCTAAGTTAAGGATTATTAACCGTCTTCTCGTTTGGTATGTCATCAGAACTATAAAGATGCTTCATTATTGTTACTGAATCCCCAAGGTTTCATTCATTATTTACCCTTCCCCCTAATGGGTTCCTCCCCAATCATCGTTTTAGTCGTGCAAAGATTTCAACCTCCTAACTTTATCAATTTCATCCACAATTTAATGAAGCTAGGATTAGTACTTACAATGCCTTTTACTTACACTTCACGTATTCTGGACGTGTAGTAAGGGGATGATACAGGTTGATTGTAGTTTGATATCATTTAAGCCCTTAATTAGGATAAGCATTTCTTCTACTGCAACGACATATGAATCTTACAGTTTTAATATTACTATGCATATTTTTAATATGTCAAATCTCTTTGCACAATGTGATAAAGTCTGACTATTTCATGTGACATTGCTTGATAAACCGAAAAAATTTCTCTCTCGTAAATGTGGACAAGCTATCCATATACTCTGCATTAATACCATTTTCTTTGAAGGTAGGATTGTATGTTCCAAGGCCATTCTTATCCAGCCACACCCCCGCATCCTGAAAAGGAATTACAAATATTAAAAAAATTGTATCCTACCCCATAATAGTGAGTTGAGAAAACTACAACTAGTTTCAATAACATCATGATAAACAGGTGAGGGCTTGTAGCTATTTCTCTACCAACCATTTTATTTGTGTTTCATGTTAGTTTATTAATAATTTTGTATGAATTATCAAATATTATGTGCGTATAATAAAATTTATTAAACAAGAAATCTAGAGCTTACCGAATTTGCAACGCATCATCCCTTTCCACTATGATTATGTTCGCTGTGTAAGGGGGTCGTCATGGGTGTCTTCTTCTGTGTGTGAGTTCCTACGAGTCTATTTTTGTGGTGTGGTTACAGTATAAAATCTAGATCATTGCCTATGTGTGTGAGAATGTTTTCCATGCATTGTCATTGTGAGTAGTCTAGACTATTGTTTTCTACCAAATGCGAATTGTGTTGAGCTTCCTCCATTGTTGCTTATCCCAAGCAGTTATAGTTAGTCGAAAGGGTAGTAACCATCGTAGAATGTAGAAAAATGAATAAAAAATATTATTCCTTCCGTTGAAACATTTTTTTCAAGATGCATTAGCACTTCAGCAATCCACATTCACTTGTGCCCAACGTTCTGTGCTCAAATCCAGACCATCTCCTCCTGCTGAAATAGAAGAGGTTTCTTGGAATGAAATCATTTTTTCTTGTACTTGGCCAGGCTTCATCACTGTCTCTACAACCAGCAGGAAACATGCACTAGATGAGTGATACGAGAAATCCTTGATTACACCACATGGTGATCATGCATGCCAAAAGTGCCAAATTTCACAAGGCATATATGCATGGTTCCATAGTTTAGTGTGTCATTGTTTTCCAATTATGCTTTTGCACTTCCAATGCTTATCTTCATTTTGAAGAAATGGACTATAATAAATAGGACTCCAACTCCATGTCCATCTCTGGTTTATTTGATAATGTCATTTAATAGTCGGAACCCACTAGTTTAATAGTGTAAATAAACCACCAAGCTGCTTTAAACCTTGCTCTATTGGTCTTTGCACCCAAAAATTATGTCGAGTACTCCTCCCTCGGCCAGCAGCAGCTTAAGAAAAAATAGAATCCTTTTCTTTCTTGTTGCACCTCACACGTCTACATAATCTATGTGTTGCGCCTAACCTCATGCTATGTTCGTTGTCTGTTGTTTGTCTATTATTTCCGTTGTATTTAGTTGTTGTAGCTACCTTTGTTGTTGATGTAGTTGTTTTCATTGTTGTATTTGTTCACGTAGCCTTGGCACCAACCCTACCAACAATAGGAGCCATGGGTATTGGGTGAATGAGGCATGTAAGTATTATTTCTTGAGCCTAATGTTGGCCAACTAGTTGACCATTTTGTTAATGATTTTTTTTTACCATTATTTAGGACCAAGTCTCTTGGGACAACATGATGAAATCCCCAAAAACATTTTGTCTCGCCTCATGCTAAAAAATGCTAAAAAATTCAATGGCATAAAACTCAAAAATCACTGTTCGTTTTTTCAAACTTCACAAAAATTCTGATAGTGATCTATGTTTCCTACTCATCTAGTTAGGTTCTGTCTAAGTTAGCTTATCAAAACTTAGAAAAGGATCTCATAAACTTCCTATTGGCCAACAACACTAATGGTACAAGTATCTATAAAATACCTCCTATTCACCCTTCCCAAAAATGTCGTCTAATATCATACATAGATGTATGTGTTGGCTTTGTATGAATGTGTGTCATTAACGATATAAAAGTTCCAATTACGTAAGAACGAGTCGGAGTTTGGTGAAAGGATAGAGTTTTTTTTTTCATATAAAAAAGATCTTATATATATGATATAAAAAAAAAAGGTATCACCAGATAATTACAATATGACAACCTTTCCACACTAGTCCATAATAGTACTTACACCTACTATACAAAAAGTTTCTGAATTCTATCCATATACCCCTGTTCCAAATTATTCTGTCATCACCCATCGGGTATCCTATCATGGAAAATTATGTAATATCCATTACATAATACACTACATGATTAGTAAACCCCATATGAACCATAAGATATAACAATCTTATGTGTTCATTCAGTCTAGCCAAAATACTAAAAATAACCAAAAAAGGTAAAAGCAGATGGATCACGACCATCCCCACGAGCCACCAAAAAATGTCCAACCGGCCCCACTAAAGCCTGCTTAGATAATAGATCAGCATCATAATTAATCTCCCGATATATATGTTGGATGCTGATCTCCACAAATTGACTCTTCAGCTACAAAATACGATCCACCCAATAGGTAAGGAGAACCGCTTCCAATTGTATAATGCCTTTAAACCATTCTACAATAACCTGGGAGTCACCAGCAATTTGAATTGCATCTATGCCCAAAGATCTAGAAAAGTGAAGAATACTCCACAATGCCAGTAATTCAGACCAAGTGTTGGTACCAAAACCACAGTTCCATTTTATGTTAAATCTTCCCAGAAGAGGCGATATGAGTATAGCCCCTACTCCACACTTGGTACCACCATCCTGAGAGGCCCCATCAAAGTAGCCTACAGAAATGTCATGAAGAAAAGTAGGTTGCTGAATAATACAGGACGATTTCTTCTTGAACTGTTTGGGTCCCTCATTCCATATGAGCTGTACCTTATTGACAATCTGAAGCGGAGTAGAATATGCATTCCTGAAAATAAAGGAGTTTCTTGCCATCCAGATAAATCTACACACATGAAAAGGTATATTCCTCAACTTACTGTCACCGGTTATCCAATTTCTAAAAGCCTGTGTAATATGTCTTCCATGCCAAATAAGATCAGTTTTAAATAAATGACCAATATGTTGCCATACCTGCACATAAAATGGACAGTCAATCATCAAATGAGTAATACTTTCCTCAGCATCATGACATAACGAACAAATTCCAGGACCCTTGAAGCCCTTTCTCTGGAGCATATTCCAAGTGTGAATACGTTTAGCCAACATTAACCAGGAAAATATCACCATCTTCAGAGGAATTTTCCAATGCCAAACCTCCTTAAACCATATAGGAATACATTCCGGGAAAGTGGAAGAAACAGAAAATGAATATGCCAGTGCCACAGTGATAGTTCCAGTTTTCACATTTTTACTCCAGATCAGAGTATCTTTACATTGTTGCAGCCTTAAACCGGAGTTTCTAAGCTTGTATGTATAATTATTCCATTCGGTAGCCAGAGTTCCAGTAAGATATATATCCTGTGCATCCACCCATCCCGTGAAGCTGTTATCATCAATATTATTTGCAGCTTCTGCCAAATAATATATTCGTTTATCAAGCAAATGTGTCAATAGTGGATTCGATATCCTGAAAGCTCCATTCATACCCAGTATAGGGTCTCTTCCAACCCTTATGTTCCACCCATCACCAGGTCGCCACGCCAACCACTACTTCAGTATAGGCATCACCTTCAATAGTGCCCTCCATATATTCGAGATATTCCTCAGGTCGTACTTAGACAATCTGATCCATTCTGTAATCGGCCAGCCTCGAATGTATTTTGCAGAGATCACCCGATGCCACAGGCCTGGTATAAAAATACACCACCACAAATTTTTTGCAATAAGTGCTCTACCAAATTCTCCAATGTATTTTATGCCCCATCCTCCATATTCTTTTGGATTTGTCAATAATTCCCATCTTACCAAGCAGATAGAAGACTTATCACTGCATCCAGACCATATGAATCTCGTCATTCTGCTCTGTATCAGTTTAAGAATAGCTTTCGGAATCCAGGATAGGGAGAACCAATATACAGGAATGCTTTCCAGGACTGATTTAGTCAAAATGAGTCTGCTGCCAATAGATAAAAAACGCTGGCCCCAATTATCAATGCATGTCTCAATCCTCTTAAGCAGCCAAATCCAGTCCCTGATCTTATAGTCATTTGGTTTCAGAAAAAATACCAGGTATCTGAATCCATGTTCAAGAGGCAGAATATCAAAAGAAAAAAGTTGGTGTAGTATCTCCAACTCAATAGGTTCCCACTTTAACTGATAAAATTGTGATTTGTTCGGACTAATGCTCATACCCGTAGCATCACAGAAAACATCAAGAGCATATTTGATAGCCTCCCATTCCCGTTGTGTACCCCCGCCAAATAATAGGATGTCGTTCACAAATAACAGATGTGATAAAAATATTAGCTTCCACCTTGATACCCACAATCTCTCCATGCTCTGTTAATTCCTTTATCAACCTGCTGAAACCTTCTACAATAAGTAGAAATAATAATGGCGACAATGGGCATCCCTGTCGTAAGCCCCTGGATGCCGAGAAAAAAGGAGTGGGGTTTCCATTAACCAGTATGGAATAATTGGCAGAACTTACACATCCCATAATCCAATTTGTAGTGTGCAAGGGTATACCAATCTGTAGAAGAACCAGACGAATAAAACCCCAATCCACCCGATCAAAAGCTTTAATGATATCCAAATTTAATACCAGAGATTTCTTATTCTTTAACTTAATGCTGTGTATAGTTTCTTGCGCAATGGCAATGGCATTAGTAATTTGGCGATTTTCAAGGAAACCGAACTGTTCATCAGATATACCCAAAGACAGCCCCTTCTTCAGACGAGTAGCAATGATTTTAGTAATAATCTTATAAATCAGATTGCATAGTGAGATCGGCCGATATCCCGCAAATGAGGAAGGATTATCCGATTTTGGTATTAAAGCTACAAATGTAGAGTTCAAAGAGCCACACACATAGCCCTGAATCCGCGATTCCTCCACCATAGCAAGTAGATCAGGTCCCACCAAATCATAAAAATGAAGGAAAAATTCAACAGTCCATCCATCTGGCCCAGGACTCTTTGAGAGTTCAAATTCTTACAGAGTGGATAGAATCTCATTCAAGGTAACAGGTGCATAGAGTCTCTCACCATCCTGTTCCGCAAACATCCGTGGGTACTTCATAATAAGTTCCATTTGAGCAACAATAGACAGGTTTTCCTGTTTCTTATATACAGAATTGAAGTATGTAAATGCCTCATTTTCAAGATCACCCTGTTTGTAAATAACAGTCCCATCTTCCACAAGAATATCCCAGATATGGTTATGAATTCTTCTAGTATTGGCATACTGATGATAAAATTTGGTGTTAGAGTCACCATCCAATTTAGTCTACTTTTCTGGTGAGCCGTCTCCTCTTTCCTCTTCAATATGGATTGCTGTGACTCAGTAAGGCATTTCAACTGATCACTGACCTCCTCATCGCATATACCGGTTGGATAGTCTATCATAATTTTAGCAATATCATATTCAATAGCTACCAACACCTCCGAGTCTTGCTTCTTTTGAATGTTTTCCCAATTATTCACCTCAGCTTTGAGGAGCCTAAGTTTCATAACCAGTATCCGCATAGGAGTAAGGTCATCATCCACCACCAAATTCCGCCACGTCGATCTCACAAACTGGTCAAAATTATCCATAGCCAGCCAATTCGCATTAAATTTAAATGGATAATGGATGTGTTCACCTTCCATTTCCCACTGGAAAACAATAGGAAAATGATCAGATATCTTTGACTAAATGACCCACGATCGGTAAGAATGAACCTGCTCCAGTAAATCCTCATCCACAATGAACCTATCTAAACGCTTGCCAATACCAGCCGATCCTCCCCGACCATTTTGCCAAGTAGGTCGAATGATAGATGGTTCAACATCTAACAGGCCTTCATCCCGAAAAAGATTGTAAAAAAATTCAGCATCTGGATCCAGTCGCATACTTCCCCAAGCTTCACTAGCATATATAGTAAAATTAAGATCACCACCGATGATTAACCCAGATTTCTTCAACAAACCACCAGCGTGAATATGACTCCAAAAAGGAATTCTATGATGATATGGCCCATAACAATTTAGTATGTTAATCTCCTGTACGCCATTTATGTGCCTACCCTGCAATATAATACCTGCAACAGATTTGAAGACTTCAAAAATCACCTTATTAGGATTCCATGCGGACAGAAAACCCCCCGAAAGTCCAGTAGCATCCACAGCACTCATATACCAACTCCCCACCACTTTTGAAAATACTTCAATTGCCCTATCAGAAGACACCATCGTCTCCTGAATCAATAAAATATTAGGTCTAACATTCTCACATACTCTACAGAGGGCTAGCAATTTATGGGCACCCCCTACCCCACGAATATTCATAGAGAGTATAATCATGTTAAACCCCGAGCAAGGGCCTTCTGCGCTCTAAGGGCCCGAGGGATATGTGAAGAAGGTGTAGTCAATTTTGGAGAAACAGATAATAAGCCTTTCAGTTTTCTGGCATTTCTGGTCTTTAAAGGTGAGAAATCAGGGTCCAAATCCCCTCTAATACAGCCTTTGGGATCACTAATCAGCACCCCCATGGATCCCGATGGTGATAAGACCTCAGGAGATGGTTTATCAGTAATGACTCTACCACCCATGTAAACAGGAAGTTTGGAATTCTGGAGAACATCTCGAAAGGTAGGGACCACATCAGAAATAGTTTCAGACTCAACAGGATGTGCAAAATTCCCCATATACCCCTGAGGAGATGAGTCTAATCCTTCACCAGTATCCTCCCTCCCCACCGGAGTATAGGAATCCCCAGAAAAAGATTCTGTATAAGTCTCATCGGAAACCTTAGGAAAATACTGATTAACCAAGGAAAATGACGGCAAAGAGCCCATAGGATAATCCCCCTCCACACCCCCAGAGGTATCCTTTAAAGAAGTAAGACCTTCCTTATATAAACCAGACTACAAAATACACCTATCATTGAGCACTGATTCTTTCAATTTATAAAACTCCTCCAGAGTTAATGACGCGACGAGAGATGGAGAGTATATATGTAACTTACCAATCAGTGAACTGTCCGGGATAGAGAGTGTGGACAGGTCCATAGCCAATGCACCCACAATCGTCTCGATTATCTTAGGCGGCTCTTCAATAGGTGTAGGATCAGATGAAAATCCTGGACAATCGAGCTGTTTTAAAGGACGACCAGAGCACTGAGCTTTAAGATGACCCACCTTATTGCAAGTCGAGCAATGAAACGGTAGCCCCTAGTAATCCAACTCCATTTCATATGCAGTCCCCCTCCAATCAATAGTTAAATCCGCCACAAGACCCTGAGAGATATCAATTTCCACAAAAATCTTACCAGTTCTACGATCCTGACCCCCTAAAAGGGATGGTTCCACATGTAAAAAGCACCCCAAATGATTGCCAATAGCAGTAAATGCTTCCAAATTCCAGAGGAAGAGGGGGCAATTTAAAATATGGACCCAAAGGTGACGAATAACCGGGACCTCCTTCTTAGGATTGAATAGGTGACACCACCTCTTCAGCATCAAGCTGCCTTTACCACACAGCCAGGTTCTAGATAATATAGATTCAGAATCCCTAAAGCTCTGAAACAGAAAACAATACCACCCCCGGGATAATTTAAAAACCTCTGGCATGTATGTAAGCAATGGAAACCAATGTTCCTGAACATAGGTCTCAACATCTCGACTAGAACATGACCAGAAACTGAACTTACCAACCAATGCCGCCAAAGACATCTTGGTCACATCATCTAACCCAATATCATCCTTTCATCATCTTGGTGAAAGGATAGAGTTGTCAATGGTACTAAAACAAAGTTAATATAAAAGTTATTAATTCCATTGTTTCTTTGATAACAAGATAAATTTTCTTTAGGCCTAATGGCTCCTTACTATTAACTTTAAAGTGCATCCGTATGCACTTGTTATTGTTTGCTTTTCAACTGATGCATCTGTTTTTATTAAAATATATGGCATATTTACCACAAGGTAAAATTCAAAATATTAAATTTATAACTTTACCACAGGGACTCAGCGAGGCTTTGGCACTTGTTAAAATTGAAAATGAAATTTTTTTGTTTATTTTTCTATAAAAAAATGTAATTATTATATTTGTATTTTAGTAATTAATTTAGAAGAAAAAAACATAATACTTTTAATGTGTTAAATTAAAATTAAAATTATTAATATAAATAATAAATAACAATAAAATATTTATAACTTCCTCATTTATAATTGAAATTTTAAAAATTATTCATAAACAAAACTCAACATTATAAACACAGACATTAATGTCCTTGATGTCCTTTAGACTTGGTTTTAGCATCTTTTTTAAACCATGTTCTTTTATACTTATTTGTTAATATAGAGATTATCATTAATTGAAGATGGATTTTATTTCATTTCTTAAAATTGAGATTGAGATTAAAATTTGAATTTTGTTAAAGTTAAGCAAAAATTTAAGAAGTTTATAATATAATTTTTTTATAAATGAATTTATTTTATTTTTTTTATAAATTAATTTTTACATAATAAGAGTAATTTTTTGTGCATGAATGTTACCATAGTACAATTTTATGGATTTGCATTTTGTAAAAACTTAGAAGTGATGAAAGTGTTTCGAGTGGACCCTCCACCCATCATTAAGATCATTCAATGATATGGCCAAATTTCTGCACAATGCAAATCCATAAGCTTGCACACAAAGAGTAATTATGTTAATTAATTTTTGGAAAATTTTTAATTAATTTATATTTATTAAAAAAAATATATATCTATTATAATTATTTCTTATAACAAAATTTCTATTAATAAATTTATCAATAATACAAATATTATATTATTATTTTATAGGTTCACAAAAAGTATATTAGATATTATATTATTATTTTATATGTTCACAAAAAGTATATTAGATTGTTGTAAAATTTTATTTCTATATTTAGAAAGAAAGAATTTGTTTATGGAGTTCAATTTTATCTTTTCTATATCTTAATTTTCTTTTTGAAGTTAGTTTAAAAATAAAAATCTTTTTAATCTGATATCTTAATTTTCATTTAACCTTTAATTCTTTCTTTTGGGCAATTTCTATTTTATTATATATATTTAAATTCAAAAAATTGAAATCTTAATATTAGATACCTTAAAGATTCAAAATATACATCCACGTACATATAATAAAAAATCTGATATAAAAAATGATAAACCATTCGTACAAATATTTCTAATTTGCATATTATGTGCTTTAGTTTTATAAAAGTTTAATTTTTTTTAGCTTGGTTATACATTGGGAAAGTTTACCATATTCTTATTTTTGCAATTCATTTGGCTGGATACTTTATGTAATTATAAACACTCAGTAATGGATTGACGTCATAAAATCTTGCTTTTCTGTCTTTTGTTTTTTTTTCATTCTACGGTTATATTTCATATGGGTTACAAATGTTTACAACCTTACACATTGCTTTTCATAACCTATTTATAACCTATAACCTATTGCTTTTCAACGGCTATATTTATAACCTATTGCTTTTCATATGGGTTACACATGTTTATGGTATTTATAACCTATTGCTTTTCTGTCTTTTGCTTTTTGTTTTTGAAAGAGCTTTTCATATGGGTTACAAACTTACACATGTTTATGGTATTTATTATCTATTGCTTTTGTTTTTTTCTTTCAAACTGTTATATTTCAGATGCGTTACACATGTTAATAGTATATGATGGGTTACACATGTTAATAGTATAAAATACTGTTGGCTAGTAAATTTTAAAATAACGCTTCCTCATAATATGTTTAAACGGTCATAGAAATAGTGCTTGTTTAAAGTCTTTATTATGAGGCATATAAGGATATGATCTGTTTAAACAAAAGGGTTTAGGAAAGCAAGTGTCAAGAAAACAATGTTTTTGCTGTTGGTGTAAAACTTTATTTTTGATAGAAAATAAAAAAATAAACATTTGTAATGAGTTATTCTATATTAATAAAAGATAATGAAGGGGACATAAGTGAAAATAGATATTGAAGAGTGTTTCTTGACCCACAAAAGGAAAGACAAGTGACTGAAGCTAGTGAATGAGAACTTAAGATGCATGACGCATCATCCCAAAAAATTAGTTCACAACTCCTAGTTAAGTGCCAAAGAGCATGAGGCTCATAAATGACCAAGTCCTTGGCAAACTACTATATAATAGTATGTCCATAAGCAAGTAGGAGGATAGCATTGGATGGGAATTGAATGTGATAATACAAGAGATGGTGCATTAGTGGATTTTTCTTTTGGTTCAATGAACAGGATCAGGGGATTATGGAGAAAGTAACTTGGCTGCTATGGGAGTTGGTTAGGAGAAACGACTATTCCAATTTTGTTTTTCCAGTAGTGGTGCTAGGTTCTTACTCTATATTTTAATTTACAACAGACTAATTATTCTATGTTTCCCATATATTGTTGTTATATTCATAAGTAGAAAGCTCTAGTTATTCATAATACACAATCAACTATTATGCATCGATGTATATCTTTTTTAGTTATTATTCCAAAATTTGTTTATCTTTTGTTTAAAAATGATAAAGGGTAATTCAGAAAAACTCCTTAGATTGGGCATTGATACTGAGTTAGGAGCTTCTCTCGTATGTATAAGATGGAGAGTCAAAATTTCTTGTTTAAACATGGAAATATTATTGAATTCTATCTATCCTCCAACAATGCTGAAGATATAGTTAAATTTCAACTTATTTAGGAAATTGATACATTTGAAATCTATATTACAATAGTATAGTAAAAAATTTAAATAATAAATGAATTACATAATAGAACGAAGTCGAGTGAAGAAAGTAAATAGATCTTGAGTAGAAAATTATGAACTAGCAGAAATACTTTTAAAATCTATGTTTTACAATCTAGTTAAGCATTGCTTTCATCTTTAGTCGAAAAGTCCTATATGTATAGTTCCTATCTTATGCCAACAATCTATATAGTACATATATCAGATAAATAATCAACTATAGAACATATATAATTAATGTATAAATAATCCTTTAGAGGTCTCCTTTAAGCAATCATAACTAGACCATAGATCCACGAAGTAAACATGATACAAATGCAAGTAAATCAAATCCAAACCAAAATCGTAGGCATACACACTAGTTGTTGAAAATACAATTCCATATCAAACTAAATCACAAAAGTAACTATTTTCTTTCCAAGGACCGACATTAATCCCATCGATGATGGAAACTGAGCTTTAATAAAAGACTGTAGACAGTCCATCGATAAATCCAAACCAAATTCTTACAGATAAGATACATGTAAATCCCATTTTTATTCATAAATTACTGCAAAGATAATCGTGGACCGTACGGGTTGTAATAAATTAAAAAAACACCAAGTGAAAAGGTAATGGTCCTAAGTCCATCTAATGGCTACCATCATTTGTGCTAAGGATAAGCACAAGAACATAATACAATGGCTAACCAGTGCTACTTAGAATGCTAAACTCTCAAAAAAAATTATAATTTTTAATCATCTACTTCATACTCCACTGCATTACAGATCAAGGCATCCTTAAAACTGTAAATTATCCAATGTGTCCATGGCCGTAAGACCATCGAGAAATGGTAGCCATTAAGTTAAATGAAACAATATACAAGCAAAACTCATAACAGAAATCGCACAGACCCTAGGGGCGGGTCATTCCTTATTCTTTCAAATCACATATGCAGAGGTGGCTATAAGACCATCTAGGAAGAATTCCACCTTCATTTTTCTTAAACCACTATTAAAAAATGTAAGAGTATGTGAGTAATTCCATCTGTGGTGGCACCCAAATATTATGGAAAAGATTAAAAACAATTACAATACATCTAAGATCGTTGTTGAGGCAGAATGCTGCAAAGCTTTTGCAAGGTAAGTTTAAACCCTAAGAGTTTTACAATTACAACAATTTTTTTAGAAAGGAACTTATCTTAAGAACTTGCGTGGCTTCCTCTCTCGACTCCTATGCTTGTACCCACTGTTACCTGCAAAAAAATATCAACACTAGTCAGTGAATGTGGACCAAATGCATAGTAAAAGGAATAACAAATGAAGGGTTTTAAGCATAATATACCTAAGAATTGAAAAACGAAGGACTGGGAGAAGGTAACCCGGTCACCTGCCTCTCTGACACCCTCCACTGTGCAATAAGGATAACTTACAATCAAACCCTAGTATTTGGACATTACAAGTAAATAAATTTTAAACCATTCTTAAACTTACCTTGGGAAACTTGCAAAGAGGTCCAGGGGTTGTATCCTCCAGGGTTGCCCTTATCCCTCTTCTTTCTGCAACTCTCAACAATGCAGTATCAGTTAGAGCTCAAAGAATTAATAAAAAAAAAAATACAAGTATTGCTAAATAGTTGAGGGGTTATCTGGTAAAGAGGCAACAACATTTCGAAATGAATGACTGAGCTCGTGAAGGAGAAACAATGAGTTGTGAATGAACTTGGAATCCATGTTTAAACATGTGATTACTTTGGAAGAGAACCCTTTTCATTGCAGTTAAACACAAGCAGCAGTTACACCAAAAAAAAAAAACCAACTTTTCACCATTGAACAGAGTAGATCTCAACTTTATCTTCGTCCGTAGACCAAACAAATTGAATGAATGGTTCAAACAATTTTCCAACNAAAAAAAAACCAACTTTTCACCATTGAACAGAGTAGATCTCAACTTTATCTTCGTCCGTAGACCAAACAAATTGAATGAATGGTTCAAACAATTTTCCAACACATCAAAACTCTTCTTAAACCCTAGCAACAAATCTTGACAGATCGAAGGCTGAGATGAGGTGTCGAAGCCCATGTGGAAGGCCTGGCTGTGCTATCAACTCATAGCCAGGATACGCCTTTTTTTTCAAAAGTCAACCAAGGATATAAAATAACTCTCAGCCAGAACTAATGACTCGGTAATTTATCTTGGTAAGAACCATAACAGAAAACACCCATTGCCATAACCATGTAAAACGACACATATATTATATTCACGTTGCAACCCTTGGTTTAATACCAAGATTTTATTCTTATAAAAAGGACTTTACAACCTTATACCATCGCTCCTTAAGACTAAATTCCTTGCACCTTCATACCATGAGCTTAGGCTATGGTCAGGACATTGGCTTCTAACCGTTATGTAAAGACCTTATTACATTGTGGATGGGATCGAGACTAGGGTATGGTCTCCCAATCCCTAGGGATATTACAACCTAGTAAAACTAATGAAATAAAAATAAGGAAACTGTAAAAAAATCACTTTTTGGGCGTAGCTGAACGCAATGAATGAATGGCCTTTACCTCAGCCGACAAAACCTCGCATAGTAAGTAAATAAGTAAATTATTAACTGGCATAAGCATCATTAGTTTAACAGATGAGTAAATTGTTGGCCAAGAATTATAAATCATTGTTTAGTCTTTTGCATGTATTTTTTTTTACGAGTTTTGAGGTGTGTTACAAAATGGTATCAAAGCATGGTTACAACACCAGGCCTGAACTGACTCAACACTAAAACTGATAAAGAAACTAGAAAAACTAATTTAATTTATTTTTGGTTTAATTATCTTGCAAAATAGAAAGAGAAGGATAATTGTATTTTTGTAGGAAAAACATGGCAGATGCAAGGATGTCTGCAGAAGAAGAACTTCACCCAAAAAATCCTTTAAATAATGAATAGGGTAATTTAAGGGATGGGGAGATCTGGGTAAACTTGAACGAAAGTCAAGATAATAAATGCAAATGGGAAAGAAGTGTTAAGGAATTAAGATCAGAACTAAGAAAAGTTATGGAGGATAATGAACAAAACCTAAAAGCTCAAGAGGAAGTAAATAATAATTTACTAACTAAAATACATAATGAAGAAAAATACCAAAGTAAGGAATCTGAACGTATCGTACTAAAAGCTACACCTTACAAACATAAGGGAAGGAAACTAGAATTTTTCAGCCATAAACCTAAAACTTCCAGTGAAGAACCAGTCAAACATCACTCATGAAAATAACAAGATTCAAGAGAAAGTAGTGGTGACAATAAAAATAAAAAGAAGTACAAACCCTATGAGGAAATACCTGGGGAGTTTAAAAAAATTAAACCACTAATGTTTAATGGTGAAATTGAGAAAGGAGAAGAAGTGGAATCCTGGTTGTCAGGGATGAAGAAATACTTCCAAATATACAATTATTCTAACAAACTAAAAGCTAAAATAACCATCTATAATCTTACTGGAAAGGAATATATATGGTGGAAGGATATAAAGAAGTTAAAGGGAATAAAGGAAAAATATGTAACTTGAATTTTTTTTTAAAAAGAATTTTAAAAGAAAATACATGTCGGAACAATACTATAAAGAGAAGGCCATGGAATTTTACGAATTAAGACTAGGAACCATGACTATGAAAGAGTTCTGTAGTAAATTTATGATCCTACTTTGTTTTGTACCTTACATAATTGATGAAAAACCTAAGATACAACGTTTTCTCAGTTGTTTTCCTATCATGTTCAGAGAACGGATTGAGTATGAAAATTCGAGGACGCTAGAGGAAGCGATGAGAAAGGAAAATTTCTATTTTACCAAAATAAAAATAAAAAAGAAAGTGTACTAACTTGGAAAGATAACTTTGATCCAAGAAAGAAACATAATAAATTCAACAAAAACATAGGCAATAATTATAAATAGTATTAGGGTAATAACTATAAAAACTATAAACCATAGAATTATGCAGTAAAAGAAAGGGAAACTCCTACTACTTTTAACAAGAATACTGCACAAAGAGAACCCTTAAAATGTTGAGAATGTGGTGAGCCACATTACTTTAAAGACTGCCCAATAAGGAAGAATTTTTTCTAATGTTCACTCGATTAAGGAAGCAGTTACAGTTGGAGACATGGCAAGGAGCATACCTAGAATCAGCGTTGCATTGGAAAACCGGCAAGAAGACCATCAAAATTCCATGGTAGAGATTGAAGGTATGATAAAAAAGTCAACCTATTTCCATCTTGATTGATCGAGTTGCCAGTCTGATTTATATCACATAGAATAGCTAAATTGTGTAAACTAGTACTGAAAAAGTTTGATAAGTTGTGGATGGTACAATTAGTCACATGTACTAAACGTAAAGTTATTATCTATGTTAAGAACTGTGAATTATTAATGAATGATTTCATTACACATGTTGAATTGAATATTCTACCTTTAGGTTCCTACGATCTATTAATAGGAATGGTTTGGCTAGAAAAACACAGAGTAATGCTAAACTATTTTGACAAATCCTTTACATGTATAGATGATACTGGAAACACTATGGAAATAAAAGGTAATCCTAGGAATATCACAATCAGAGAGATCTCTGCTTTACAAATGAAAAGGTTAGTAAGAAAAGGATGTAAAGTGTTTTTTGTTTATGTGATGGAAGATAAAAATAATGAAAATAAACTTAAAATAGAATGCTTACCTATCTTAAAATATTTTGAAGACATCTTTCTAGAAGAAGTCCCTAGACTTCCTTTGAAAAGAGACATTAACTTCATGATTGATTTGATACCCGGAGCAGTACTATCATCGAAAGCTCCTTACCTAATGAACATAATAGATCTTACACAAGTAAAATATCAATTACAAGAATTGATTGATAAAAAGTATATTCGACCTAGTGTTTCCCCTTGGGGAGCACCGGTCTTATTTGTGAAAAAGAAAGATAGAAATTTAAGGTTGTGCATAGATTATCGACTAAATAAATTGACAATTAAATATCAATTCCCATTACCTCGGATAGAATATCTATTCGATCAATTCCGCATAGAAACTATCTTTTCGAATATATACTTAAGGTCTGGTTACCATCAACTTTGAATTAAAGATGAGGACATCTTTAAAACTACATTTAGAACCCGTTATGGTCACTATGAGTTTGTTATAATTCCTTTTGGGTTGACAAACACACCTACTGCATTCATGTTCTTAATGAATATAATTTTAAGTAACTATCCGAATAAGTTTGTATTTGTCTTCATAGAGGACATACTAATCTACTCAAAGAACAAACAAGAACACAAAGAACATTTAAAGATAATTCTGCAAGTACTAAGAGAACAACAATTGTATGCTAAGTTTAGTAAATGTGATTTACTTAAGGATAGGATTCAATACCTGGGACACATAGTGTCCAAGGATGGAATTTTTGTCGACCTCGAAAAAATCAAATCCATCATTGAATGGTCGGTTCCTAGAAATGTAACCAACATTAGATCATTTATGGGGATTACCAGATACTACTAGAAGTTCATTGAAGGCTTTTCTAAGATTTCCTACCCCATAAATTCATTACATAAGAAAGGTAAAAAGTTTGAGTGGAACAAAAAATGTATGGAAAGCTTTAATAAACTAAAACATCTACTAACTACCGCACCTATCCTAAAGATTGCTAATCCTTTTAAGGATTTCGTCATATGCACCGACGCTTGTAAAGAAGGTTTAGGCGAGGTATTAATATAAGAAAATTATGTCGTATATTATGAATCTAGAAAAATAAAGGAACATGCAAATAATTATGCTACGCATGATTTGGAACTTGCTGCCATAATTAACGCCTTAAAAATGTGTTTCCATTGCGTCATTGGAAGACAATTTTTTCTTATGTTAGATAACATAAGTCTAAAATATATGCTTGACCAACAAAATCTAAATGATAGATAGGAAAGATGGTTATCTTTCTTAAGTGAATATGATTTTGAAATCAAACACATGAAAGGAAAGGAAAACAAAGTTAGAGATGCTTTGAGTCGTCATGGAAATTTATTATTTGCAAGCAGCAGCTATGAATTTGATTTGGAAAATCAGATCCTAAGTGTAGAAAATTTTGATAAGGAATATCAAATTTTAAAAGAAAAGACTGCTAAAAATGAACATAATCAAGTAAAAAAAGATTTTAGCCTAAATAAACGAGGAGTCTTGCTCCATAAAAACAGGTTGTACATACCAAATACAATAGAAATAAGACTTATAGTCATGAATGAGTTACATAAATGACCAAATTCAAGACATCCTAGATACCATAAAATGATCGCCATGATCATAAAAGATTTATTTTCTCCAAACATGAAGAAAGAAGTCACAGAGTACTTACTTTGCTGCATAGAATGTCAGCAAGTTAAGGAAGAACACCAACATCCAACAGGACTGTTGCAACCACAACCTATTCCAGAATGGAAGTGAGAAACAATTAGTATGATTTTATAACAGGCCTACCGAATAATTTCAGACAACATGATTCAGTCATGGTTGTAGTCGATAAGTTAAGTAAAGCTGCTCATTTTATTCCTATTAAATATACCTATAAAGTTGTTAACATTGCATATATTTTTATGAAAGAGATATTTAGTTTACATGCTGTACCAAAAGTAATAGTCTCAAATAGAGACGAACAATTTATAGGTAACTTATGGAAAGCGTTGTTTAAGGGGTTCGGTACACAGTTAAATTTTAGTATTGCGTATCATCCACAAATAGATGGGAAGACTAAAAGAGTAAACCAGGTCCTAGAAGACATGCTAAGAATGTATGCCATCGACAAACCAAGTAAGTGGGAAGACTACCTACACTTCGTGGAATTTGCTTACAATAATAATTTTCAAGTTTCTGCAGGTATGGGTCATTTCAAAATTTTATATGGACACAAATATAATACTCTAATTTCTTGTACAAGTCCAGTTGATAGGTTAATGTTAGGACCTAATTTATTAAAATATATGGAGCTAACTGTGAAATGGGTACAAAAAAACTTGAAGACTTCCCAAAATAGGAAGAAAATTTATGCTCACCTAAAAAGAACTCCTAGAGATTTCTAGGTCGGTAAACATGTGTATGTAAAGGTAAACCCCATGAAAATTTCCTTGAGAGTGGGAAATTATTCAAAGTTGGCACCCAGGTATTGCGGGAAATTTGAAATTTTTGCTAAAGTAGGGTTGGTTGCATACCAGTTATCCCTACCACCCACTATTAAAGGGCATAATGTTTTCACATTCCTATTTTAAAAAGATATATTCATGATGCTACTCATGTGATCGATTAGAATGTGATTTAGGTGGAACTCAAAGGAGATTTCTAGGTGGGACCGAAGCATATTCTGGACAAGAGATAACTTTTACTTAGAAACCATACCATCGTACAAGTCAATGTGCAATGGAAGCACCTTATTATGGAAGAGGCTACTTGGGAACTAGAAAGTGATATGTGGGAGGCATATCCAATTCTATTCCAAGATGAGGAAATGAAAGAATACAAAATAAATTTAGTAAACCGAAGACGATGTTATCTTGTAAGGGGAGGTGTATGTAATGCACCTAAAATTAATAATTTATTATTAATTTTTGCTGAAAATACTTTGTATAAATAATAGATCAATGCTATGAGTAATGATGCTAAGAAGAAGCAAAGGAAATAGATCTTTCTACTAAGAATTCTCACAAGCATTCACAGGAAAAATAGAGAGAAGAAAAGAGAGTAAATCACAAGAATTAAGAGATGATTATTGGTGTGTATACTTCCATTGAATAATGATGAATAATAGTGTACATAAATAGTACATCCATCATAGGAAAATTGAGTTGTATGGAGACAATTCATAAATCTCAAAAGGGGTGACTTACCAAATTATAACAAACCCCCATTGGTGGCTAAAGCACTTCCCAAATCTATCAAAGACCTCACGAATTGGCAAAAGCATGAGTGAGTTATCAAGGGAGATGGAAAAAAATGTTAATACTAGAAAATGGAGAAAAACTGATGGAGGATGGGTTGGAAACAAAAGCTGCCAGTTTCCTAGTTGACTAGCTTTTATCTTATCCACAGAAAAGCTAGAAAAACAGAATAAAGTAGAATCTTCTGTAATGTGCTATATACTATTTATGGATGGTCAAAAGGTGGTCAAGATCAACCCAATTTTAGAAATAAATCATTCCTGGGATATAGATGGCATGTATTGACTTTAAGGTGCAAGTGGATGGCAACTAATTAAGCTAGTGGGTGAATAATTATGGCAAATAATGATTAATTAATTTATCCCAAGTTATGAGTGGGTTTAATATATTACAACACTGCCCTATAAGTTTGAATTTATGATGGTATGTCAAAAAATATAGAGGCATATAGAGCCCAACAACAAGGCTATGGTCACCCTTTAACAATTATTATGTCTAGAAAAGTGAGGAAAGAGGCAAAACCACATTAGGAAAATCCTCCCACAAGAAAGATCAAGGCACAAAATTTGAAATATGTCTTCAACATATCTTCATCTTCACTTTAATGAGCTGAATGAACTGCTTTTGGATGAAGGACCACTACTACAAAAACTGGATTTAGCGTCTCTTTTTTCATCCTTTTTTGCGTCTAGACCATATTTTAGTGTCTTTTTCTTCAATTTTTGGACAAAATGGTGCAATTTCATGTGTTGGTGCTATTTTAGGAATGTTTTTCATCCTTTCTCTAAATCTAGTGCAAATTGCGGCATAATTTGCACTAGGTTTTGCAACTGGTTATTCACCAGGTTTTGCATCAGGTTTTGCGACAGGTTTTGAGCCTAGTTTTGCACCTAATTTTGCGTCTAGTTTGTACATATACTCTTGTTGTGCCCCATTTTACACCCATGTTTGCCTCAAATTTTATGCCCTTTTTTTCATCCACTTTTGCTTCATTTTTTACATCCACTTTTGCATCCACTTCTGCTTCTTTTTTTGCATCCCTCTGTGCACAAAGTTTTGCATCAAATTTTACATCCTGTTTTGACTCTAGTTTTGCATCTCATTTTGTTTTAGCCATTTTTGCATCCATTTTTTCGTCCTCTTTTGCACCCACATTTTCATCCCTTTTTGCATCCTCTTTTGCATCCATGTTTACGTCTTTTTTTGCATCTACTATTGCATCCACTTTTGCATCCACTTTTGTCATGTCTCAATTCACACCCATTTTTGCACTTACTTTTACACCCACTTTTGCTTCAACTTTTGCATCCACGTTTGCATCTTTTTTTGCATCCAATTTTACATCAGTTATTGCATCCCTTTATGCATCCACTTTTGCATTGGGTTTTGCGTTGGCTGTTACGACTACTTTTGCATCTAGTTTTGCATCTACTTTTGTTGCATCCACTTTCGCAACCAATTTTGTATCCCATTTTAAATCCATGGTTGTATCCACTTTTGCACCAATTTTTTCATCATGTATTGCTTCCATGATTGCATCATTTTTTGCATCCACTTTTGCATCACCTTTTGCATCCATTTTTGTTGCACCCCATTATGCGCCCATTTTTGCGCCTACTTTTGTTGCATCCATGTTTGCATCGTTTTTTGCATCCATGTTTTTATTCACTATTGCATCCAGTTTTACACCTAGATGTCGAAGATGAAAACGAGGATAATGATTATGATATTGAGGATGGTTATGATGATGATGATAATGTTGTTGATAATGAGGAGAATGATGACAATGATGATGATGATGATGATGACAATTATGATGATGATGATGATGATGAGGATAATGGCAATGACGAAATCACCGATGATTATGATGGCAATGGAATGAATGATGATGATGGTGATGATGACAATGCCAATGATGATGAATACAATGAGAATGATGATGTTGATCATCTTAAAAAATAAGTTGTTATTTGTCATGCATAAATTGTGTGTGTCCTCCATGTCCCTTTTCCACTAATCACATTTTTGGGTAGATGTTATTTCTTATTCCAAAGGTAATGATGAATAATTGATGAAAATGCCAATAATCATGATGATGATGATCTCAAGGACAATGGTGATGATGATGATATGGATGATGATGACTATTGTGATAATCATGATGACTATGAAAAAGATGACGACGATGATCATGATCATGATCATTTCCATCATCGTCATCATCAAAAACATCATCAGTGTCATTGTCATCTAGTTCATCATCGTCATCATTTAAAGCATATGGGGTATGTTTACCAATTAAAGCATGCATAACAAGCGAGATTATTCTAAAACACCCCACCAAAGTACAAAATTCAAACAACAAGGAAAACATAATATTGAAATTGTTCCCATTTTCTTTCTCCCAACAAAACATGCTTCATTTTAGGGAATTATGTTAAAATACATACATTCATAGTCCATCCATACTATACTTGTAAGAAATATAAATATAATACTTAATAGAATTTATAAAATAGGTAAATATTTTATAAACACCCTTATGATATATAAACTTCTTTCACCTTAATAATGGTAAAATATGTAAATATAATAATAATATATAATTAATATAAATATGTTACTATAGTTCATATGTTAAAAGATTTAATATAAATAAATAAATATAGTTCATATGTTATGTGATTTAAAATAATTAAATATATACACATATTATTTAATTATACATTATACAAATTAAAATATAGATTAAAACCTATGACGTTGCATAGGGAGGAGAAGCAAAACATAATTCCATAAATTTAGGCATTTGTGAGAAAAAGACTAGTTTTTTGCTAATACATAGTTAGGGTTCATTACGAAGAACATTTTCTATATATTCTTCATGTTTGGCAATGTACAGGGGGGTTTAGAGTTTGAGAAAAAGAAACAATATTTGTAGTGAAATGTTTGTTTGAGCTTAATAAAACTATCTATTTAGAAGTACAAAGTTTTTCAAAGAAGAGATTCATGTGCCAATATTTCTCGGTCTGTGTTTTCCTTTGTAAATGTTTTCTTTCTAAGTTTTCCATTTATATATGTTGTCTACAGTATTTGAATGAAAATATATGATTCACAATTCATCCTCTGATAGGAAGCTTTGATTTCATCCATGTTCAAATGTTTTCACCTATTCCTCTAAAGTTAACACAAAATTCATTCTAGCTAATGCTTTGTGTCAGTGGACTGTAATTCTCATATTTTCCACAATTCCTAAATGATTCCAGTACCAGTCATTGATCTTTCTTATCGATACTCAGCCTTTTACTCCATGCCCATTGATAATTCTTGTACATTCATCACAAAGAGTATGCTGGGTTATCAAATGCATATGCCAATTCACCACAACCACACCGAATGCAAACTATGTGGAAGGATGAGCCCATAAGGGATGTTAAAACAAGTACCAAATGCAACCAAGCAATTGGAAACAAAGTAGTCAAGTGCGACAGCATCACCCAGGTGGTGTAAGGAAGCTATATTTGCCCAAATCTCCATAAATTCAACCTAAAAATAAAAATTATAGAGACACTTTCTGAGGCGTCAAAGAAAATAGATAAAACACCCCAAAAAATTGGATATGTGATATGAATTATGTACAGTCCATAAAATCTTACAATATGTAAGTATAGTCATACAATTGGAAAAAATAGTTGCGCAACAAATCTATCGGAAACCCTACAAATTCCTACTTTGTTTTCTTAAATCTCTTATTTAACCTAGAAAAATATTTATTTTCCACTTTAAATCAAAATAAATATAATTCCCTTGAAATATGAACCTAGCATTTGAATCAAGCAAAATAATGATGTCTTTCTTTGAAACTAGAAATACAATACCTAGTTTCGACGTGTTTGTAAACTCTCCAACTTCTTGATGTGTATTGAATAAAGTGTTTTGGTTATCCATCGAACTTGGTCACTTTTAAGGCAAATAGGGGGAATTTATAGTCACCACCCATTTCCCAATATCATTATTTATCTACTGAAAATTGATTATAAAAATTTAGATAGATACTAAAGCCATAGTGCACTTAACATGTTTGACAATATCAAATTCTAGGGTAGACAATGCAGTCTATAATAACATCAAATTATATCACTTGAATTTTATAGTAATAAAAAAATGAGAGACAAGCCATATCTAAGATAACCACTTGTATCCCATGCCAAAACAAAATGACACTCATATACGGTAGCCACCATCAAACATAGCACAAAATGCACCTAAAGATGCTAGAAGTGCAATCCTGTGGGCATAAAATCGCCTACCTACATTTAAGCACGATATTGTTTTCATTTGTTATAGTAAAAAGTTAAAACAACATTCTATAATAACTCATTCAATATTTTTGGAAAGCTTTATCTTAACTTTTCCATAGAAACCAATTCAGACTCCTTTGAGTAGCTATCCCCTTTCAAAGATCTAATGATATGTCATTTACAATAAACTTATTAAATGTGTTACTACAGAACGTCACTTAGATTCCACTAAAAAGGTAACATCTGATAAAGTGTGACCGTTGACATACTGCTTTCCCAAAAATACCTGCAAAGTTTTTTAGATATGAACAACAAACACAGATTAAAAGAAATTCATTCCAAAACTAAATTGATCATCTTGTTTATTAGAGTAGAGATACATTAATAATTGATAACCAATCCTCATAAGCAGTAGAGTGTTACTAAAATGATCTACTTGCTTGTTGATAAATATCGTTTGAGAAGTAGCCTACCGACTGATGAAGCTGCCCTACCTCACTCTAAACGATGTCACCAAGCTTAGGAAGCTATGTCTGCATGTGTTGAGGCTGCAACTGCTTTACGGAGCCAGTGGCAACTGGTGTGACTGAACAAAATGATGCATACAATATTTCTACAGATGAAAAATCTTATACTAAATTCTTGGATAATGACAAGAAGTCAGTGAAGGGAAATGAGGAATGTGTCAAAATAGACACATTGATCCGAAAAGAATCAACAGAAACAATAGGTAGTAAGAAACCTGTGGTGTAATTTGATACTTTTAGTAATAGGAATGCCAATAGGTAGTAAGAATGCCAACATATGGTTTAGGAATTTGATACTTTTAGTAATAGCTTCCAACAACAATTAAAGTAGGTGGGGTGGGGTGTCCAAAAAGAAAATGTGTGTAATAGAAAGAACGAACTGTTTTTTTTTGCTGTTTTCGTACTGAGAGAAACAAGGTGCAGTATAAATCCTAGTATGGATGAGATGTGTCATGCTTGTAGTTTATAAATGAAAATGAAACAAAGGTTGAAGTCTGCATAACCATAAATTATAGGAAATGTTGAAATGGAAGGGTAGCAATGAGTTTGAGTTTCATGAGTGTGCTAGTGCATCCTTCCAAAAATTTACACCATTATTAAAACGCTATATATGCAAAGTAAGTAATGGTAAAGATAGAGTTGTGAGGAAAATGGGGTCACAGGCTAGTAAAAACTAAATACAAGACCCTTTAGAGAATGTGAAGACCCTCTTAATTGGCTCATTTATATCTAAGAGGAGTATGCTAACATATGTGGGGACATTCTTTAGTGGAGGTTGAATCATTTTAGAGAACGAGAAAATATTCTTAGGTGAGATTCTCCAATAGGGGTTTAATTTTTGAAACAAGTTTATCTTATATCACTTATGAAACTTGTTTAAATCCAAAAATTGAAGATATGGAGGAAAAATTGGGATCTCAAATGTTAGGAAAATGTGACAACTTTTTCAAATTTCGTAGTATAAATGAAATCCTCTCAAGGGAAGCTCTAAAACACAAAGGTATTCAAGGACTTACATGGTGCTCATGTTGCTAGAATAAGTGTAAAGATTGCTCCCGCCTTCTCCTTACTTGTGGTTGTGCCATATAAGTATGAGAATAATGGGAGAAATTTGTAAGTTTGGCTAATCCACCAGTGGGAAATGCTAACCAACTATTTTAGAATTGGAGTAGTGGTCCATGGAAGCCTTAAAAGTCTCTATAGCATGTGGAGTATAGCCTCAACATATTCTATATTGACAATTTGGAAGGTCAAGAACACTATTTTTTTAGGGAAATATCATCTCTCGTACACATTCTTTGATTAGAGAAAAACTTGCAATGATTGAATCAATCAAACATTCATAGTCTAAAGCTATCATTTATGAAGATGAATCCAAATTCTTGTAATTGTTGGGCCTAGAATATTGACCCTATCACTCAAATAGGATCCCCTTTCAAATATAAACATGGTCTACTCTAGATGAAGGACGTGCTAAACTCAATTTTGATTGAGCAATGAAAAACAATCTACATATAGCAAGAGTTAGATATCAACTATGTAAACATAGTGGTATGTTTCTTAGGATGAACCTCCAGTTCTTATGATCTTGTTCAAACAACATACATACATTGTTGGCCTCATTAATGGAGTGATGCTTGAAAATTTTTGTAGGCCTAGAAGTATTATAATCATAGGAAATTCACCTTGAATTATCCATTATCTCACTAGGAAGGGAAAACCTTCATGGTGGGACCAGAAATCAATAGTTTGGATGGGTTTTTTTTCTTATCTATGGATTTTAAAAATGCAAGGTTCACTCATGAGTGAAGTGTGAACTAGGTAGCAGACTGGATTACAAATAAGGCAGTTCAATCCAAACTCAACATATATTTGGATCGAGAGGTGTTAGATATCGTAGAGGATTCAAATGGGAAGGCTATAATGTCACCTGAAGTAAACAAATTTCAAGCTTCCATCTAGGCACTCTACCTTGTCAATGCCATCAATGATGAAGTCAACTTCACACTAGATTCCCAATCATGTTAACGCACTTAGATCACACACTTCTTAGAAGGTATCCAAATTATTGGAAAACAAATTCAAATAATCCAAATTCATTTTGCTCCAAGACCAGTGTTGTGTCCACACTCACATCATCTCTTGAATAGGCACATTCTTGGTCTCTGGGAGGAGAAAATAGATGAATAAATTCATGATCATGGACCAAGCGACATAAAAGAGAAATGTGCCATATATCAAATGGCATAGACAAGAAAATTTGTGGCAACACAAAAGTGACCAAAAAATTCACTGCAACACTGATACTTTGCCCTGTGGACCGAATTTCAAGGGGGGAAATCTCATTGGGAACCAACCAACCGAGACGACCCAACAACCATCCGAAGCCAAGGGTATAAGTGCAGAACAAGAAAACTATAAACGATGAATATACCTTCATCATTCCATTCCCTCCGAACTTCGAACTTCAACCCCATGATAAATGCAATCAACACCTACAATGCAATGACCAATACTAATGTTGTTAGTTTATGAACATAATCTATATTATTCATCATATTTAGTTAAAGAATATAACCTCTAGCAAAGATTTCAAATTCAAGAATATAACCTCCACTAACACATCGACAAATTTGGTGCCAATGTAAAAATTCACATCAATAAAAAAATCAAGAGCCATGTTTATTGTGTCACCTCCAACCCAACAACATCGTTGCAACAACACCGCCATCAACATTGACATAATCAAGAGCAGTTCCAAGATCAGCTTCCCAAACCAAATATGCATAGATCTTGAATTTGATCACACTATTCACACACATGAAAATAACTTTACATCCAATGGAATCGTGACTCCCAGTTCTCAGATACGAGCTAAAAACTAAAAAACAAAGCAAGACCAAAATGCCCAAGCAGCCATATATTCTCTGTGTTTGGAGTGCCGGTTGAAGGAAGTTTATTTGGATCTTCTGAATGCGATTAGCGAAGTGAGTGTTATAGTTGAATTTGATATCTATGCTCATCTGTTGCAGGTGCGTGCCAACTTGAAAGCCCTAGAAAAGGGTAGGCAAATACATTCTCTGATAATTAGGAATGGAATTTTCCCAAATGCTTTTTTGGGCACCAGGCATGTGCTAATATGTATGCTAAGTGAGAAAGAAAGGCTAATGCTCATCTTTCTATTGATGTCATTCCTGAAAGAAATGTCTTTTCATTGAATACAATGATTGGAGTATGTGCAAAGGATGGTCATTATGAGGAGGCCATTGAAATTTATCAACATATGCTAGATTTAGGGTTTAAGCCTGATCATTTCACATTTCCTTCTATTTTGAAGGCCTATGCTAGTCTGGAAGATCTAATACAGGGTAATGAGATCCATTTTCATATAGAGAATTTGGTTTCGAGTCTGATGTTTTTGTTGGGAATGGGTTGGTTGATATGTATGCCAAGTGTGGGTGTATTGAGGATGCATGCCAAGTGTTTGATAGAATGCTTAGAAGGAATTTTGTTTCCTAGAATGCCATGATTTCTGGTTACATACAGACTGGTACAGAGTGGTGTTCATCGAGAGAGGGGGTTTATGTTTTTCCGTGATAATATATCAGCAGGTGTGAAGCCAAATTCAGTCACAATTATGAGCATGTTACCCACCTGTTCGGACTTGATAACTCTACAATTGGATAAGGAGATCCACTGTTATGCTATGAGAATGGGGTTTGAGTCCAAAGTATAAGTATAGAATGCACTTTTGGGTATGTATGTGAGGTTTGGCAGTATCGAGAATGCACACAAGGTATTTGACAGAATCTCACAAAAAAAATGTAGTTTCATGGACTACACTAATTTCAGGGTATATTGAGGATGGGAAGAGTTATATATCCTTGAAATTGTTTTGACATATGAAAGTTATAGGAATGATATTGGACTCTGTCACTATCTCTACTGTTCTACTGGTGTGTTACCACTTGGTAGCTCTGCGACATGGTAAAGAGATCCATGGTTACAGTATTAGAAGTGGGTTAGGGTTTAATGATTTTGTTGAGAGTGCACTCATTTATATGTATGCAAAATGTGGGCCTATTGAAAATGCTTGTCTCATGTTTGATAGAGTATATAAAGGGGATATAACCACTTGGAATGCAATGATTGCAGGGTATGGTATGCATGGACATGGTGGTGATTCCATTTCACTCATTGATAAGATGCAAGAGACAAGATTTATACCAAACCATATTACCTTCACAACTCTTTTGTCTGCCTATAGCCATACAAGTCTTGTGGATGAAGGTTGGAAATTTGTATACTGCATGATTCAAGGTCATCATCAAATCAGGCCTACCCCAAAGCACTATACCCATATGGTTGATCTACTTGGCCATGGCGGATGCTTGGATGAATCCCATGAATTATTAAAAGTATGTCGATTGAACCTAATGCATACATGTATAGTGTTACGGATGGTTGCTTGTTGTCTATGTACAGTGTTACGAATGGCTGTTTGTTGACTGTTTGTTGGCTATTTGGTTGCATGCATATGGTCTACCTAGCCTTAAGTTCTTGTTTATAATTTTTTGATTAAGTTTATATAGTTCTTTTCTTTTGAATTGTTGTGGACTATTTCTTAAAATTTTATTTACCCTGTTTCTGATTGAACCAGATATCAAGAACTTGCTGAGAGCAAAAATGTTGAGTATATCATAGGAGGTATGGTATCTAAACCTCAAAATGTTGAACATGGAAAATGATATTGTGGATGTTAGGTAGGTTTGAAATACTAGTGGTTCATTCAAAGTAACTAATATCTCTTTCCTTGTTTGTTGTCATTCTATGAAATGCAGGGGCCACATAGTTATACTATTGATATTGATATTGTAGCAATTTGTTTGTCATTATTTGCAGCCTGGGACTGCTCTACATGGGTTCGCACAGATGCATTATTCTTGGAAGTATGTCTGGAGTGCTATAGATTTTTGAAGTATGATGTAGAAGCTGAGCGGTTACCATCAAAGGAATCAAATGGATAGGATAAGGTATGTAGTGTTGTGGCATATGTAGCCTTTAATGTAAATTATATTTAATTTGCTCTTTCTTGATCACATTGAAGATATATTTCTTGTTTTACCATTGTTCACAGGGTCATAGCAGAACAAGAGACTTGGATAATGAGGATTTGTTAGAGCATCTGCCTGCCTTGCAACAATTACTCTACCACTTTGTTGGCTGCCAGGTATTGTGTGATAGTGTTGAGTTTTAACAATTAGTGGAATTTATTAGTAACTGCACTATTTCTTGTGAGCTTCTTTTAAAATTTGCATTCTTCTGACATTTCTCAAACAATTTTTACCCAGTTTAGTATGTTGCCATGGTGTTTTGATTGCTTTAATTACATTTAAGCCATTGTTTTCAGCCATAGCGAACAACTGTTGGCAATTATGTCATTCAATATGCCTTGGCATTGGTAAGTTTTAAGTTCATTCTCTTTGTTTTGTTGATAATCCTATAGTATACATTTTTGCATTGATGAAAATATGTTTTTTCTAGAGTCTTGACTTATATCTGGATGACAAGACAGTATGAAAGGAAATTTTGAATTGCCAGTACTTGTCACTACCTGGGAGTTGTCTGTCATTTTTAGCAATGTGAAAAATAGGGATTCAGGAGTTAGTTAAATTTTCATTTTAAATATGGATGTTTGAGTATTCCGAGATTAAATTAGTGATGCATGTTATCCAAGTGAATTAACCACAACTTGCAAGTAATAAGAAATGATGTATTTTAGGGTTGGAACTACCAATTTTACATTTACTGTATGCTTTTACATTGTTGTTTAGTTGCTTGCTCATTTTTTTGTAGGTCTTGAAGGAAAGCTTTAAGATTTATTGTGCAATCAATGATGGTATTATTAATCTGGTGGACAAGGTATGATTGATTGCATTTTATGGTTTCATTTATCTTAAGTTTTTCAATATTATCTTTGTACAAGATGGATGTGGATTTCTTCTTGAGGATATGTTTTGATCGATACCTATATTTGATTTTAGTTTTTTGAGATGCCAAGACATGAAGCCATCAAATCCCTTGATATTTATAGGAAGGCTGGTCAACAGGTATCTGTTGTTTCTGGTTTGTTTTTTTTGAACTTTTTTGTCTAATTTTTGTTATTTGTCAAATTGGTCTATTGGCCAATAAACTGGCTGTAGGAGTTATATGTGCTACCTGATTAGTTATAGATATTTGACTGTTAATACTAAGATACAGTTAAGTTTGTCATTATAAAATAAAAGCATATTGTATGACAGTGGAGTGCAACTGTTTAAACAATTAGTCAGACACGTTATGCATATTTCTAAACAGAAGAATTAATAGATTATTTTTCATCCTTCATCATTATAATGCGTGTAGGTTTTGCATGCAGGTAGAGAGTCTATCTGAATTTTATGAAGTTTGCAAAGGCCTAGAACTTGCCCGAAACTTCCAGTTCCCAATATTGGGTCAGGTATTTGAACCATCTGAAACATTTTCTGTAAAGTTAGATGGGAACAAATTTATAGTTGTCTAAGTTATTAGTGGATCATACAGAAACTTAGTTTAATGCATGTTCTGAACTACATAGACTCATTGCATTTCAATCTCTGATGCAACAACCTCTTTCATTTCTAGCAACAATGGAAGAATATATTCAAGATGCCCCTCGTGTCGTTCCTGTAGCAAGAGAGGTGCTAGTAAGCAATAATGTTCTATTAGATTCCACACTAATATCTCAATTATCAATTATGTTTTTAGTTATTGAATTCATTTTATATTATTTCGAATCCGACATTACACATTAGAGCTGCATTATGAATTGAATCTGGTAGATGTGCAACTTGCTTTAAACATTGGCCTGTTGTGATGCTATGTTTTGTCACTTTATGGTTTCTTGCTGGTTTAAACTATTTTCAATTCTGTTTATTTGACTTATATTGTCTCAATAGGTATAATATATCAAAATTTAGATGTTTTCCAAATTTTGAATAGATCACTCTCATCTCATTGGCTGTAAATTCTGCTGCCCTCTTCATGCCCACCAACTTTGTATGTTATATATATTGTAGTTTCTTGGTCTTTCTTGTTCCAGTGGTTCTAGCCAGATGGTTTTCTAACAAGAGTGATGTGCAAGGTTATGAGTGTCTATAAAGAAAATAAACATTAGCATATATCTGGACTCTGCATTTAATTTGAATATGCATTTATTTGTATTGGAAAAATAATTAAAGTGATCAATTTAATAATTTTTGTATGATCAGATTAAACCACAAGTTTTGTCAATTATAAGAATAAGGTGACTGCAAGGCTTGCCCTCTAGTACTTAGCCATTCAGATGGATTTTTCTTTTTGTATATCTCAGTGATTCTACTTAGGTTTATGGAGGTAGGGAATTTGATTTAATTTTAAATTATATATTAATGTCCTCTAGTGGCCATAATTTTCCAAAGAGACTATAAAAAGTACAAAGACAAGTGAATATTGAGAGTGCTAAAGCATCTCTCAGAGAACTGTAGAAGAAATAAAAGAATACATATAGTGCCAAAAGAGATGCAATCAAATCATAGGAAGCCTAAAAAGAACAAAATGGATGAGGAGGGTTCGAAGGGCATCAAGGATAGAAGCCCTAAACCAATAATGTTGTCAACTATCATCATTTTTTACATCCAAGGCCAAGAATAAGTGGGTGATGAGATTCTTGAATCCTGACATTCACCAGTTATGTGTGCTGTATTCTACGTTTCCTGTCTAACCTAGTGTTGGAGATTCTGAATTACTCATGCTGCCTCTTGTAATTGGATCCATTTAGAAGCAAAACTAATATAAGATAATATAATTTTGTTAATGTCCAATGAATGACTCCAAAAGTAGGTCAATGGGACTAAAAGAGTATAGCCAATATGAGTACAAGAGGAAATCATATCAAAATCAATTGGTTGACAAGATCTGTCTCTCATATTCTTTGTGCTACATATTTGGTCTTTGTACTATGTGAAAATTCTCAAGGAGATGTGGGAGTCTCTACACTTATAGTGATTAGGATCATAGATTTCATGATAGATACGACATATGAAGATGAAACTGAATTTTGACTGGTGTTCATGGATACAGTCTATAAGTTGGATGCTTCCTTAGAAATTTATTATCGGTTTCCATGTGTAGATTATGGGAATAAAGTTATAAGCCTAAAGCTAGGATGAAGGGACTCTCAGGCTTTAAGGTGATTGGAATATGTTATATCCTATAATAAAAACAAGGCCTTCCTTGAAGTGGATGTAGATGCGGAATTAATGATAAGAGTTTTGGAGTTAGGGTTTCTCTTGGCTCAGTCCATGTGGATTTTGAGTATGCTTTTTATATCTCAAGGAGATATGGGTCTCTACACTTGTAGTGATTAGGATCATAGATTTCATGATAGATACGACATTTGAAGATGAAACCGAGTTTTTACTTGGGTTTCTGTATCCAGTCTATAAGTTGGATGCTTCCTTAGAAGTTTATTATCTGTTTCCATGTGTAGTTGATGGAAATTAAGTTATAAGCCTGAAGTTAGGCTAAAGAGCCTCTCAGGATTTAAGGTAATTGAAATTTGTTATATCCTAGAGTACAAACAAGGCCTTCCTTGAAGTGGATGTAGCTTTCGAAGTAATGATAAGAGTTTTGGAGTATGCTCTATCCATGTGGCCTTTGAGTATGATTTTTATATCTCTATTTTGGTACTTCCTTTAAGATTTCTATTAGTGAGCTGGGAGTGTTGATGAAGAACTGAGGGGAGAGGCTTCTCACATCTAGCTATTAATGGTACCTTGGAAAAAAGTTGCATAAGAATTGGAGGGCCAGGTATGGATGTCTATTACAACTTGAGTTGAAGTTTGCCAAGCATCGAACCCTATGGAGTATCCATGGCATGGGAAGTCATGGAAATGGGGAGGGGGCAGACACTGTACTCAACCAAAATGATAGAGTGCAACCATGTAAGACTGTTTTCTTTTCTTGAATATGTTTTGACATCATGGTAATGACTCAATGAGTACCCTCTCAATGTGGTTGTGTCCTATTTGCTAGAGGTATGGCCCTCAAATTATTCAATTGTAAAAGAGAGTTGTCGCAAGTGTGGAAAATGCAAATCTTACCTTTAGTATCTTGAAATTAAAGTTGGAAACATTGTCTTACCAAGGTTGTTAATACTAGTTATCCTTGAGACAACATTGATTCTGTTGTCAGGATCAAGCTAAAAAATGGGCCAAAAGACAATGATGTCCACACATTTTTTTTTAATGGAACCCCATAAAAAATACAACCACCTACAGCGCTCTGTGGGGTTTGAAATCCAATCTTTTAGTTCATTAATATAAAGTCCAAAGAGTGTGGGTGATATTGGTCACCCTTGCTTGAATCTTATGGTGGTGTTTTTGTATTTTGTGTTGCTCATCTTGGTACCAACCCTGCAAATAATCTTGTTGTAGAGAATCATGACCAAAGCGATCAAAAGTCTAGGGATCTGTTTTTATGCCAAACTGCATGACATATTTGTGTAATAACTTTAGGAAACTGACCCTTGTTACAGTTGGAAATCCTCTCCATTTGGAATGGTTATTTCTAGTCTCACGGGGTGTCCTGAAAAGGTGAATGCTTCCATCTAATCAACAAATCTGCACAAAGTACAAGATGATCATCGGCATACAAAAGATCCACTCTTATGCTGTCCTTAAATAGTTCAAGACCTAAAATGAATTTGATTAAAATTACTTAGTACCAGATTCTGTAGACAGTTGTAACAACAAAATAATAGAAAAAGGGTGAGGTGAATTTCCATCCTAACTAACCATAACAATGCAACACAATTTAATCAGTGACAACCAATGGATTCAAGGAGCTAAAAGAAAGCATAATTGGACCAAATCAAATTTTAACCATGAAATTAATTATTTCATAGCGAATCACAGGTGAAATGCTACCATGGATCTCCTTTCTTACAGTGGACGTAGTGGTTTGAGATCTGGAGGATGAAAAGAACTTAGTGGTCTGCTGCTACAACACTGCCCACAGAAGATTATTGTCCAACCCATAAACTATTTCTCAAATATGTATATAACTTTTTGTTAGTTTTCTAACCCCAAGTCCGATCTATAATCTTAATCATTTACCCTCAGATATTAAATACATTCACCATTAACTGCTAAATATGATAATTGCAAATACACTGGAATATAACTTATATGCAACAGAAACATAAACAGTAAACAACCACATTCAACCAGTCATTTTAACACAAGATGTTTGGGTAATGCCCCTAGAAAAACCCCGAAGGGAAACCTGTCCATGAGAGAGATTTTATTATGCTCATTCCATCGAAAAGAAATCTGGAAACAACAAATATAAATCTCTACCAACCTAGAAAAATGTGCCAGAATGAGATGTATGACCTCCAGAAACAGTACAGCCTCCACGGCAATAAATTCTATCCTTGAAATTCATGCCCAACAGTACCAAATAGTGCACAACCAGTATGGCCCAGCAACAGTGAGAAACTCATTCAATATGGCCCTTCTTCCTTTCACAAATGTGGCTGTACAGAATAGACCATATGCTATTGTACAGAGAATTATTTCTTTGCCTTGATTTTAGTGCCCAGCTGCTGCTTCTGTGATTTCTATCCTTTCTCTTTCTTGGGATTAGTGCCTCTTCCACACCTTGCAATTTGTGCCTTGTCCCTTCTAGCTGTATTCTTTTCCTCACTCTTCTTTTATTCAGCTCTCACCTCTCTCATTCACTTGTGTGTGTCTAAACTCTCCTACTTCTCTTTTTATTAATTGTGAGAATGAATCTCTCTTCTCTTTCCCAAGTTACTTTGTCTCTTCACCTCCCAAGCGACTCTTCACTTTCCATGGGTGAGATAAATTACACTTTTGTGAAATGAAATCATTTTCACTGACACTTGAACAAAATACTCACATTCACTTTATAACATTAAAGTAAATGTCTAGGAGAGTCACCTAGGTCCTTTCTACATGCCTAGACACCAAGTAATGTAGAAGACCTTCCTCGCTACAAATTTAAACACTTTCATTGCCTCCAACCAAGTCATCCTTACTGCTAGAAAAAGGAAATAAAACACCCTAAAGCTGAGAAGCTCTGCATGCAGATCACTTTGGATTAAATTGTTGTGTAGAGGAGTTTTTCTACTATTTTAGAATGCTTTTAAGTTTTCTTGCTATTCATTCTCCATAAATAGCATTGCATTCTATTCCCATCTTATCCTCCCTGATCTCTTAGTTTCTATTTGACTGAACTTGAGTGACCTGCACTAGCACTAGCCTTTAGTTGGAGACTTGGGATTATGTGCATCAATCTCACATCCACCATTCTTCTACTGAGGTGGCTTATTGTGTTTTGACATAGTTAGGACAATGCAAGGAACCTATCATTCAGAGGCTTGTTTGGAGGGCTTTGAGGCCAACTTTGACTGTGCTATTGGCACTCCCTTATGGACCTGGTAGCTATGTGTTTAGGTTGACCATGTTAAAGTTTTAGGGTTAGGAAATTTTTTAACATAAGAAATAAAATTTAATGCATGAACATAAATATAAAACAAGTTCCATAATAATACTGCTCAAATCAATTTAAATTTTAAACTGCAATAAAAATTAAACATAACTTTCATCTCTTTCAACTTTCACACTCCATTGATTCACCAAATGTCATGTACAATAACAAAATAATAAATAATATACAGGAGATAACATCACTAAATAATCATAACCATTATTTTGAATCAGCCTTATACTTGGATACTTTTAGGTTTGACCTTGTCGTTGAAGGGTCAAGTCAACTGGGTAACCAATTGATGTACCTTGAGAGAGAGGGTTAAAGCAAAATTAAATAGACCTTAGATTCTTCAATCAAATTAGCATCATAGTCATACTCAGTACAATCATATTTCTGTATCTAGTTATACATTTACAATCTAAAATTTCACTTATTCTCATCTTAATTTGTGTTGTAAGAGGTTGTGTGCTTGTAATCATCCCACAAGTGAATGGCCCTGGAGAAGAAGATATGCTTATTTATAATGATATTCACCATGGTTAAATGCAATAATTCTTGAGGTGGTTGTTCTAGGCATATCTAGTGAAGGATCTAACTCATGTATCCTTTAAACCCATATGTACTTCTTGGCAGATTTAAGACATATTCCCTAAGTTTATCTTTAGTTTGTAGCACTATTTAGTTTGTAGGAATCTTCTTTTAGTAACCATTCATGAGTTCTTCTCTTACCATCCCATTGCTGAACAAAATTACCTCATCAATGAATAACAAAATTTATGTAGCAACACACACATCCTCAATTGGATTCTACAACTATTTCTTAAACACATCCCTTATTCTGTGTCCATATCAATTTTAGGTTATTAGGTATGCATCAATGCATTATGTTGTTTTCTAAGACTCTTTTCCGGACCACTTTAATAGATTGTGTAACTATTTATGATATTTTGTTTTCCAAGGATGGTATATTTTTGTGCTTATTAGTGTGTTTGAAAAATTAAATTGGATTTTAAGCTTGAATGTCTTTGGATCTTATTGTCTTTTATTAGAATTACAAATGATCAAATATATGTGTTAATATTTCTCCTCTTCCTGATTCTTAAAGGGTACTAGCTCAATGGAAGAGCGCCTGTTTTACAAGCAAGAGGTTGGTGGTTCGATTCCTCCATGCCCTAATGATATTAGAATGTATTTATAAAGGTAAAAAATGTAGTAGTGCAAGATGGATGCAATATTAGATGCAACACTAAATGCAAAACAAGATGTAAAAGTGGACGTCACACCAAACACAAAAGTGGATGCAAAAGTCGACCTTATGTCAGACACAAATATGGAAACAAAAATAGATGTCACATAACATAAAATTGGATGCAAAAAGAGACTCAACACTAGACACAATTAATGACTCAAAACTAGATGCAATACTAGGCCAAAAACTAAACACAACAGTAGATGCAAAAGTGGACTCCTAACTAGACGTAAAATTGGACATTAATTTGAGCACAAAGTATGGTGTATCGATGACAAAAAACTAGGTGTAACACCAGGTGCAAAAATGGAAGGAACACTTGGCGCAAAAAAAAACTTAAAATGAGACACAATATTGGATGCAAGATGGGACAAAACATTGGATCTAAACTAGATGTAATATTGAATGCAAGATGGGATGCAACAATGGACACAAAACTAGATGCAATATTAGATTCAAACATGGCTGCAAAACTAGGCGCAACACTGGGTGCAACATTGGGCTCAAACATAGATGCAAAAAAAGACATCAACTGGGATGCAACACTAGGTGCAAACCTAGATGCAAAATACGATGTAAAACGAGATGAAACATTAGACATAAACATGGATACAAAAAAAAATGTAAAACAAGATACAAAATTAGATGCAAATGGGTATGCAACATTATAAGTAAAATTGGATGCAAAACTAGACGCAACATTGGGCTGAAAATTGGATGCAATCCTAGATGCAACGTTAGATGCAGAATTGGACACATAATTTTATGCAAAACATGGTGCAAAATTGGGTGCAAGACTTGATTAAAAACTAGGAGCAAAATAAGACGCAAAATTGGATGCAAAATTGAGCGTGAAACTGGGTGCAAACAAGGATGTAACAAAGGACACAAAAAAATATGCAATAGAAATTGCAAAATTGGGCAGAAATAAAGGCGTAACAAAAGATGCAAAAAATTGGGTGCAAAAATGGACGCAAAAATGGATGTTAAAAAGGACGAAAAAAAAGATGCAATAGACGGCATTTTACGAAAATGTACAATAGCACCAGGTTTAGCACTGGATTGTTCACCACAATTGGGAAAAAATTACACTAAAATCCGATGCTAAATCCAGTTTTTGTTGTAGTGGACTTGCTGAAGAAATCATGAAATCCATGATCATGCGCTAGAGTGTAGAACCTGCTAGAAGGAAGAGGAGAGACTCCTTGTATCTCATCATTTGATGAATTAGGAGCATTATCTGAATGCTTCTTGATGCTATCAAAATCTGATCTGAAAAAATAATCTGAAATGAAAAAGATACCTATGCATACTCCTTCCCAAAGAGTACAAAAATTAAGACAATTTATTTCACACCCAATTCCCTGAATAACTGCAAAATTTTGATGTGAATCACATGTCAATCTTCCAATATGATGTAGCAACTTTTGAGATATGATATGAGGTTGATAAAACTATGATATATCAGAAATATTAGCATATGGAATAGCAAATACAAAGGCTTCAATGGATCCATGAGGATATAGGGCTAAACTAGGAAAACTATGAGCAACTATGGAAAACTGATAGGTGTAAAAATATGAATGATTGATGTGCATAAGATCTGAACAATAAGTGTTTAGAAAAGATCCAAACATGTTTAATATCAGTCCAAATATTACTAAGGACATGTATAACTAGCCATTGAAAGATAGGAAAGACTTCAAACCATGTAATGATAAATATCACTGCATTAAAGGCCAATGCGGAATCAACTAGTGAACTTGGGATTTGTATAGTCTTAGGATTATTTAGAGGTATGGTAGATGGTATGGATGGTGGTATGATATGTGTATCAACCTACAAAAATTCTTATAAATCATAATCCAAAGGATCATATATAACCATATCAGTAGACTCATGGGAATGCACTGGTAATGAAACCTCTATATGAAAGGAGGAAAGAATGGGATGTTCATAATCTTCAAGGAGGTTCTAAGTATTGATTCCAAAAACAAAGGAGGAGATTCTGAAGCACTGATATCAATTAAGGTAAGTGGTATGAAAAAACAAGTCTTGATATGGCTAAGCAAACATCCTGGAATTCACTGGGTTGCGCACCATCAATGAGAGAGGTATGCACAAGGTGTGAAGAATATGACACATAGATCTCAGAATCTAAGATAGGAGATTTAGAGAAAAATGAATGGGTTATAGGATCATAATAAACATCAATAGAAACTCTATATGTTACTTCTTTTTAATCATTAGTATCACAAGAAGAAAAATCACCTTCAAGAGACACATAAAAAGATGGCTCTTCAATATTTGCTTCTTGATTGAAGGAGGAAGCATTCGAATCAAAGAGAGTAGCAGCAACATGAACTGTATGAGAAAATTCTTCATCATGATCAACTTCATTAGAGAATGTAGAGGCCAATAGATATTTAGAGAGATAACAAGAAGAGATGCTAGGTTCGCTCCATTCTTCATCTTCTATTTCCTGCAAACCAAAAGCTTTGTCAAAATTCTTCCAAAGCTCAAATGGATACTCAGCAAAATCTATGAGATGATATATATTTGGAGACATTCCCAAACACATAATTCCATAATCTCGATCACAATTATTATGCCAATCAATATTCTCTTCATAAGACTCAGGTTCGCTCAATGCACCAATGGAGACATCAAAGAGACATTGCCTCTTCAAGTACGTGCTCATCTTTGGCTTCCAATCAGCATAGTTGAAAGGAGATAGTAGAGGAGATTTTGAATCCATATTGAATTTGTTGATATTCTCTAGGAGATACTCTCTGTAACCTACAAAACAAACTTGGAGAAAATATTGTAATCTAGACAAGCTCTTCTTTAGAGAGGGATAGGAGACTGGATGCGCTCCTCAACTCTATAGAACTTGATCAACCTTGCTGCTCTGACACCATGTAGGAGATGGAAAGGTTGTGCTACTTTTATCTGTAATACCATGTAGAAATAATAGATCAATTCTATGAACAATGATGCTAAGAAGAGGTATAGGAAATAGATCTTGCTACTATGAATTCTTAGAAGGATACACAAGAAAAATAGAGAGAAGAAAAGAGACTGAATCACATGAATGAAAAGATGAATATTGGTGTGTATCCTTTCATTTAATAATGATGAATAATAGTGTACATAAATAGTACATCCCTCATAGGAAAATCGAGTTGTATGGAGACAACTCATAAAGCTCAAAAAGGTTGACTTACCAAAATATAGCAAACCCCCATAGGTGGCTAATCAACTTCCCAAATCTATAAAGGACCTCACAAATTCCAAAAAGATGAGTGAGTTGTCAAGGGAGATGGAAAAACATGCTAATCCTACAAAATGGAGAAAAACTAATGGAGAATGGGTTGGAAACAAAAGCTGCCAGTTTCCTAGTTGACTAGCTTTTATCTTATCCACAAAAAAGCTGGAAAAGCAAAATAAAGCAGAATCTATTGTAATGTGCTATATACTATTACTGGATTGTCAAAAGGTGGTCAAGATCAACCAATATTTACAAATAAAGCAGTCCTGGGATATAGATGGCATGTATTGACATTAAGGTGCAAGTGCATGCCAACTAATTAAGCTAGCGGGTGAATAATTAATCAAATAATGATTAATTATTTTATCCTAAGTTATGAGTGGGTTTAATATATTCCAACATACTTTAATTTTTATTTTTATATAAATAAAAAATAAAACAATTGTAATGAATTATTCTTTATTAATAAAAGATACTGAAGGGGGACAGAAGTGGAAATATATATTGAAGAGTGTTTTTTGTCCCACAAGAGGAAAATACAAGTGGTTGAAACTACTGAGTGAGAACTCAAGATACAGCATGCATCATCCATAAAAATCAGGTCACAACTCCTAGTTGAGTGCTAAAGAGCAGGAGGCTCATAAATGATCAAGTCTTAGGAAAAATACTATATAATAGTATGTCCATAATGAAATGGGAGGCTAGCATTGGACGTGGATTGAATCTAATAATGCAAGAGATGATGCATTAGTGGATTTTTCTCTTGTGGTTCAACGAACAAGCTCAGGGGATTCTGGAGCAAGTAAATTGGTTATTTTGGGAGTTGTTTGGGAGGAACGGTTATTCCACTTTTTTTTGAGCAGTGATGTCAGGTTCTTACTCTATATTTTAATTTACAATAGACTAATTATTCTATGTTTCCCATATTGATTTTATATTCATAAGTAGAAGGCTTTAGTTAATCATAATCCATAGTCAACTATTATGCATCGATGCATATCTTGTTTAGTTATTATTCCTAAATCTATTTATGTTGTGTTTATACCTAAGAATGATAAAGGCTAATTCAAGAAACACCTTAGATTGGACATTCATACTAAGCTAGGAACTTCTCTCAGATGCATAAGATGGAGGGCCGAAATTTCTTGTTTAAACATGTAAATACTATCGAATTCTATCTATCCTCTAATAATGCTGAAGATATAGTTAAATTTCAACTTACTTAGGAAATTAAAACATTTGAAATCTATATTACAATAGTATAGTTAAAAGTTTAAATAATAAATGAATTACAGAACAAAATGAAGTTGAGCGAAGGAAGTAGATAGATTTGGAGTAGATACTTATGAACTAGAAGAAAGACGGTTAAACTCTACATTTTACAATCTAGTTAACTACTAATCCTAGCATTGCTTTCATCTTCAGTCGAAAAGTCCTATGTGTATAGTTCATATCTTATGCAAACAATCTATACAGTACATATATCACAAATTAATCACCTACATAACATATATAAATAATTTATAAATAATTCTTTATGGATCTCCTTTAAAAAAGCATAACTAGACCATAGATCCACGAAGTAAACAAAGTACAGATGCAAGTTATTCAAATCGAAACCAAAATTGTAGGCATACACACTAGTTGTTGCAACTATGATTCCATATCAAACTAAATCACAAAAGTAAATATTCTCTTTCCAAGGACCGACATTAATCCCATAAATGATGGTAGCCGATCTTTAATAAAAGACTATAGACAGTCCACCGATGAATCCGAACCAATTCCTTGCAGATAAGATACATTTAAACCCCATTTTTATTGATAAATTACTCCACAGATAATCACAAACCCTATGGGTTATAATAAATAAAACAAACACCAAGTAAAAAGGTAATGGCTGTAAGTCCATCTAATGGCTACCATAATTTACGTTAAGGATAAGCTCAAGAACATAATATAGTGGCTAACCAGTGCCACTTAGAAATCTAAACTCTCAAAGAGGTTTATAAGTTTTAATAATCTACTTCATACTCCACTGCATTACAGACAAAGGAATCCTTAAAAGTATGAATTATCCAACGTGTTCATAGCCGTAATACCATCGAGAAATGGTAGCCATTAAGTTAAATCAAACATTATACAAGCATAAATATGAGCAAAAATCATAACGAAAATCACACAGACAATAGGGCCGGGTTGTTCCTTATTCATTTAAATTGCATACACATAAGTGGTTGTAAGACCATCTAGGATGGATTCAACCTTCATTTTCTTAAACCAGTGTTAAAAAATATATGAGTATGGGAGTAAGTCCATCCATGATGGCACCCAAATCTTATCAAAAATATTAAAAACAATTACAATACATCTAAGATCATTGTCAAAGCAGAATGCTTGCAAAGCCTCTGCAAGGTAATTTTAAACCCTAAGGGTTTTACAATTACAACACTTTAAAAAAAAAGGAACTTATCTTAAGAAATGGTGTGCCTTCCTCTCTCAAGCCCTTTGTTCGTACCCAGTGTTACCTGCAAACAAATATCTACACCAGTTAGTGAATTTGGGTTGGATCCATAGTGAAAGGAATAATGAATGAATGGTTTTAAGCATAGTATACATGGGCATTGAAAAACAAAGTTCTGTCAGGAGGTGACCCTGTCTCCTGGCTCTCTAGCACCCTGCACCTGTAATAAGGATAAGTTACAATCAAAACCTAGTATTTGGATATTACAAGTAAGAGAGATTTTAAACCATTCTTAAACATACCTTGGGAAACTTGCAAAGAGGGCCAGGAGTCACCTCCTCTAGTGTTACCCTTATCCCTCCTCTACCTGGAACTCTCCACAATGTAGTATTAGTGAGAGGAATAGATATGGGAGAGTTTAAAGGATTATCTTGATTTGGTACATGGGAAATATATCTTTTTCATGGGAGATAATCTCCTAGAAATATCTCTAGCAAGATTCTTAATCAGATGTGGTATGATTGTTTATGAAATTGGTATTCCATATATGGATAAATATTATCAAGCTGCTGAAATAACACTTTTGCTCAAACAAATAATAAGAACAAAACAAATTACAAGTATTGTTGACGAGTTGAGGGGTTACCTGGTAAAGAGGTGGTGACATTTCAAAATGGATGACCGAGCTCATGAAGAAGAAACAATGAGTTGTGAATGACCTTAGAGGCCATGTTTAAACATGCGAGCACCTTGGAAGGGAAGCATTTTCATCGTAGTTAAACATAAGTAGCGGTTACACCAGAAAGAAATAAAAACCAAATTTTCACCACTGAATAGACCAGAGATCATTTCTCTCTTCCTCCGCAGACCAAACAAATTGAATGAACGGTTCAGACAGATTTCCAACACATTAAAACTTTGCCTAAACCCTAGCATCAAATCTTGATAGATGGACAACTGAGGTGAAGTCTCGAATCCTGCATGGAAGACCTGAGTGTGTTGTCAACTCATAGCCAAGATACACCTTTATTTCTAGTATTCAACCAAGGACATAAAATAACTCTCGACCAGAACCAATAATGGCGTATAATCATTTCCCGAATTGTTAATATACTGGTAAGAACCATAACATAAAACAACCATTTTCGCAACCATGTAAACCAACACTAATATTATATTAATGTTGCAACCCTTGGTTTAATACCAAGCTTTTAATATTTTAAAATTGACTTTACAACCTTATACCATCGCTCCTTAGGACTAAACTCCTTACACCTTCATACCATGAGCTTAGGCTATGGTAGGACCATTGGCCTCTAACCCTTAAGTAAATACCTTATTACAATATGGTTGTGATCAATACTAGGGTATAGTCTCCCAATCCTTAGGGTTACTAAATCCATAGTAAAACTAATGAAATAAAAACAAGGAAATTATAAAAACATCACCTTTTAGGTGTAGCTGAATGCAGTGAATGAACAACCTTTACCTCAACCGACGAAACCTAGCATAGTAAGTAAAGCAGGAAATTATTAACCAGCATAAGCATCATTAGTTTAACACATGAGTAAATTGCAGGCTGAGAATTATAAATCACTGTTTAGTCTTTTGCATGTAATTTTTTTTATTATACGAATTTTGAGGTGTGTCACAATCTATCTTAACTCTAGCTTTATCAAGGGTTGAGAAGGATCAAATTCTTTGAGTGTAATCTAGCTTTAGAGTCCTAAACTTGAGGGAATGTTGGATCTCAAGGGATTTGACCCCTCTCCATACTTGATAGAGTCACAGTTAAAATGGATCTATGTTGGTGAAATAAAATAGTTGCAATTTACCTAATTATTGATTCACTTGAAATTATTACAAAACTACTATCTAACTCATTATTTTATTTTTAACTTAACAATACATAATCCAATATATTTTCCATTATAGTAGTCTAGCACCAATTACTCCAATTTGAAATCATGTTATAAATAATAACACATAAATCCTACAATGCTCACATGGTGTAGAATAGAGAGTTAATGGGTGTACTATTAAGGCACTCATCGCATAAGTTCGAAACTCTAGGTGCAAGCATTGCAAAAAACACACATAGATTCTACAAATTTGGTAAAACTTGTGTTCATTAACTAATTATGAAGTAAGTCAATTCCCACTAGCTCACTTAATTAAGATGTGAGTTTCATTTGCATGGTGGCCCTAGTTCGATACCCTAGTAACACCCACAATTCCTTCGATGTAAATTTGTTTTTTTATGTAAATTTTAAGACCAATAAAAAAAACTCAAATTTACTTAATGTCATGTTTAAAATGCTTTTAAGATGTTTTTATGTTGTGTGAATTATAATTTTGATTATAATTGAGAATGTTACCCTTTAATAATTTGTGAGCAAACTGGATAGGTCATATAATACATTTATGATCGTTTGTGTGCAAACTCTATAAGTCATATAATATATTTATGATGTTAATAATTATATATTGCATTTAAAATTTTCTAATTTATTTAGATACACAATTTTTTAAAAATTAATTATTTAATATAATATTTTATTAAAAACAAATAAAAAGATTATAATTACATAAAGACAATATAAAATAAAAGATATTTTACATATTATAATTAATTATTATATAAGAACTTTTCATTTACAAAGGTAAGGACATTTTATTTTTAAATAGCTACAATGGATTTACAACTTTCTCATCTTAATTATTAGTGTAAATTACTCCAAGTCCATAGAGAAAAGAATTACATTTTAATTAATTAATATAAAATTAATCAATTAATAAATATGAAGACAATATAAAATAAAAGATCTTTTACTTATTAATCATTTCATAATCCATTTTTATATAGGAGCTTTTCAATTTTAAAGGTAAGCATACTTTATAATCCATTTTTATATAAAAACTTTCCACTTCAAAATATAGTGAGAGTTTCTCGCCGTTAATTTTAATTTAAAAATAAATTAAAAAACTTGTATTTTATTTTATCAACTTTAAGAACTTTCCACTTCAAAATATAATGAGAGCTTTTCGCCATTAATTTTAATTTAAAAATAAAAAAGTTCTTTTATTTTAATTTATCGATTTTATGTTGAATAAGCCCACTCTTAAATATTGGATAGAGCTATAAGAGCTTTTAAAGATCTACGAGGTACATACACTGAACCACCCCAGGGTTCACACGAACTATTCGAACGAATAATAAAAATATCATAAGGACTATTCGAACCATTAATAAAAATAATTCACGATTGTATAAAAGAAAATATGTGATAATATTTGAGATGATGATAATCATTATAATATGTAGACTTAAATATAACTCCACTCTGTCTTTTTAGATATAGGGACATGTTCTTTGAGTGTAATTAATTATTTATAATGATTTAATAACTCTGTTATGTCTTAGTAAGTTTATTATTATTATTTAATATTATTGCCCCGAGAGGCGCTCTACAGCCTAGTATGGGGTAGATCTTGTAACGTTACGTAACGTTGTAACATTACATAACGTACAACCCAGTATGGGGTAGATCTTGTAACGTTACGTAACGTTGTAACGTTACGTAACGTTACATAACGTTATGTCGGCTTAAAAAAAATAGAAAAAAAATTAGAACCGCGCTGAAAGCTCCATTGCAAGCCGATATTTATCCTCTTATCGATGTGATTTTCACAAAGTCGACCACCCAAATTAGTGATATCCGTAAAGCTTACTGGGAACGGTATCCGGGCAGAAGCCTCTATAATGATGTTAAAGACAAAACGACTGGTTACACTCAAAAGGTTGCTTCATGAATTATAGCTAAAAATAGTTGAAGCACAGATCAAACACCAATTGCATTTACTTGGAATTCTCAGTTTGTTTTCTTGAATGCGCGCTGCTTTACTAGCATCAAATCAAATCATCGAAGGACTTATATTAATTATATAAATTTTTCTCTTATTTCAGGAAATCTCTAATGACGATTATCCTATGATATATAATCATAAATTTCTTTTAGCTAATGGGATTTGATTTCATGAAAATAGCTCCTTCTTGCACGGCTAGATTGGGCGTCAAAGCAAAGTGATCGTGAAGTTAATTTCAAGGCCGAACAAGACACAAATAACTTGAAGTTAGCACGTCGTGGAATAGTGGAGGAAACATTTATCCAGATATTGAGCAACTGTAGTTCTGGCCAACTAAAAGAAACGTTCAATTTTTACAAGCAAAATTATGGCGACATTATAGAGGTATGCTACCCACTGCCATAGAGACCTAATTAATTCATCTCTCATTGCTCATCGAATTCTTGGAATTGTTAGATTCGTTGGCCTTCAAGACCTTGATCTGTAAGGTTTTAACATTCTATATGATAAGAATAGGCGCTCAGGGAAAAAACAACAGACAACACTTTTTATGTCGCGGTTCGCGTTACAATTGATAGGATTTTTTACACGCATGACTATTTTGCTCAGGTAATCAAGTTTTGTAAAATATATACAGTGTTTCTTTAATAAATTCATATATATAGATTTATTCTTGGATCTATAATTTAAAAATATAATTTTTCAATATAGTTGATTAACTTCACAGATCATCCATCTTTAAAGCATTTGGCAATCATATACTTGTTTAAAAAATTTATTGCAGGTGATCCAAAGTGGATGGAGAACACTTCCTTCTGACAAATCTGCAATAGCTCGTGTTATTGTGAGTCGTGCAGAGGTGGATATGAAGGAAATCAATGTGGCATATCTGAGAAAATATGGAATGAGCATCATGAAGGCCTTCGAGGCCTCATTGTAGGCTTCCTTCCAGCAAGAGCATAACGAAGATCGGGATATTAGCGTTCAGTTCACGTATACTTCCATAGAGTGCCAAAGTGGCTGCTGTAACAACAACAGTATTCCCAGAGATGAATGTATTTCTCCTACCGCAACCAGAGACTGAGTTCTTCATCATAAACTGAATTCCAACCCCACTTCTCTCGTTGACAGAATTTTTGGGGAGATTTGTGTCAGGGCATCCACATTGTGAATCCTCTTCTGTGGCGTGACAGAAATTAGAATGATGAGGAAGCAGGAGAATCACAACAACAAGAGCAGAGGTAACGAAATAACTGATTTTCTGTGAACTGCCAGGCTAAACAGCTATAATATATTTCTTCTGCAACAGCAGCTCTGAGTAGACATTACAGAAGATGTCTTGCAATTGCAATATCTATTTCTCACCTTTAGAATACAAGGTACTCTTATTTATTCCTTAATTTGTCTAGCTGCCGTCACCATTGCCATTGGAATCAAAGAAAAATTTGGGCACGCACTTTGACATGAAGCTGGGAGCTACATACTTAGATATGTATTGTATGATTAAGTTTTATGTTTTAATGAAACATTGTCCTCTAATCATGGATGGTAAATTTGGGTGGCAGCTTAAGTCACCTGTACGTCTTCAAAGGTTTCAGTTATTTTAATGAATTGAATGATTCATGCAATACTAACTTGTCGTTTATATATTTGTTTTAAAATAAAAATGGGGAGAAAAGTTGTTGTCATGTAAGATATTATTCTTTAGTTTAGTGATTATAGTAATTTGTTGTATGGTACTCTTATTTACTGATCCCTCTCGGCGCTTGATAGAGCCTAAGATTTGGATCTACGCTGGTTTATTTATATTTATTATATTGTTTTTTTTTTGAGAAAAAATTTGTCTTTATATGCCTTTTGCTTGTAATATTGTCGCATCATTTTATGTTATGTCATAGTGGATGATACAAAATTGTAATATAAAAAGATGAGACCATCCTAGTTTAATTCTTTGTGGGATGTTACTGTAATACCCTTCGTAACACTTAGTAATTTTGTTTAATTTTTATTTTCATATAACTAATAAATGATGTAGAAGTATTATTTTAACAGGAAAAATATGAATGTTTGGATATAGAAGTTGGAAAACCATGCACTTAATTGACAGAACCTAAGTTTATGTTAGTAACTTAATGCTCAACTATCTTTAAGAACATGAGTGGCCAATATCAAGAGAAGTTAGTTACTAGTTAATAAAGCCATAGAAAAAAGAGTGAATGCATGCAAAAAAGAAAGAGAGAAAAGGAAAGAATGATAAAAAAGGAGCTTCAAGAGAACATTAAAAAGTGTAGGCTCTAATTAATTTATTGAAAGTAGCACAAAGTTGCTAGAAAACATTAAAGAGTGCTAGGGTCTGAAATAAAAAAGTGCCAGTGAGCACTATATAAGAGTACTAGGTTCTATGAGTAGTTGACTCTGACCAATCGACTCATGGAAAATTGAAAACATAAACTATTGTTCTGGGCAAGGGTGTCAAAACCTTACATATTAAATACATTTCGAGGTTCCTAAGGCCGGGTGGAGTGTGGATGCTCAAATTCTAGTTCCGAAGGACATTCATATATGCTCAAATTTAACCTAATATTAGTATAGTTACTGAATAAATGGGTTATAGTATCTGTGTTTATTGTTAAAGGTGTAAGCTTGGTAGTAAACAATAGAAAAAAAAATCTGAAAAACTGAAATTACCATTCATGGTCGTATACAAATATTTAATTACAATCCAGAACAACTCTGTAAATATTAAAAACACAGAGTATCTGTAATATGTCATACACTAGTCATAACTACTAAATAAGATAAATAAAAGTGGGGAATAAACCCAGTAATCCATCCTTAACAAACTTGTTCCTTCAAGGATGAATACGAAGAACCCTATAGAGATACCTGGGGAGGAACCTGTGTTCCTTTATCATTAACCATCACCAATACAACTGTATAGGGATCGAAGTGCAAGGGCTAGTCGAAAAATAAATGTGGTATGAAGAATTGACAACTAGTTTCTCGCAGTTGGAAACATCTGCAACAATAATTAACAATTAGTGGGACTAATAGATGTTCAAAACAGAGGAAGGAAAGGAAAAACTATGAAAGGGAGTTACATACCTTCGTTTTTTGACAAATAACAATCTATGGGTGATTGTGCATAGCATAATAACGCTCATAAAAGAGAGAAATACCTTCATTTTTTTATTAATAACAATCTATGGGTGATTGTGCATAGAGTAATAATGCTCATAGAAGATAGAAAGATCAATTAAAAACAAAATCAACTACTCATCCATGCAGTATGAAGAAAACAACCCAATTCCTGGAATCGCTAGTCCCATTTATTTATCTTTGTATCGCAGCGAATAAGAAAGGAGATCTACCATAACCAATCCACTAAGGTATGTCATACAAAACTAATCCTGTATAGTAGTCAGACAAAACCTTAAGCTGGTGAAAATGTTCATTTAAGGGTGTGGTTATACCTGTAGTCATATGCACTGGAATTAGCTCGAGATCTAAGTAAGCCACAACCCTTTTCCCTTCACAATTATACAAGTTACGAACTAGATATAGTATAGTTTTAAATTCCTAACTAGATAAATATTAGTACACTTCTTACCATGGTCAGTTTATATAAACAATTTCTTTTTTGTATAATCCATGTTAAATTTTTAGGTTCGTTACAAATGGTATCAGAGAAAGGTTATAACACTTGGACCTAATGGGTGAACAGTTGCATATATAAATATATAATCTCTTTTAGTTAAATGGTAATTTATATAATTTCAGGAAATTCAAAAAATCAATACTTGTTGCACACAAAACCAACAATGGCTAAACCAGGACAAATCATAGAAGAAGAGCCTATACCTGAGGGTATGCAGGTACTGGAAAATGCAAGTCTCTATGTAGAATTTGAGGCAAAAATTAACGTTGAGATATAATACAAAATTATAGACACTATGAGAAGTTTGAAGGATGGTTTAGATAGTCTTAAGGCGGATAATGTTAAACTAATGAATGCTAAATCATATGAGGAAGAGAACAATGAATTAATTTTAGAAATTTTAAAAGACCAAGAACCACCGAAAAATAATGGCCAAAACTCTTGCAGTACGAGGAAAAAAAGAAAGGAAAATAAAAAATATTATAGCATTAAAGAAACCACAAACAATATTTAAATGATCTCCAGAGAATTACAAAAATATGATGAAACAAAACATAAGAAACAAAAAGGAATACGTGTGGAACTACAAGGGGAATTTAAAAGATTAATACCTCCAATGTTTAATGGGCAAACTGAAGAGGCTGTGGAAGCTTGGTTGCTAAACATAAAGCGATATTTTAAAGTATATAGTTATGATGATAATTTGAGGGAACATTTGGATATTTTCTAATTGAGTGGGAAAGTTGCTTTGTGGTGGCATGAAGCAAAAAGCGTAAATAAGATACACATTAAGGAGTTAAGTTGGAAGCTTTTAAAAAAATTGTTTAAAAATAAATACATGTCAGAGCGATACTATAATGTAAAAACCAAAGAATTTAATTATCTGAGAATGGGAAAATTAACTACGGAGGAGCTCGTAACTAAATTTGTTAATTTACTACGTTATGTACCATATCTGAAGGACAAAAAATAAAATGTATATCGGTTTATTATTTGTTTACCTCCGACTTGCAAGTATAAAATTGAATTTCACATGCCTAAGACTATGGATCAAAGATCTGAACTAAGTAGGACTTGGAAAAACAAAAAGAAAGAAAAGAGGGATCAACACAAGAAAGGATTTAAACCTTCCCCTTTTATGAAATGAATAATCAGATATACCAATAAAAACTATAATATCCTAGGTTCAATCACAAACAATGGGGTAAAAGGTGCAAGAAGTTTTAATACTGGAGGGAATAACAGCAGAAAGGAAATCAAATGTTGGAGTTGCAATGGACCTGATTTATATAGAAACTTTCCCCACAATCTGAACAACAAAATGCCCCCCATAAATATTCTACAAGAAGCTTCTATAGTCATTGATATATCCATAAACGTACCTGGAATTAATGTTGCTTTGGAAGATCAACAATTAAACCATCAAATGACCATGTTGGAAGTAGAAGGTTAAGATCAGAATACACTTGTTTCTATTCTTATTGATTTAGGAGATATTTTAAGCTGCATTGCACCAAGGGTAGTTGAGAAATGTAAACTTTTTAAGGAAAAGCAAAGAAATGGATGGATGGTATAGCTAGCAAAAAGAGTAAAGAGGAAAGTTATAGAATTGGTAAAAGATTGTACATTGAGTTTTAATGAGATGGATACAACATTTGACTTAAACATACTTCCTTTAGGATGCTATGACATTTCGATTGGGATGGATTGGCTAGAATCTCATAAAACCACCACCAATTATTTACATAAAAGTTTCTACGGCATTAATGAGGAAGGAAATTACCACACCATAAAAAAGAATCTACATACCTATATCAACATGAAAAATTTCAGTTGTGCAACTCAAAAAGTGTATTAGGAAAGGATGCCAACTTATGCAATCAAAATAGTAGAAAATGAACATGTGAAGTTGAAAACGATGGTGTATCAATTTTCTATTCTTAAGAAATTTTAGGATGTGTTTCTAGAGGAAATAACAGGATTACCTCGTAACAGAGAGTTAGATTTTACTACAGACATAATTCCTGGATCAACACCTATATCATTATCTCCTTACCATATGAGTATTCAAAAAATGACTGAGCTAAGAATGCAACTACATGAGTTACTTGACAAGAAGTACATTCAACCTAGTGTTTCACTCTGAGGAGCACCCGTTTTGTTTGTTAAAAATAAAGACGAAACCTATAGAATGTGTATAGATGAGAGGAAAATAAAAAAAATCACAATTAAAAACAAATATCCACTGCCAAGAACTGATGATTTGTTTGATCAAGTTAGAGGAGATAATATTTTCTCAAAATTTGACCTTAGATCAGGTTATCATCAAGTACAGGTTAAGAAAGAAGACATTCACAAAACTGTATTTTGGAACCAGATATGGAAATTATGAATTTTGTGTTATGCCTTTTGGAATGACTAATGCTCCAGCGACATTTATGAATACGATGAATAATTTACTAGGTAAATTTTTGGACAAATTTGTCCTAGTGTTCATTGATGATATATTAATATATTCAAAGAATGAGAAATAACATGAGGACCATTTAAAAACGATTTTGCAAACTTTGAGGGAACATTAGTTATATGTGAAACTTAGTAACTGCTATTTTTACGAAAGAGAAGTACAATATTTGGGACATGTTATTTCAGAAAAAAGGTATAATAGTTGATCCTGCTAAAATCAAGGCTATTATATAATGGTCCGTACTGAAGGATGTACATGATATCAGGTCATTCATGGGATTAATATGATATTATCGCATATTTATAGAAACTTTCTCCAGAATATCTCACCCTATAACAACCCTTTAAAAGTAAAGTGTTCGATTTGTATGGAGTCAACAGTGTCAAGATAGATTTGATAAATTGAAACATTTACTAACAACAACACCTATATTAAGAATTGTTGATTGTAATAAATATTTTGTAGTGTGCATTGATACAAGTAAATATGGTTTGGGAGGGGTTTTGAATCAAGATGGTCATGTGATCTGTTACGAGTCTAGGAAGTTGAAGTAGCATGAAAAAAATAATGTGGTACATGGCATGGTATTGAAATCCATCATCCATGCTCTTAAAATTTGGCGACACTATTTAGTGGGAAAGAAATTTTTGTTGTTGTTGAATATGGTTGTCATTGATGTCAAAGGAGTTTAGTAATGACAAAGGAATAAAATATCGTTGATTAAATGGACAATGTTATCAACAGAAGATCATAAGAGAGAAAAAATCAATGGTCTATAATGGTTTCCACAATGCCAAGGTGCAACCTTGTTAAAACTATGGAAATATTATTGCGGAAGTCACTTTTGAGAAAAGTCGAAAAGTAAACCCGCAATCCAAAATCCACAATTGCGGAAGAAGTGTTGTGGAAAGGGAATCGCAAAAGCAGTTTTGAGAAAAGTCGAAAAACATACCCGCAATCCACAACCCACAATTGCGAAAGGAATGTATTCCCATAGACTGTGGAAAGGTCGGTGCAGAAAGATAATGCAGAAATGTTAATTGCTGAAGGTTAATTATGAAAAGGTAATTGTATGCAATCCGCAATACACAATTTCAGAAATTTAATTGTGAAAGGTAAATGCGGAAAGTTCAATGTAGAAAGGTATGTTATGGAGAGATCACTGCGAAAAGGTAATTGCGGAAAAGTAATTCTGGAAGGTCGTGACTGATAAATTTAATACAGAGATAAAAATAATAAACAGAGAGGTAATTTCGAATTGGTTTTTGTTTGTTAGAAGTCACGATAAATATACGTGAGTGTTAGATGAAGAGATACGGTTGATGGTATGTAAACAATACTTTAAACTCTCAAACAAGGCTCTCTGTACATTACATTGGAAAGATCGATAGGTGTACAAAATTCAAAGATTGAATAATCATATTAGGGTGGCATGGTGGTGCTAGGGAAGGCTACGTGCCTACAAGGGGGTTGTAGCCTCCTTCTAGTGGTAGCTAGTAAATAGGGTGTCGTAGCATCCTTTTAGTAGCAGTTGATAAAATCAGGGGGTCATAGCCTCCTTCAAGTAGCTTCTGGTAAATAGGGTGTTGTAGAATCCTTGTCTATAGTAGCAGGCATAAAATATTTGTAAATATAATTTTGCAGTAATAGGAAGTATTGGTGGTTTTCCCAATTGGGATTCCACGATAAAATTATGTTCTGTGTATCTTGTTGATTATGTGTGTTAATGAATAAATTAAAAGTGGGTTTAATTGTTAAAATTTATCAATACTGATTCACCCCCCCTCTCTATATTGTCCATTATTGCAACAATTGGTATCAGAGCGGGATCCTTCACTACAGTTTAAATCGTTGGAAGGAAGATCCTATCAAAAACCACTATGGATCAACAAGAAGGGTAGCCACCAACATAAATTTATTATTTATAGGAGATAATTATGCATAATGTAGTGTAAGAATGAAGTGCCACTCTAATGTCTCTTGGATACAAAGTCTGAAGCTCTATTGAACAACAATATGAAGTACTAGATGACCTACCTCTAGACAGAGATGAACTAGACCAATATCTAGGCAATGCAAAAGCCCTGAATGGAATGTGGAGTGGGTTCACAAATTCAGTGTTTGTAAAATTCATGCAATGCAAGACAACCAAGCATGCCTGGCAAAAATTAAAATGTGTCTATGAAGGCGTATCCAAAGTAAAAAAATCCAAATATCCGACATACAAAGGACAGTTTGAAAGTCTAAAAATTAAAGAGGAAAAAAATATTGCATTAGAGAAAATTTCAACTCAAAATGGGCCTCCTAAAAAAAATTTAATAAAATAATAGTAAAAGTAATAAAATAATATTTATTAATTTTGGAGGAAGAAAAGAAAAAAATTACTTTTTTGTTTGTATTTTCGACATATCTCCCCATGTTTTTACTCAAATTTCAATTGGGAGAGCTCATTGGATGTGGAATCAAATTCTGCATCCAATGAGTACCCACTCGACATACTTTTGACGGACCCTGCTACCCCAAAAACAAGAAATACCTGAAAAAACATGATGATGATGTCATCATCACATTTTTTCAGGTGTTTCTTGTTTTTGGGGTAGTGGGGTCTATCAAAAGTATGCTGAATGGGTACTCGTTGGATGTGGAATTTAATTCTACATCCAACGAGCTCTCCTGATCGATATTTGAGTAAAAACACGGGGAGATATGTCGAAAATACAAAAAAAAAGTCATTTTTTTTTATGATACCTATCCCCAAATTTATATTAAAAAAGTGTTTAAGACCTATACAGTATTTCAAATTTAAATCAATTTCATTGGCTAACACATGATGACATGGAATTTGAGTTAAATTTAAAAGGCCCATTTTGAGTTGAAATTTCCTCTAATGTAGATTATATTTAAAGAGTGGATCAAGTTCTCAATGCTATTGGAGGCCTTGGAGGAGTAATAAAGGAAAGAGAAGTCATTGACAAAGTACTAAGAATCCTTCCCATGAAGTATGACTCAAAAGTATCTTCTCTATAAGAACGAGATGATCTTGACATCATGAAAGTAGATGAACTATAAGGGATCTTCACTACATATGAGATGAGAACATAAAAAACCAAACCTTCAAGAAAATAAGAAACATATAAGGTCTCAAAAGAGCCAAAGAAGTCTAAAACCCCATCTAAGAATCACTCAGAGAGTTCAGATGATGAAGAAGATCTGTTAATCAAGAAGCTTAATAAAGGTACTGGAAAGTATAAAGGAAAGATACCTCTAAAGTGTTTTAATCATGGAAGAATTAGACACTTTTCTTAAAAAATTCTCTATCCTAAACAAGATGATAGTGACAAGAGAGAAGCCTCAAAGAATCTAAAAAAGGGCAAGACCAGAAACAAGAAGAAGTTTAATGAGAAGAAGAAGATAGTTTACACCATGGAAGATAGTGAAGATGAAAACACAAGTGGAGGTGAGGAAACATAAATTCTATTCATGGGAATAGAAACTCAAGCTCAAGATGGTGAGTCAGATGAGGAAGGAGAAGTAGACCAAAAAGATGAACTCGTTAGTTCTCTTGAAGAACTTGAAAAATGCAGGAAAAAAAACAAACAGTCAAACCAAACCATTAGTGACTTAAATACCTAGCTTCAAGAGGCCAAGAAGATTGAAGAAGACCTATATCTACATCTCAAAATGAGAACACAAGAATTTGAAAGGCTTGAAGAAGAGATTATGCACCTTTGAAAGAAGCTTGATGAAGAATCTATTAAGACAAAATTTTAAAACAGTTGAAATATTCTAGATGACATATTGAGAAGCCAAAAGCCATCAAGAGATAAATTGGGATTAGGATATGAAAAAGAAAAGAAGCCATAATATTCCTCCCTCACAAACCAAGGTAGAAATAAAAGAATCTATGTTGTTGCACTGAAAAGTCCAATTCAAAAGGAAGAAATCAATAAATATGCTCTATCCTGTCATGATGTAGATACAACTAATGTGATGCCTAGAAGACCAATGAAAAGTAGATATCAACATATAATTTTTGGTCATTGCTACTCCTGTAATAATTTTGGTGATAAATCCCTAAATTGTAGAGAATATGGAAAGTTTCGTGACTACAAGAAGATTGCATCTAATAACAAATCAAAAGAAATGATAAATTTCTTGAACCTCTTCAAAGATATGACATAGAGTGTTACAAATTTAATAACCATGGAAATATAGCAAGAGATTGTAAACTAATGGCTCCTACAGAGAAGGATGCTACAAAAGAATTTCAAGACAAGAAACAAAGAAAGGGTTGGAAGAAAAAGAAAGAGGAGGAGATATCCATGATTTCTCTATGTGTGACAGAAAAGAATAATATATGGCATATTGACAGTGGGTGTTCAAAACACATGACAGGAGATGCAAACAAATTCATAATATTAAGAAAAGGTAATAAGGGAAATTTCCCTTTTGGGGATAATACGTCTTCCAAAATAATTGACAAAGCTACAACTACTATCAACGACAAGATCAAAGATAAAAATGTGTTTCTAGTGGAATACCTAAAACCTAATATCTTTAGTGTAAGTAAAAAATGTGATCAAGGGCACATATTTATTTTTTAGTATGAGAAATGTGAAATCAGAAAAAGGGACTCAGGAAGCCTTGTTGGGTCTGCTATAAAGAATTCAAGTAATGTATACATTCTATAAAATGAAGAACAATTCTACATGAGTATGATTGATGAAAGTTGGTTGTGGCATAGAAGTATGGGGCACTTAAAATTTGAAAATATTATGAAATTAAGTAAGAAGGGAGCTGTAAGGGACTTTCTAAAAATTTTGAAACCTCTAAAATTAGTTTGTAAACATTGTCAACATGGGAAGCATACTAAAGCCACCTTCAAAGCAAAACAACATACAACCTCACATCCATTGGAAATAGTTCACACTAATCTCTGTGGACCAACAAGAACTAAAATATGGTAAGGAGAGTACTATTTAATGTTGTTCATAGATGATTATACAAGGATGACTTGGGCTACATTTCTAAAAAAAATTAGAAGCTTTTGAGAAGTTTAAAATTTTCAAAGAAAAAGTTGAGAATGAAACAAATTTTAAAATAAAATGTCTAAGGTTAGATAATGGAGGTCAATTCACTTCAAATGAATTAAATGAATTTTTTGAAACCCTTGGAATTAAAAGACATTTTTCATCCCCCAATAATCCTCAACAAAATGACATTATGGAAAGGAAAAATAGGATAATCCAAGAAGCTACTATGCTAAATGGAGCAAAAAAAATTTATGTGTATTGGAGGGAAGCAATATATACAATTGCTTATATACTAAACAAAGGAAATCTCAAAGTTAATAATGAAAAGACCCCTTATCAGCTATGGTATGGAATATCTACTCCTGTCAAATATTTTGGAGTGTTTGGCGGTAAGTGCTACATAAGAAGGAATGAAGATGACCTTGGAAAATTTGACTCTAGAACTGATGAAGGAATAATTTTGGGATATTCTTCCATAAAGAAATCATATAGATGTTACAATAAAAGGCTACACAAAATCATAGAAAGTGCAGATGTAAGGGTAGATTACATGAAATCAAGAAGAATAAAAAGACAAGATGATGATGAAGGAGAAAATGAGTTCTTGCAAAACGATGAAAGTGATCATGATGATGAAGAAGAAGAAGAAGAAGAAAAAGTAGAAAAAGAAGATTCACAAGAAAGTGAAGATGAATACTCTTCAAGATCTGATACAAAAGATCCATGTATTAGAATACAAAAGAATCATCCCGAGACACAAATCATAGGTGAAAAATGTGTTGGAGTTAGTGCAAGAAGAAAATATTATTTAATGAACAAGCCTTATGATTAGTAGTGGAACCTAAGAACTTTGTAGAAGCCAACAAAGATGATGATTGGATCAAATCCATGAATGAATAGTTGGATCAAATTGAGAAGAAACAAACTTCGTAACTAGTTCCAAGACGTGCAAACAAAAATATTTTAGGAACCAAGTAGATCTTCAAAAAAAGGTTCAATGAATATGGAAAAGTGATAAGAAACAAAGAAATATTAGTGTGTAAAGGATATGCTCAAGTGCAGGGTATTGATTTTGAAGAAACCTTTGCACCTATAGCAAGAATTGCAGCAATCAGAATGTTTTTGGCATTTTCATGTTATAAAAACATCAAAGTATATCAAATGGATGTCCAGTCTCCATTTTTGAATGGGAAACTAGAAGATAAAATCTATATTGAACCACCTAAAGGATTTCTTTTTTCAGGAAATAGAGACTATGTTTGCAAACTACAAAAGGAAAATTATGGTCTCAAGCAAACCCCAAGAGCATTTTTTTAAAGGCTATATAACTACTTGAAGCAACAAGGATATACAAGAGGAGCCACTGATAGTTTTCTCTCCATAAATATTGAAGATAAGAACATGATAATTGTTGTTGTTTATGTTGATGATATCATATTTGGAAGAAATTTACAAATACTAAGTGTAGACTTAGCTTCTAAAATGAAGAAGGAATTTGAAATGTCAATGTTGGGTTAATTGTTGATTTTTCTTTTTTGGTAAAATGAATTTTTATTGACATAAAAGTACATATTATTACCACTTAGTGGGGATACAGAAGCAACAAAATTGGTTGGAGGGACACTTAGTGGGGATACATAAGCAACAATTGCCAGGGACACTTTTGAAGGAATGCTAGAGACACTGTTAAGGACAAAGGAAAGTATTGGAAGAGCAGTGTGTCATGCTATTGACTATGCAAAATATAGCCTTGCTGGTGAGTTAAGATTGATATCTATTATTTTCTAGTATGGTAAACAAGCAACTCATTTTATTTTTGCTTACTATGGTTGTTTTAATTTTGGAAAATTAATGATGAAAATTGTGAAGGATTAGAGTGAATGATGAATATCTTGCATGTGGATCATTTTTCATTGATAGTGACTTATGAGAATCCTAATTCCTATACATTGGGTATTTTTCCCTACATTAACTTATTTGTCAATATATTTTTAGTTAGAACTTGAAACATCTTACATATGGATGTGGATACTATATAAAAATACCAAATTGGTGTCTTCAGCAAGATGCATAGTATCCCCTTCCATTCTCTACTACTTAATGGTCTCTTGTTGGCCATGGGATTTATCTATCTTCCCTGGAATCGATTATCTTGGATTGACTGAGCACAACAAAATAAAGAAAGGCTACAGCATTACATTCACATTCTAATATCTATAATGCGATTTTTATGAACCACTCTACAATATTAGGATATAGGTGAAATTCTGCTACCTATTCTACATCATGACTTGCATTGATTTAGAGGCCAAAGTAGGATCCCTCTGGATGATAGATCTCATTTTCCTCTTGCTCAAATTCTGTCCTTTTTTGTTGAAATATTTTTTCAAGCTTCTGTTCTTTTTGTTTGTTTATGTGTGAGGACCTTTTGTTTTGATCTTGCTAATTGGTTGGGTTAGAGGTTTGAGTTATATTATGTTTTTAGCTTGATTATTGGGATGGTTTGGTTAAATTGGGTCTAGTATATTGCTAAGGGTCTATTTTCATTTAGGTAATAATGAAGATGGTAGTGGGGATGTTCATCTATCCTCTATATGTTGATGCTGCTGATATAATTTGGAGACATACCCTCACATTTCCAAATCTCTGGATTATTAGGAATGTAAGAAACTTAGTAACATCCTGAGTTTTCCCTAAATTTTTTAACAGAGAGAAGCTAGGTGCATTCTACTGTGTAACATTAAAGACATTGTAACATTGTCCCATTTTTCCATCCGATTTGGTTGAATAGAATATTTAATACAAAAGAATTAATAAATTGATAATAAATTTAATGTTGATTAACAAAAAATATTTCTCAACTCTCTTTTTCCCAAGAAGTAAATATTTATATTCGATATTTCAAGTGAAATCAAAATATACATCAATATCCCTGGAAAGGCCTTGTAGCATGTATTTTGGTCCTTGTACAAAAAATGCAGCTCTAAAAATCACTTCATCTATCCTATGTGCAATTATGGACATTATCCTAAGGTCCTTCGAAATAAAATCTCTTTTCATAAAAAGATCCTTTCAGATCCACTTCTATTACAAAAACCAAAAATCAAGAAGCTACTAAGATTCCACTGTCATAATTCTACACTGGAAATAACTAATAAAGAGACAAATCTATATTGGAAATCTAAGCCTGCTCTCAGAATTCTTGAATAATTAGGGACTCCTCCTGCATTGGCACATCCTCTTTAGAGCTAATCAAATATTGTATTGAATTATCTTTATATATTTATTATTGATGAAAGAATTCTCATCAAAATATTGTTTAATCTACAGCCCCAAATTCATTATTGAAGTTATAATAGAATATTCTCAAATCTGCATCTGCTATGTGCCCAGTCAATCAGAATCTTGGAATCTCTAGAGACCTTCATATGTTTACATTCTTTTTATTTTCTACCTTCATCATAATTCAAAGGCCATAAATCCCAACTCTACTATTTGTCCCTTGTTCTGCAGCATACTTCAAAAGAAAATAATGAGAAAAATTAATGCACAGAATGAACCCTGCCACACACATTCTTGGATGTCCTTGACAAGCTTTATTGTAGAACCCAGGCTTTTTCATGATCAATGCTAGATTTGGTTTCTCTAGAATTCTCTGATATTTTTATTTTAAAGGATTTCAACTCCCTTTAATGGAGGCCTGAATTTTATTGGCTTCCTGGGTTGTATTTAGTTCCATTATTTGAAAAATAATACTATTTTTTCGAAAGCCACAAAGCAAGGAAAAACCTTGAAAGCTTTTTCATATTTATCAGATAGGCATCAGAAAAAAACAATCAACCAAATTTGATTGATCCCATTTGTTTGTTCCAGAAATAGTTGTAATAACTCATTCCAGGACAACCTTAGATAAAGGACAATAGACCAATACATGGTCCATTGTTTCCTCACTACATTTACACAATATGCACCCTCCAGGGGCCTAGGACCATTCAAATTCCTTTTTTGTCCATTGTCCCATGCAATCCAAAGAAAAAGCCTTGTTTTAGGAAGACTTTTCAAATTCCTAACATTTTTACATCACCAAACTATTTCTTTGGTTGCAATTTTTCCACCCTTGATGAGTATCCCATTTTGTTGGCTGTATACTCATCTATTTCTTTATTTTTAGACCATTTAATTATGTCCTCTACATTTTCTCCTTGAAGGTTCAATGCTTCTGGGGATTTCCAATCTTTAGACGATGCATTATATCCATTAGGAATTGCTACCTCTTTTAGAAATAATATTCCAAATTAATGAAGATCATTAATAAGAGCTTCTGACATATCACATATTGAAATAAGAGGAATTTAAAGCATTTTTTATTAGAAGGCATATGATGTGTGTGTGTGTAAGAACACCAACACAAATCCATATTGACTTCATATCTTTTAACCAAAGAGAGATTTGCATTTTAGTTTTTGGATCCCTCTTGATGAAATAGATCTGAAGTTAAGATGGATCTATGCTGGTTATGAGATAGTTGTATCATTTGAAACATTTACTGTAATTTGTACCTTTTTTCTCCAAGGAAATCCTCACAGGGAACCCAAGGGATTTTTTCCCACTTTTAAGGATGGAATACATAGTAAGCCTATAGGCATAGACTCAATGCTCCTTGCCCAAGGGGATTTAAACTGGGCACCTGCTAGCATGGGAATAACCAAATGCACAATAACATACATTGGTGACCATTGAGAACTGGATGGGATAACCTCTTGGTCTAACTGTACTTTGTAGCTAACAGGTATTTAGCTTATTATTTTATAGAAAATAGAAATCACTCCATGGTATTCTTCTATTGTTGATTCTCGAGATGTAAAATCTTCTCGCTGTCCTGAATCAAAGAAGGAATAATTTCACTGCAAATTATGTTCCAAAATATTAAATATATGATTTATCATACATTTGATAAAGTCACATGGAGCTCATATTAACTTTTTCTATTTTCATGGAATTATTTATTTATTTCCATTACTTTGGTGAATACCCTTTCTGAAAGATTGGGTCCAATTTCATAATGTTCAATGCAGTAAATATACAATTTGACCACCTATAATAAATTCGATCACTGTTGACATCTTAGTGTCTACTGGATGGGTGCATGATTGGAAGGTTTGCAAGTATGTTTCTGTTGACTTCAATCTAAATGCTATAAATGATAATAATAATAAAAATATTACATAATAGCCACTATGATGTTTTGGCCATTGTGTTACAATCATCAAAACCCCATTTTGACAATATAATATCTTAATCCATGCAATCAATGTCCAAACCCCATAGGTACATGTAATTCTTCTAATTGGGTTTCTTCCTTATTTTAATGTTCATGTTGCTAGCTCATATGTTGTCATCTTTTAATTGTCTGATTCATGTGGTAGGAAATCCATGCAGTGGCTGGAGTCTGCTGGATTTTTGGGACTGATTCTTTTTCTTAGAGCATGGAATGATTTTTCCAGGCTTCATGTGTCATCATATTGTTATCAAATAATTTGTATGTAAAGATTTCATATACATAGAAAACGAAGGCATTCACCGCATGATAAGAAAATGAACTGTACACTTCATTGACAATTCAAAACAATAACAATCTATACTACAGACTTATTTTTAAAGGGGATTTTTTAGATCTATATCTTATTTGAAATGACAACCACTTATTGTTAAGATAAAGATTCTCAAACTGATAATGGCTGGGATGAATGGCATGGCCAGAGATGGTACACAATAGGAGAAATGTCTTCCACAAGGTACAGTCTCTTTATGTCAAAGGTACAGGTTGGGGCGTCCCTTTTTAAAAGATTCGAAACTAATATGAACCTTGACACAAGGATATCCTTAGAAAAATAATTGAGGATATGTTTCTAATCATCCACAGTGTTGTTAGTATCCGACAAACATTGACCAAGTCTTCAACCAAACTCATAGAAGTGAAAAATTTATACACTGATTTGGTTAGGGACATTACAAAGTATGTGAGGAAAATAGAGGGGGAATGTATATGTAGGTTTATTATAATTTTTAGTGTCCTTCTAGAAGGTTTTTATTTTCTTTTATTTTTTTGGGATGACTAGGGTATGGCCTAAACAGTGATGAAATCAACCACTTTGGCCCAAGATAGACAGGTGGAGTTGTCCATTCCTAGCTTGGCCACTTTTAGCACAAACTAATTAAAAACCAATTGAAACAACTGGTCTAGAAAGGTTTGAGTGAAAACAGGTCAGAACTCGCATTTTCTGATAACTTTTTTATATGCACCATATTTATTTTCGTTTCTCTTGTCTAGTTTTAGCACAAACTAATTCAAAACTAGTTGAAACAACTGGTCCAGACAGGTTTGAGTGAAAACAAGTCAGAATTGACATTTTCTAATAACATTTTTATATGCATCATCTTTCTTTTCATTGCTAGATGTAGAATATTGTTGTTTTATTTTTTGTTATAGTTATTGACTTTGCAATATATGATAAGATGATATTGACAACAAAAGAAAATAGATAGTTTGGCTATTGAAATTTGGAATCTATACCAATATTGAAATCTTTTGAGGGAAGAATCAGAAACATAAATATAATTCACTAATTTACCCAATATTATATTTAAACCTAACATATGCTATTGATGGGAATGATTAGGATGGTTACAAGCCTTCCACCCCTTCTTATGGAGATTTAAATAACTATTATTTTTTATAATATTTAGAGAGATCTCATAACACAACATAAATGTCTTGAATATGATTGGTTAGAAATTTAATTAGTTCATCTTCTTGGTTTTCAATGTGAAGTCACTCAATGGTAGGTCAAGACAAATAGATTTTTATTCTAGTAGTAATTCGATGCTAGAAAAGTACAAAGTATTATGTAAAAAATTTTAAATTGAAAAAAGATAATATTTGTCTCATGTTTGTTTCATAGATATTAAATTATCTATGGTTGAAGAAATATTTCAGGATTATAAGGTCCAAAGGGATGAAATTCATTCAAAGAAGGAGATATTAATGGTCCATCTTCGTGTATTGTCACAAATTGTTGAGAGCTAGAATAAGCCAGAAGATAATGATACTCAAGCTTGTAAGTTTGCATGAGCTCTAGAGAAGGTGATATTCTCTTGTTGTTTGATTAATATATTTTTTCATTTGAAGTTTCATTTGGAAATTCATTTTCAAAAGTATATTGAAATAGAATATTTATTTAATCCACTCGATTTCCTATTCTTCTACATGTACATGCACATGCAAATATGGGGTCTTGTTTACTGTCATAGTCACAGTCATCTCCATGTCAAGGTCGGGCATCCTCCAAGTTTGTTTGAATTCCGTAGCTTATTACAGAACTAAAATAAAACCAGGTGATTTAAAATAATGTTATGGTCATGTTTTATCCCAGGAAATTATTGCGAGTTGAGATTGAATGTTTTAGCCCTCATGGCTAAGCTAAAACTGAGTCATATTGGTTGGAATCTTCATGTGCTAGTGGAAGACCGAGGTAATTATTTTTATAAGTAATGTGGTTAATTTCTCAAATGGAAATGGGTGGATGAGTGAATCCACATGTGTCCTTTAGCAATGGCTTCCATACTTGTTGTTCTTATCATGATCATGCATGCAAGGAATGGCACGATATGTTGCAGGTGAATGTAGGTGAGTATGTAAACTCATATAGTATAGCTTATACATTTTCATGGATTGTACCCTCAAAGGAAAGAACATGACACAAGCTTTGATACACTACATCAAAACATTTGGATCGACGGGAAGGTTAGCCAATTATTTAGTTTAAATGGTTTTAAATTTGAGCATCTTTTGCACTGGCTTACAAATGCAGTCAAGGTAAGAATAATATTATACTCTAACTATAGTGAATCCGATTAGAAGTTTATTTATTTTTCTACATGATTTATGTTCGTTTGGAGTAAAAAATCTCTTTTTGTATAAAAATAAAAAAATTCAAAAAAGTTTTCTTTGAAGGTCAATTGTACTCTTTGAAATATGACCTTCCACATCTAACCATGGATCCGGTTAGCCCCCCAAAATATTTATATATTATGAATAAAATCAAATAGAGGGCCTTTTAGCTAGAGCTAAAACTTTATGCTAGGAATAGTTTTCCACCGTCTTCTAATCAAAAGCTATTTCTGAAGTACTTCAGCAAATTATGTTGATTGGTAGTTAAGGGAAAGAAACAAAGGATAAGATAATTTAATTTCTGGATTTAGAAGAAGCAACCTCTCCCTTCAGCATTTATGCTCCTAAGCACACATTGGAGTCCATTCAATTTAGTTTCAACTGCTTCTGCATGACCTCCACCTTTGATTTCTATCAAAGAGATGACAAATTTCCCACTTTCCCTTGGAAATCCTTTGGCAGTCTTCTTTCCACTATCAAGGATTTGGATTAACATCATTTCCTTCTGCCTTTGAGGATGCCATTTATATTATATGAGAAACCTATTTTGGAAGAGTAGCTACTATTTTTGGAGTTTGGTGAGTAGATATGGTTGTGCTCACTTTAAAATGTTATACCCAGACTTGGATTCATGCTAAAGTTAGTGTCTAAACCACTGTCACTAAATGCACTTCCTTTTAATTATCGAGTGTGATGACCTTCATGTATCTAACTAACCAACCAAAGACTTTGCTTGATATGAAACACATTTACCAAAGAGATCTCCAATATTTGGCAGCTGAATAGTAACTTCCCAAGCTAAGCACAGATTTTCATTGCCTCCACCACAAGGTTCTGATCTTTCTCCATCAAATATTCCTCTAACTATTTAAATTGTCTGGTTTTCAATTCTCTTTTTGACTAGGCAATACACGAGTTTGTTTAAATTCCCTAAACATGATAGACACTAGCCTTTTCAAACAAGTCAAGGATGTGATTAGTCTCTGGTATCTCGTCCTTCATTTTTAAGTGGTAGTTGTTTAAGTTCATTTTAACTACATTTGTTAAGGATTGAAATAACTCCATTTCTCAAATTTGTAATTCAACATTTTCTATACTTAATAAATCTTAGGATGACATAGTATCGTGCAAAGAGTAAAATGTTATTGACTCATAAATTTCAAAAATATTCCTTGAGATCACTTGGTGCTGAAACATTAATCCTTCAAACATTACTATAATAAAAACAAATATCAAATCAATTCCAATCTTGTATAATTAGTAAGTGTCAAAATTTTCTGAAAGTCAAGTGCTGATATAAATTTTATGAGTGTCAAATTCATACACAACAATCATTTCCAGCTTTGTAGAAGTCCTATTTTTGCTTGAAAATAAAGGTATTTATGAACTGAGGTTTCTTACAATCATTTTCTCCAATATTTAGCATCATTATATAGTGTGTCGATGACTTAAAATTACAACAATACCCTCTTATTGCAATATGGTATAAACAATGGTTATGTTTTGCTTGAATATCATTGTATTCTCATTTAAGGATGTGTCTTTTGATTTTTTTGAGCAACATCGAGAACCATTCTCTTAGGAGAATGGGGCCACCTGGACCGGGACCACGATGAAGACTCAACCCAGTGTCAAGTGACCATTCTGTTCAATGGTAGGTATCTGGTCTTGGACCATGATGATATAGACCATGCTCTGCACTAGGTAGAATCAACCCAGTGTTGAGTGATCATTCTGTTGAACGATAGACATCTGGTCTGGTCTAGTACTGGTAGACTCAGCTTAGTTTTGAGTAGCCATTCTCTGGGAGAATGGAGGCGCTTGGTCTGTTACCAAGTATTTTACCTAGGGTGAAATTATGCAACCCATGGCTGAGGAGCCTGGTCGGTTACTAGGAAGGCACTATAAGCCCTAGACTGGGTCTAGGCATGTGTGACACTCTGACCCTTGATCTATGGGATTTTGTGTACTTCTCCAAGGATTAGCTACCCTTGGTTAAGTTACCTTAGTACCATATCTAGGTGTCACATAGAGTGTGAGATAAAAGCATTAGTAACTATCTTGGTTTATGATGATGTGCTTTTGGAATAAAAAAGACCGCAGGTAATGATCATAGGGGCACTTGGAAAAAGGCTAAATATAAAAGTAAAAAATACATAAGTACTTTTTGACCACAGGTAAAAGTAAAAAATACATAACTACTTTTTTACCATAGTTAAAAGTAAAAAATACATACGTACTTTTTGACCATAGGAAAAAGTAAAAAATACATAAGTACTTTTTGACCACAGGGAAAGGACCATAAGTAAAAGTAAAAAATACATAGGTAATTTTGGACCACAGGAAAAGGACCATAGGTGAAAGTCAAAGTTACATAAGGACATTTGGTAAAAGTAAAAAAAATCAATAAATGACCTATTAGACTACTAAAAGGTAAAAAGGTGAGGATGAAATCAGGACAAGAATAAAATATTATTATTTTATCTTTCCTAATTTTGGCCCACTTACAGGTGAATGAATATTATAAAAGAAGATCAAGTCTTCTCATTATTACACACACACTTTCTCTCACAAGTGCAACTGCTCAAGGTTGATGAAATAAGATTTCGTGATTGTGCCCTAGCATGGATGAGTCTAGCTAGGGAATCATCATCCTGCATTGAAGACAAACCCTAAGCCATGATTTCTTATCTTTTCTATCTTAAGGGTTTTACCAAATGCTCATCTTCAGCTAATTTTAGATCTAGGGAAACCATCTTCAGATCTGGGAAATAATGTTCATATTTAGGGAAACCACCTTCATATCTTCAGATCTGGGAAACCATTCTCTAGATCCGAGCAACCAAGTTCAGATCTAGGGAAACCATCTTCAGATCTGGGCAACCAAGTTCAGATCTAGGGAAACCACCTTCATATCTTTAGATACGAGCAACCATTCTCCAGATCCGGGAAGCCACAATTCAGGTATGGGAAGCCACCTTCTTTACGGGCAATCTTCCTTCCATTTTTGGGCAAATATGTGAGGGAAAATATGTGATTTTCAGGCAGATATGATATTTTTGGGAAGATCTGATATTTTTGGGCAGATCTGATATTTTTGAGTAGACTGTTGTTTTGGACACTAATGATATTTTTGAGTCAGATATGGAAATTTTAGGATCTAGGGTTTTGAACCCTTGTTTTGATTTTCACTTAGAAAATTTACTGTAAACTATGGTTAAACCCAGTTTGGGGTTTGAGGAAATTTTTGAAGAATTTCTCAGTCATCTCATTTACGAGATGAGCTACTAATTCTTTTGGGGATTTTTGTCCTTCGAAGTTTTCCCTAGTGAAAAACTCTTGTGTCTATTGTGTTGATGTGATGAATGTGTTTTTTCTTACTGCACTTGTCATTTGTTACTAAAGTTGATCTGCAATTTTTTAAAAGTATTTATGCTAATGCTAAAAATTCAACAGTGTCTTCATGTCCTCTTATCATGGGGTCTCTTAGTGGAGTATTGTTAGATACCAAACCTTAAACAAACATAATGGTTTATAGGGAATAATGATATTTGCAATCCCATTAAGCTAATTTCTTGAGTTTTGTTCAAAATTCCTAGAAAAGGTTTATGTATTTCATAACCTACTTGATCATATATTGTGAACTTATACAGTCTATCATCTTTTCTTGACCATTAGATACTCAAAGTTGTGTATTGATCCTTTTTACCATTATAGAGGACTCTGTAAGTTAGGTTCCCAAATTCTTAAAGGGTGCTAGCTCAATGGAAGAGTTCCTACCTTACAAGCAGGAGGTTGGTGGTTCGATTCCTCCATGCCCTAATGATATTATAATATCGGTTAAAAACAACTAAATTAGTAACAAAAAAATAAGAGATAAGTGACCAAACAATGAGAGATAAGTGACCAAACAAAATGACCAAAATTTGTATATAAAATTACTAAAAACGACTAAATTAGTGACCAAAAAATCAGAGATGCAAAACTAGGCATTAAAAAGTATGCAACACATGGTGCTAATGATGAAGCCAAACATGACATTGATATGGTAGAAAAATAAGATGTTACTTTGGATGCAAAACATGGCATTACATAAGAAGCAAAATATGGTGCAACAATAGAAGAAATATTTGGTGTCATTTTGGTAGCAAAACATGATGCAAAAAAGGAAGAAAAAATTGGTGCAAATTTGGAAGCAAAAATTGACACATATTTGGAAGTAAAACATGCTGCAAAAAGGGATGCTAAAGTGGTAGAAAAATGGATGCAATATTGGATGCTAATTTTGATACTAACATGGTGCTATTAAGGATGCAAATATGGCGCTAACAGGGATGCCATTTAAGAAGCAAAAGGAGACACTTGCTAGGAAGAAAAATAGGACATTATTTAGGAAGAAAACCTCGATGTTGTTTAAGAAGAAAAGTTGGACGCTATTCTAGAAGCAAAAAATAGACGCTATTTTGGACGTGATAAAAGATGCTATATAGGAAGAAAAAAAAGATGTTTTTTGAGATGCTTTAAGTTTTGTCCATGACGCATCCCATTTAATGTCTAGTTTGACCACTCAATGTAAAAAAAAAAATACACTAAAAATGGACGCTAAATGGGACGCTAATTCCAGGATTTGTTGTAGTGATTTCCCAATAGAACATTAAAAATACTTCAAATTGTAACCACAAATCAATGTTTTAATGTCTCTAGTAAATATACATCATTAACACAATTCTTTTCCTACTAATGTATAAACATGAAAAATGCATTTTTCTAAAGAGACACAATTTCCCTTTAATAGGACACCTCAAATTTTGTCACGGGTTATCATACGGGTACTTGCGATACAAGAGATAGGTGATATGAATAAAAAAGAATGCTTGTCCTCTTTTATTAATATTTTTACAAAGTTTTTCATCGGTATAACATCCAGATCCTTCTTCTAATGGTTTTCCTTGTATTAATTTAATTGGTATCTAAATTATTCCTTTTGAGTTCCCCAAAGGAGAAGCATACTATTTAGTATTCCACAACATTGTATTGTAATGTATCTATGCACTATGCATTTATCAATATTTTAAGGCCCTTTCTTGATAATTCTATCCACATTTATTTTTATAGGAATCATGTTATACTCAAAACCCGAAAATGTTACTTATCTTGTTTAAGATGACTAACTGATCACACTAGTCTACGCATAATCCTCGTCCATCCATAGGTTTCTCGAAGAAAATTTGCACCCATTATTTACTTCCTCTAACACATAAACTGAAAGGTTAGTTCGTCTTCATCATTGCATATCCCACCATATGAATTTCAAAATTACCGTACATTCATCATGTCAAGGAGAAATGTATATGGGTGCATCCATGGAGTTGGGTTACACTTTTTGGCAAGGCGCTTTCAGAAAAAACACAAAAACGTACCTCGATCGAGCAATTGTTAAACCCTCGATTGAGGTCATAATGCCTCGATCGAGGTTTTAACAAAACCTCTATCGAGGTTTTAAGAATACCTCAATATAGGTTTTAATACCTCGATCTAGGTTTTAAAAAAACCTTGATCTAGGTTTTAAGACCTCGATCTAGGTTTTCAAAAAGCCTCAATCAAGGTTTTAAGGCCACGATCGAGGTCTTTGTGCAAAAAAAATTATAAAAATAGGTTTAAATGGTAGATCGATCGAGGGTTTAATAAAAACTCAATCAAGGGATGTTAATACCTTGATCGAGGGACTAAAAAACAAAGAATTATCCCTCTTACAGAAAAATCAATGTTTCTATATGTCTTCTAGGGGTGTAAACCCTGCCATTCATGGCACATAACTGAGTGCAGTTCATACCGATAGATTCATCATCATCCTCTATCCATTAAGGTATCATGCATGCATTTTGGAATTCATATAGTTTTTTTTTATTAGTTCTAAAACTTACAGTTAGAAAACCTCACAGCAACTTCAAAGGAGCTTAAAGAAAAATACGCAGGGTAAAAAATACACATCCAAAAATTTCTTAAAAATGCACAGCCCACACATCAACGCATCCTCTTCAAAAGGGTATCTTTGGTTTTTCAATTTTTGAAAACAATGAAAAGAAAGATGGGATGGACACACATGTGCATAAAATGATGCTGAAATCAAATGTGGTCACTTTCGAAAAATAATAAATAATTATATATTGTGAAATAAATTAACAAAACAATATTGAGACTAGAGTGCATTTTGTGTAGATCATGCTCATATATATATATATATTATTAATGTAATATTGAATTATTGGGGTTGGGCACAAGCCACTTATTAACATAAATTTTTGAAGGTCACACAGTTCATTAAATGCGAAATTTCACACATTAAATGACATCGGAATATTTTTTTTAAATATCATTGGGAAGCCAACATAATATTCTACAATTTGTTTTTTTACTACAAGTCAAAATTCACATGGCATATATACTTTTCGAGGGCTTTTGTCTACCACATGAGTAAAAAATCAGGTTTTCATCGCCAAATTTGGCCAAAAAGTGTTACCCACCTTCATGGAATCACCCATATAATGATTTATTTTCTAGTTGAACTTGCTTTAATATACATTCATATTGTCATATTTATCTCCACACTGGTGGGAAAACAAGGTTTAGATAACTTCCAACTCATCCTTTAAAATATAAATGACTTGAAGCGCCAGAGGGAAAGTCTTCCTTGATATTTACCTTATTTATTTCTATTATCTGTAACTAGCCAATCCTTAGTTCATACAAATTGTACCTTCTTATTTCTTTTTAGCCCATATAGGTCCAAGTGTTGCAACTTGAGCTCTGATACCATATGTAACAGACCCCAAATCCTTGAATATATTCTTGGGGTGCATAGTATAAAATTTCTTGTTCTAAAAAGATTTAATCACACCTATTAAAGTAAACTCATTGTTTACTTAACCATAACCATTCTTTTAAGATTAAGAACCTACAAAATACAATCACTGTAATGCTAACCTACATAAGCAAATCTTATTGAATACTATAATAAATCACAACTGTTACATTAATCGCAAGATGATCCTTGGAATGATATAACAATTACACATTAACCCTGTATTTTAATTATGGTTAACACCCTCCATATCAAGATACCATATTTTGTACATGATCTCCTAGGTGCAAGCATCAGAGAGTAGGTATGAGTTTTCTGAGTGGAGCGAACAACAATTATAGTTATGCTTTAGATGATAACATGAACTAACTCAAAAAGTATGCACATGTACAACCAATTTACTCTACACTATATTTCGAGAGTTATTCCAATTCCTTTCCACCATTTGGACACAACTTCTACAGCCACCACTTGAAGTCATGTAACTCAATATACATATTAGTTCTATAAATCAGATTATAAATCCAAAAAATGTAAGCTACATACTATGCTTGAAAAGAGGATAAAAATAACTCCATGACAAAGCTAAGCATTACAGATACTACTTTAATTTGAATAAAGCTTGTGTGACTGAAAGCATTTCTATGACTTTCCTCCCAACCATAGGCTTCATTCGATGTATGTTTATCCGTCTAAAGACACCCTCGATCTGGGCAACGAGTCCACTAAGGTAATGTTATAAACAGAAAATCTCCAAGTTTCAAGTTAAGATAATGTTATAACCAATGGGACACCTTGCCTATGAGTATGAGACTTATAATTCTTAGTCATCATAACATTTAAAATTTTAACCATTAATCATGACTAAACCCTTTTCATGTTTTTTCCATAAACAAAAGGGCATGTCAACAATATTGCTTTATTAAATGGATACAACTAACTACACAAAATTCTCGAGTGTATTAGTAAGCAATGTATCAACCATTTTATAACAACCTTTTTCTTACCATTTACTTATACAAAAAGTATTTATAAGTTACCTATTGTATTCAAGAGGGTAAGGATAATCATATATTAAGATAAGGACCTTCCTTAACTAGTATATATATATATATAACCTCTTTCTAATATTCTACTATTGATTATCAATTCCTTTCATATTTATTGTAATGTATGAAACTTTTTCCATTTAAGGAGTGTTAGCCCTCAGAATTACACCCAAGGTTGTGGAGAGTGAATTCCAAGGTAACAATAGAACCACTTTAAGAAAGGGAGCTAGCTTCTTCCTTTATAGAGAGGGATCTCTCTCAATTTTTTAATAAGGCCAGATATCAAAATAAAACAAGATTTAGATTGAGTTTGTGGTTGAAACAAGGAAATCATGAATTGGACTATGGAGTCACAAATGTAGATGAGTTACAGAACAGTTTACAGGGAAAGAGCTACAAAGACAAGACAACACTTAGTTATAGTCAAAATTATTTTTATATGGAGATAAAAGAAGAAAGATGATAGTCCATTAACACAAAGCATCAGAAGGATGAATTCTACATCAATTTTGGAGGAAAATTTTGTTGAAAACCTAGAACAATAGAGAGAGCATAGTAATATGAATTTTGAACTATTATACACCCATTCTAGGTAAGAAGGAAGACATAATGGAAAGTTAAACAAGAAGACATACACAAAGAGAAAGAAATAATAGACTATAATTATGAATTACACATAAATATCTACAACAACAAACCAGTGTTCAGCTCTACAACTTTATTACTTGTAAATCATGTAAAGCACATCAAAAAATTCTCACGGTTTACAACCCTATATTCCTCTATTGAGGGTATATTTATAGTGTTAATAGGCTCCTGAGACCAACCTCGAAAACCTAAAATTAGTTCCAAAATCAAGGATTAATCTTAACAACTTATGATCTGGCAGATTCACCATGATCATTTAAAAAACGGGAAAGCATCCTGGGATGTGCATGATGGGACAAAATGGAGAAAATCAAACACCTAAAAACCATTACTGTCAGCTAAAAATGATGGCTCAAAACAACTTCGATAGTCTACAATAACCCTCCTCCTTCTCTGCATCTTTAACTAGCGAAATCATCAAGGAATGTTGATCTTTACCTGAGATTCATTCTGGGCCATCGATTTGGAGTTTATGGGAAATGGAAAACAACTTCTAACTTTCAATTTCTTCCCTTTTCTCTCTTCTCACCCTTTTCTTTCATTATGTGCCATTGATTGTCTGCAAAAAAATTTAGGACCATTGATCTAGCAGAAAATGGAAAGCAGACTTTCCATTTTTGTAAAACATGAGTTTGACTTTTTTGCTTCCACATTTCATCCTCTACCTTTCTGCTTCTAGACTTTTCCGAAAAGTGGAACACATAAATTCAATCTATCGTAGATGCGAATTCTGACTTTTCTGTCACCGGATTTCCACCTCCGCACTTTTCAGAAAGTGGAAAGCGGAACTCGAACTTTCAATTTTCTCAAGCCCAAATAGTTAAGTTTCCTTCTTTTCGATTTCCGCCATTTCGAACCCTCCATTTTCCTTTCGCACCGTTGATATGTGCGGGAACTTTGTGAACCATCGATATGGAATATCACGGAATGTAGAATTATAACTCTTTTTGACCAAACATTTGTATCTTCTGCTCCCTACTTTCTTCTTCCACCCTTAGCGAAAAGCGAAAAAAGGAAGGCGGATTTCCAACTTTCACATATGTGATTTTTTCTTTTTCGCTTTCATGTTTTCGATTCCATCATTTCTTTCCCCATCATCGATATTAAGTAGAAGCGATCCTGGACGTCGATCTTATAGATCACATAAGGTAGAAATTCTATCTTTTATGACCAAGTCTTTAAGGTTTATGCTTTCTAGTCTCTGCCCCTTGTTCTTTCCACGTTGTTGATCTGTACGAAGACGCCTTGAGCCATAGATATGGCGTAATGTGCAAATTGGAACTTGAACTTTCTTATGGCTAAAACTTAGCATCTCCCGATTTTCGATCTCCTCCTAGATCATGGAAGGAGGAAGTCAGATTTTCCACTTTTTATAACCAAGTTTTAGTCCTCTTCATGCTTTCTCTCTTGACTTTCCTTAGGCGAAAATAAATTTTAGCTGTTGATTTTGTCTACTACAAATTCAAGTTGTTCATTTGCTATCATTATTAAAGTGCGGATTTATTCCTTTGAATGCATTTTTAAGGTAAAAATTCAAGATTTATTAAGTATTTGGGCATTACGAGTCTAGAAATGTCTCTTCAAACACTTATAGACCTTCATCAACAATATTTAAGGGTCAAATGATATGAAAAATTTTAACCTCATCCCTCCTTTTAATGGCTATATCTCCTACTAATCAGTTAGCCCAGAAATGGTGGTAACAACTGGCTCCAACTTGGGATGCTATGTTCCCTGCAAGGTATCAAAGAACTCCGTATACCAGGTGCTAAAGCCATTGGGTGTCTCCCAACATTTTCCTAAAATCCCCAACATGTTCTGAAAACAAAAACTAAATTGTTACTAAAAAGACTAAAAAAAAAACTGAAAGAAATGGCTGCTATGTCGAGATTATTCACACCTACCTACCCTAATTATTGAGCATTAGTGCCCAATGAAGTAACTTCTAAATTCCAGTGAATCCAATCAAGAAAATGATCCCATAAATCAATTTTCTCCTCATTCTTGATAAAAAATAGAAAGGAAGAGCTTAAAGGCAAAAGTTTATGGTAAAGAAATTTATATTTGGTTTAAATACATAACCAACCATTGTCCTTGCAAAACTTCTTCACATATCTAGCTACTAGATCATAACATCTTTGCCAACCTTCATATTTCTCACTGTAAAACTTCTCCATGTATTCTTCCACCGGATCATGATAACCTGCAAAAATGTATGTTAAGTGCTTGTCCTGACAAGGCTGCTCCAACTACAACTCCTCTAGCACCATGCCAAAAGGTTCTTCAAGAAAACCATGCAAAGAATGCTCCTGATGATTATCAAATGAGATATCAACTTCACCATCTAAGCTATCAGAATTTAAAAATTGATTCCTTTCAAGCATTTCAAAGGAAATGTCATTGTGTTCTTTAATAGAATCAAGCAAAGTGATTTCTGAATTTTAAAAACATAAAGAAATATCCCATTTAGGTCCCTCAATTTCTTCTAGGTGGTCCAATCCATGATTGCATACTACTGGTTCTTTGGGTGCATCATCCAAGTGGCCATCCTCACATTCATCATATATAGGCATGCTGAAATCTTCTTTAAAAACATTACTAACAAAATTTTTAACATGCCCATTACATTCTTCATAAGGCAAATTAGGATGACTCTCTTCATGTGTACTATTGGGTTGATAATATTCTTGCGCATTAAGAGAAGAGTTGGAATTCAGAGAAAATTCTTGTTGTTCATCCTTCCCCTCTCCTTTTTTGTGACTTCACATCTCATGGAAATATGTTATTTCTTCAATAGGTTGGGATTGATGGAATGACTGTGTGCCCTCTTCATTATCTTTTTATGCAAATGTCATATCTTAAGTTTTTACGCTTTCTTAGATATTTTACGTAGATACCTCAACAATTAAAATGAAGCATAACACAAAGATAAATTGTCACCTTCAACACACTCAATGTCTTCTCTATTTTCATCCTTTTGACCCTGGATTTCCATGGAATTTTCTTCATTAACAAGTTCTAAATTTTCATATCTTCCTTCTAACCATAATTCAAGGTTTGATTCCTCTTTACTTGAAATTTTAGAACATGTGGAAGGACTATTAGACTGCCATTTTCTAGAGTAAGAATTCTCTATACAATCATCCACAAAAACACTATAATTTTTCAGAGAGTATTGTTGCAAAAGTTTTTTTTTATTGAATAGGTGCATCCTCTTCTTGAGACACACTTTCAGGAGATGGAAGATATGATGAAGGATTTGATTTACAGTCACAAATCATTTCTTGAACACACAAAGATAAACAAGAATACTGCAAACTACCACCAGTTTCAGGGAAAGAAAAATAGCTGGTGGAATCAGAGTTTTGGCTTATGTCAACTTCAGTCAAGGAAGACATTACCAACTACTAGGAATTTTCTTGAATATCCTGGAAATTGGTTTTTCTTTAATTTTTAGCTGAGTATTCATGTATGATCTCTAAAACCTCTTCATCCACATACTGATCATCACTGTATTCATCTTTCACATTTTCAATAAACTCTTTATCATGTGTGCAACAATCTTGAATTGAAAGCAGAGAGGGATACTGATCTTTGAAATGTTCATGGAATACTATATGAAAGTATTTAAGGCAGGATAAACTTCCTGATGGTAATCCCCCTTACCATGACCTTGGATTTTCTTCTAAACTAGCCATGGACATTTTCATTAAAGAATCCTCATGCAATTCAACTCCCAACTTATGTATATGCTGATGAAATCTAAACAAATCAATGACAGCATCATCATTCTTTTGATATTTGAATATTGGAATATATGTTTACAAATCTACAGGAGGTATTTGATTTGGACAACCAAGGACGAAAGATAGATTCATAGGAGCACACCTTACATCCCGAGAAGTCATCTTGACGATGGAGAAACATAATCAACTCCTCAAAATTTGCAACCCCTTTTAACAATGAAGCTGCCATAAAACATTATGAAGAATGGATTCTTGATAGATGGAGTCGCAAGGTGAAAAGAGACATGACCTTCTTGACACCTGACCAATGTTCACCATCAACATTCAGATCTAAAAACCCTTGATTCAAACCCAGGGAATATTTGAACCCTCTTCCCTGTATCGGTCTTTTTGGCTGTTGGTCTCCCCAGTGGAGTCACCTTCCAAAAGCTTTTAGTGGAGTCACCAGGGAAAATTATGCAACCTTTTTTAAATGCAGGAGTCTCCTTTTTCTGATAGAAACCCTTTCTTCTTGGAATCTTCGTCATTTAAACAAGGCCAGATATCAAAATTAAAAAAAAGATTTAGATTGAGTGTAATTACATATTGTAATTACGAATTGCACATGAATCTCTGCAACAACAAACTTACATTCGACTCTACAACTTTATTACTGATAAATCACACAATTCATAGCACAAAATTATTACGGGTTCGAATCCTATCCTCTTCTATTGAGGGTATATTTATAGTGTTAAAAGGCTCCCAAGACCAACCTCAGAAACCTAAAATTAGTTACAAAAGTGGGGATCAATATTAACAACTTATGATCTGGAATATTTTCCATGATCATTTATGAAACAGGAAACCATGCTAGGATGCACATGATGGAACAAAATGGAGAAAATCAGACACCTAGAAACCATGTCTGCCAGCTAAAAATGATGGCTCAAAACACCTTTGACATTCTACAACAACCCTCCTCCAGCGTAATCGTCAAGGAACGTTGATCTCTACTTGAGATTCATTTTGGGTCATCGATCTGGAGGTGGCGGGAAACAGAAAATGACTTCTAACTTTACGTTTCCACCCTTTTATCTCTTTTCACCAATTTATTTCATTCTGTGCCACTGATCGTTTGCAGAAAACTTTCGAACCATCGATCTGGCGGAAAATGGAAATCGGACTTTCCACCTTTTGTAAAACAAGATTCCGTCTTTTCCACTTCTGCACTTTTTCGGAAAGGGTGAGTGCACAAAGATGAGGATCTCTTTTGGCGCGTTAGATGCAATAGAAAACTGAAAAAAACATACATCCATCAACTTGCATGGATATTTTGAGACACTTACACAATGAATCTTGCGAAGAGTAAAACACAAGAAATGTAGGAAAGTGAATGACCATTCCAAATATATAATTTTTTTCTATTGAAAATGTCGTTAACTATCTGAAGTTAGATATTTTTTAATGGGCACTTTTTATTTTTTGGACAATTATAAGGTATATGTTTTTGTGGGTGCAGCGTCTGAGTGACTAAATGATGGAATAAACTTACAAAAATCAATATACATACAGAGAACATATAGTAATAGTGCACGACTATTTTTCCAATAATAAAAATATTTTTTTTAATTTTTTTGTTTATTATCTAAGAGATCAAACCTCGAAAATGGTACATCAATTGTGGGTGCAGCGTTTGAATGTCTTAATGCAATTATTTGAAAATGGGTTTTTTATAGCATGTAGAGCTTGGTGTTCTTTAGTGCATCATACAATTGTTTTTTAAATGGTTGAGAAATGAAAGAGATATGGATGAAACACTAACAGTGTGTTTTTTGAGTTAAGGAGTGATGATAGAAGATAAATAAGAAAAAATAGAAAAAATAATGTATTCTTGTTAAAATTTACATATTTGGAATTTGCAAAAAAAACCATATCTGTTTCTAAAATCTCATAAAAAATGGAGGTGTGCAGCATAATTAGACGAACAGCTAAACATGAGCATATTGAAAATTTGGATATAATGTTGAATTAGCCATGGTTTATCATACTCCAAGGCATAGGCATGTTCAATCCGAAGCAAAGTATGAAGCAGACACATAGGCATAAGAATTCCATGCAAGCATGGGTTGAGGCTCGGCCTTATCATTTGGAGGGAACACATTTTTGAATTTAAACAAAACAAGAGCGTGTTTTATTGAAGCAAAATGGGAGCGCGTTCTAGTGAAGTAAAACGCGTGAGCGTTTTGGTGAAGCAAAATGTGCACGCATTTTTAAATACTATAATGAGTGCTTATTTTGTTAATTATACTTTTATTATTTTATGTCCCCCCTGACTCCCTTCTTCTCCCTAACTCTTACTAACCCCACCTCCTCTTATCCATACCTCTAATCCCCCCTCCTGCTCTCCCTACCTTTAAAATCCACTCCTCTCTCTTCCAAACACCCCACTGCCCCATTCATTCTTACTCTCTCTCTCTCTGACGCTTATGTCCCCCCTTACCACTAACACCTGTATGTCTCCTTCCCCCCACCCCTAAACCCATAACCCTCTCTCTCTACCTCTAACTCTTAAACACCCCCTATTTTTCTATCTCTAATCACTT
>LPNX010828161.1:101075-125439 GCA_001517045.1 Pseudotsuga menziesii
ACGGCCACCTTGATTTATGTATTACGTATTTGTTTCACATGTTGCATAACAATAAACTGTTAAAATTGGGGTCATCGTGCCGTATATGAGCCACCTGGCATCCTTATGAAATGGATTATGAATGGGGAGGTACTTATCACGTCAAAGTTACCTCGAGGGTCTTTACGTTTTAAAAAAATAGAAGTGTAATTCCTCACGCATTTAGCTATCCACGTGTGATAATGATCCGCAGCATGGAGGCCGAGTCCAGATTCCCACAGTCAATTTTACACAACACACGCGAGTTTGGAAAATTTCACAGCACAACTTGTTTGACAAATCAAATGGATTTATGAATGATTTGAAATAGTAGTCAGGCTCGCTCATGAGGTGCGTTTCAGTCAATTTAATCCAACTTTGGCTCACCCAATGTCCTCCTTATATATTCATTAATACTTGCCAATATGCAAGCAATAGTATAGCACGGCACACGCAGAGGCATAGGTATCTGAGTTTGAACTCTCTATCTCTATATATATACATACACAAGGTAGCTTTTGTGCACACATTTACGAGGAATACTATAAATGGGTAACATGCTATTGCGAGGATTTGTCCACCGTCATGGTCGACGGATAAAGATAATGAGAGCTGTTGGAACAGTGATGAAGCTGCGGAGCACCGTTTCTGTGAAGGAAATACTCATCGATTATCCAAATCATGGCATATTTGAGGCTGCACCTGCTGGTCCTGATCCACTTGGGATCGGCATGAGTTTCAGTCAACCTCTTCTGGAAAGGGAAGTGCTTGTAGTTGGTCATCTCTATTATCTCTTTCCTCTCCCACTCCAATATCATGAATTCATCATCAATCCCACCAACAATGGCAATAGAGGGCACTTTGAAAGAGACAGTTCCAAGTTACAGCGACAGCCTTCTGCAGATCACATAGGCAGAGATTCTATAAAACAAGAACAAGCAGATGAGAAAATTGATAGGCATATTAATGTAAAAGAGGGCGTCAAGATTGTTTCTTCGGTCTACTCCGCTTACGGATCGATGGTGCGTGTGAAGGTTCTACTTAGAAAAAAAGATGTCGCTTCATTTCTTTTCGACAAGAGAGTCAATGTGTTGATGGGAAATGTAGAGGTGCCTCCCTTAATCCAATGTGTCAGCAGGCAGTTGCCATGTAAGCCAAGGTTGGATATCATCACTGAACCTGACAGCCCGCTTAATGCAGATTTATAAGCATCTCACAGAGGAGGCTGAGGTTGCGCGCTGATTTGATAGAGAATGTTTTTGTGTCGTGCTCGACGGGTAATAGCGGGCCAACTCCTTCAGCGATTTCCAACACGGCGCCATGGATAACCACCGTAGGCACCAGCACAATCGACCGAGAGTTCCCTGCTCCCGTGGTGCTTGGGAACGGCAATGGGATATAATTTTTATTTTTTTAATTTTATTATTATGACGTCATGTTGCCACATGTCAACTCAAATCCAGATACCAAATTCCAAAGTTTACATCATCTTCTATCCACCAATCAGCTGTTTACAAAAATAGTTTTTTAACAAAATTTCAAATTTTTTTTTACAAATCCCTAAGTCATACTTTGCAAAACAGATTTTAATTTTTTAAACCTGCCTCAAAAGACACCAACTAATACCAAAGTCAAAAGAGTTTGACTTGCAATCGATTACAATATACCTACTGAGGCAGGTATAAAAATTTATAACATCTTCATTTATAATTGAAATTTTATAAATTATTTAAAAAAATATTCTTAAATAAAACTCAACATTATAAAGACACAATAGACCTGATTAATGTGCTATTAATGTCCTTTAGATTTGGTTTTAGCATCTTTTAAACCATGTTGTTTTATACTTATTTGTTCATATAGAGATTATTATATCAAAGAATTTATTACCATTAATTGAAGATGAATTTTATTTCATTTTTTTAAATTGAGATTAAAATTTGAATTTTGTTAAAGTTAAGTAAAACTTTAAGAATTTCATGATATAATTTTTTTATAAATAAATTTATTATTATTTTTTTATAAATTAATTTTTACATAATAAGATTAATTTTTTGTGCATGAATGTTTCCACAGTTCAGTCAGTACAAGTTTATGGATTTGCATTTCGTAGAAATTTAGAAGTGATGGAGGTGTTTAGGATAGACCCTCCACCCATCATCAAGATCATTTAAAGGTATGGCCAAATTTCTGCACAATGCAAATCCATAAACTTGCACATAAAGATTAATTATGTTAGTTAATTTTTGAAATTTTTAATTAATATATATTTTTAAAAAAAATAATATATATCTATTATAATAATCTATTATAACAAATTTTCTATTAATAAATTTATCAATAATAAAAATATTATATTATTCTTTTATAGGTTATTGTTGTAAAATTTTATTTCTATATTTAGAAAGAACAAATTTCTTTATAGAGTTCAATCTTATCTTTGCTATATCTTAATTTTCTTTTTGAAAGTAGTTTAAAAATAGAAATATTTTTAATCTGATATCTTAATTTTCATTTAAACTTTAATTCCTTTTTTTCCACATTTTCCATTTTAGTATATATATTTAAATTCAAAAAATTAAAATATTAATCTTAGATGCCTTAAAGATTCAGAATGAACATCCATGTACATATAATAAAAAATCTGATATAAAATGATAAACCATCTGTACAAATATTTATAATTTGCATATTATGTGCTTTAGTTTTGTAAGTTTACGTTTTTTTTTAACTTGGTTATACATTGGGAAAGCGTACCATATTCTTATTTTTGCAATTCATTTGGCTGGATACTTTATGTATTTATAAACACTCAGTACAAATATTTATAATGTGCATATTATGTGCTTTAGTTTTATAAGTTTACATTTTTTTTTTAACTATTGGGAAAGTATACCATATTCTTATTTTTGCAATTCATTTGGCTGGATATTTTATGTATTTATAAACACTAAATTGTAGTTATTAAAGTTTGACCTCCAAAAAAAATAGTATAATAACTTAATATTTAAACATGTATTTTTTTTTTTTAATTTTTAGGGAATTTTCAAAACGCTCAAAAACACTGCTAGATCTTACAGACTGTGGCTATAGAGGATTTTCTTGTTACTTGATTTTATTTTTGAGCTTAAAATCACCCAACTAATAACATAAATTACAGATTTAATTGATTAAATTCACCTAATTCTAGTAGAAAAGTAACCTAAAAGTCAAATCCTCCCCTAGTTAAATTGTAGTTACTTTCTATAAAAATAGACTTATAACAATGACGAAAAATTCAGATTTAAAAAGACAACAGTTAAATTGTTGATGTCAAGGTTAAGGCAATTAAATGAAGATTGAACATTAATTTAGTTTTATAAAAGCAAATGAATTCGTCAAATTCAGGTACTCAAATAATATTTGAAAATTTAGACTAGTTTGGTGTAGACGGCCATTTTTAGCTTACTTTTATTTGGGTGTTAAAATTTTATATCGTATAAAGTGATTATTAAATTTAAATATAAAGATTCTTTTTGGAATGATTATGTTTTACAGTTGAGTATGGAAGTTATTGTTATATAATTTGAGTAAAGTTAACTTGATAACAACGAAAATTAAATAAAGTTATATTAAGCAGCATGGAGAAATATATTTAAACTATAAATATATTTATTTTAAATTTTTTATATATTATAAAAAAATTACATTTTAATGATAATAAACTCTTAATAAATGGAAGTTAAAACGGATTTATATTCACTATATAAATTATAAAAAAAAAGATAAAAACTAAAAATTAAGATAGATATAAATGGATACTTTGAAAAGTGCATGTTTTATACAAATGAAATCCAACTAGGTTGCAGTTGCATACAAACAAAAAAAACTGGTGACTGGTTTACTTGATCAGCTTGGAGTCGATGCGCAGGCTTCAGAATTCTAGATGAATGCAGGACGTCTCGATTGGATTCGCTGCTTCTTCGCAGCGATGGCGTCAGAGGCGATCTGTATTTGCTTCTGTGTGGCAGATCCAAGAGCACCAGCGTGCATGGGGTCTTGCCATCTGCGGCCCCGCGGCAAGCGTCGTCAAGCTTGTGTTGTTCCACAGACCCAGCAACCACGAGAGTGGAGCATGCCATAGCGGGTATATTTGGAAATGGGAGGGCAGTGAATGTGAATGCAGGATGACTCGAATGGATTCGCTGCGGCGACTTGCGGCGTCTGAGGCGATCCAGAAGTGTCAAGATGACTGTAGGACGACACCGCTCTCTGCGTTTTCTTGTATCCATTGTATTTGCTTATGTGTGGTAGATCCAAGAGCACCAGCGTGCATGGGGTTTTGCCATCTGCGGCCTTGCGGCAAGCGTCGTCACGCTTGTGTTGTTCCTCAGCCCAGCAACCACGAGAGTGGAGCGTGCCATAGCGGCCGTTCAAATGATGAGCTAGGGTCTCGTCTAATGCAGGCCTTGCGCGGCAACTCTTGCGACGACAGCGGCGAGTTTCTTTGTTGTGGAGATGTCGGATTTTCTGGGTCTTGCGGCGGTGGTTCTGGTGCGGTCGGTATCCGATAGCATTGAGCTGCTCCATTCTTGGTCTCCTAATCTTGCGAGGTTCCTGGTGCGGTCGGAATCCGATAGCATAGAGCTGCGTGGATTGAGGGTGTCGATTCTGATTTTTGCGAGGTTTCTGATGCGGTCGGAATCCGATAGCATAGAGCTACGTGGACTGAGGGAGTCGATCCTGAGGAGACTTTTCTTGCATACGGAGGAACCGACATTTCTTGGTCTTGTTTTTTATTCTTGGTTTGTCGATCCTGATCTTGCGAGGTTTCTTGTGCGGTCGGAATCCGATAGCATAGAGCTGCGTGGATTGTGGGAGTCGCTTCTGAGTCATCAATGAGCCATTTCTTGCTCATGGCCAATCTGTGTTGTTTTTTGGTGTTATCTTTTGGGACTAAGACATATATTGCAATATTTGGATGTCTTATTGAATAGAAGTGACCCTTTTCTGGTCAATCTTTATGACAGCATTTGTTGATGATATATGGACCTATGAAGTTCAACTTCATAGTTTTCATGAACATGGATTTCTTGCTTTTTTAGGCAGTTTTTCTGTTTATATTGACAACTTATAGTTGGTTCAGATTCTGGATTAAAGGTATATTGTGCTCTTACATGAGACAATTATTTGTTTTGTAATGTCAACTTTTTAGTTGGCTTTTTTTGGTATAATGGACTTTAGGGCCATCTGCAAAATGTGAATAAAATATTTACGATTTTTTTTCTTTGAAAAAAAAAAAAAGTTGCATACAAAAACATGGAATATTAATTATAACTTAAAATATGATTAAAGTTATTTCTAAAATAAAGATTATCAACAGAAAAAATCAATTAAATTAAAACCACAGAAAAGATAATTAAGGTTCCTGAAATCCACATGCACAGAGTGAACCCTTTCTGATTTTAATTGGTATTCACTTTTAAACATCTTACCATCAATTAAGATTTTAAACATTTATCCAAATGTATTTGAGAAATTAATTGTTTTTTTTCTATAACTAAAAATGAAGATCTACATGTTAGGGTTAACCTTGTCTTGGCAAATGTAAGTGGTTTAAGACACATGGTTTTAGTGGCCTGTGGTTTCTTGCTAGTTCTATTTGCATTTAAATAACCTTATAAATATGTTTGTAATATTCCATTGTAATGTGCCAAAGTGAGTAGGATCATAAATTTAGTATTGAAGGATGGTTTTTCCCCTAGGGGGTTTCGTAAGGTAATTCTAGTGTTGTTATTGTAATAACTATTATTTCGTAATTTATTTTCTATGACATATTTTATTACTAACATTATGTCTGCTTAGGTTTCAAGTCAACCATACCTTTTTTTATTTTTTTAATTATAAGCCCACATGTATAAGTTTTTTAATTTTTACTTATTATTATTTTTATTTTTATTGAGCCCACATGTGCCACAACAGCGTTATAGAGAGGACACATCTCTACCATTTGGCCATTTGAGCTGTAGAAAGCCCCACATCTCTCCCATTTGCCCATTTGAGCTGTAGAAAGGGCCAAGAGATACCTGAAACTCATATATGGAGGAATAAGCCTTTTCAGATCTTCATTGTGATTCACTTTCTGGTGTTAAGAGATTTTTTCTCTTCAATTTTTTTTGGTAGCTCCATCTTCAATTTTCTTGGATCTTCCAATCTTTTTGTCCGGATCATCACTTCCAATAAAATCAGATCTATATGTGTGCGCTTTCCACTTTGTCAAAAGGCTTACCAGAAACAAAAAGAAATGGATCATGCCATTGGCCATTAAGGAAACACAATGGACATATTGATTGCCTGGAAAACTGAATTGCCTTCTCAATATTAAGCAGCAGTATTATAAGACTACATAATGTAAATACAATGGGTCAGAAAATAACATAAGTACGTAATGTAAAAATCTCAACTATACAGGTAACTATTGAAATTACTAAAAGGTAGAAATGTGTTTTAAGTATGAATGAACCTGCACAGGCTGGGAAAAAACAAACTTAGATGCACAATATCCGCCTCTATTACAATCCATTGCAAGCTCAATATCCTGGATTTAAAAGGCAATAATGTAACAGGAACAATCCCCGAGGACATGGGAAGCCTCGACAAAGTTGAACAAACTCGTAGATCTTGACACCAGAAGCTTCAGTGATAATCTCATGTAGACTCTAATTGCAGAATCCATCCGATCTATCAACACTGTCTTCAGCTTGAACGCCTCTTGATTCTATGACTTCGATATCTCAACGACGATTTCTGCACTCATTCAATAAGTTTTAATGGCTGGGCGCTCTAAAGATTCCATGAAATAGTTTCGTTGCCCAGATTCTTTATTTCCGAGCATTATTCAAGATTGAATCACTGCACAAAGCATACACAAAACCAAAAGAACTCAAACAATCATTAGCATTAGCATAGTTGGATCAAATCAACAAACAAATAGCAACGCCGTGCTTATTCAGAAACCAAATGCATTATAATAACAAAAACAGCCGATGGATTCGATTCACGAATGAAACAAACAAACAGCATGAGCACGCTTGAACAGAAAACAAATACAATATAACAAAAACAACCGATGGATTCGATGCAGGAATGAAGCTACCGAAAATGAATAAATATAACAGACCATGAATGAATAAATTCAATCTCTGCCCTCTTCTCAATACTTCACCCACATACCAGCAAGACCTAAATTCTTAGCTCCTGTTCTCGACACTTGTCAGATCCATAGTGGTGGATTTCATTTAAAACGACTATATTTAAAATGTGTCATACATGTGATGCATTAAATCTTGCTTTTCTGTCTTTTGTTTTCCTGTTTTTTTCATTCAACGGTTATATTTGATGGGTTACAACTTACACGTTTATGGTATTTATAACCTATTGGTTTTCTGTCTTTTTGCTTCTTGTTTTTTCTTTCAAACTGTTACATTTCAGATGCGTTTCACATGTTAATAGTATAAAATACTGTTGGATGGTACAGTTTAAAATTTTAAAATAATGCTTCCATATATGTTTAAACGGCCATAGAAATAGTGCTTTATTAGGAGTCAAATTGTCTAAAAAGGGTTTATAAGGATCTTAAATTGTCAAGTGTCATGAAAACAACGTGTATGTTTGTTTTCGTTGTTGTTGTAAAATTTTAATATGATTGTTATATTTAAAGGAATACATGTATTTATTATATAATGGATTAGTGAGTTTAAAAAATTTCAATAAAATGTTTTTATTATTTAATTTAAAAAAAATATTTATATAATATTTTAGAAAAAAATTTAAATGAAATACACCAAAATTAAATAGATTGTTATTTAATTTTTTTTAAATATATATATAAAAGAAGTCAAAAATAAATAAATGTAATGGATTATATTTTTTATTAATTAAAAATAATGGAATTAGAATTGAAATATTGAAAAAAGGTTTTCTAACACACAAGACAAAAAGACAAGTGACTCGAGGACTGATATCCAGATTAGATCACTAACTATTGCTACAAATTAAATTAAAATTCTATGTATGCATGGGAGTAGGCCGGGGAGAGAAACCAAAGGTAATTTTCAAAAGACTGAATTCATTTCTCCAAACACATTTAGATCACGGACCATTCAGGTTTCGGAGTCCATTATGCAGAAACTTAATCCCCCGCTTCTCGATCACCCAACCGTGAAACTAGAGAAATTTATTCACTCCTTTCGACCATGGGATTGGGAAAAAGCATAGAGATGTTGTATGAAATTTATGTATCATCAAATAAGGTTTAGAACAGTTTGGAACACTCCTCGAGAATTTTGAAGAGTTTAGGAGTGAATTGGGGTTTTTAGGAAATTTTGGACTAGGAAAGTGCTGCACAATAGAGGCTCCCGAAACACTATACGACCTCAACGAATTTGAAATATGGAAGTATGTGTGGATAGATTGGTCTTTCAATTACACATAGAAACTTGCAGAATAGAATTTGAGTGCGTCAAACTCTTTTAATTGAAAAAATTGTAAAACTACTTAATTAAAACTAGTGATCTAGCTAGGATGCAAAATTAAGCACTTTAGTACAGAAAATGAAATCTGGCAGAGATTAATACAAATTCAATGAACATATAACACCCTCCCAACTCATTTCCACAACCCTTTCTTACTTATTATACACTAGATGGATCAAATTCCCCCATTTCAATGACTAGTTAAGCTTATACATGGAAAAATGAGTATCCAAACTTAATGGACAAAATTATTGCAATGTGATAGAGAGAAATAACATTATTTATCAACTAATACACATTAGAAAGAAATATATTGACCGACCATTACATCAGAGGATTCAAAATGATGGACAGGAGGCCCAAAATTAGACATGAGAGAGAGTAAGGGCGTAGGTGAAGCTTGGGCTTCATTGGAGCTTGACTTGACTGAGATGGAGCATGCAAAAGATGACTAATATGTGCTCACTAGCTGAACATTATGCGCTCCATACCTGCAAAGAGAAGGGAATGGGAATACAGGAGTGGAGAAGGAAAGGTTTGTGGATCATCTCCCAAAGGTCCGAGGTGCATCACTAAAAAAAAATTCTTCACATAAGCATGTACCAATAATTGATCAACCAAACTGAGTGAATGAGCTCAAATTGTTCTTTAATAGATATTTGGGTGACCTATTTAGCAAGTAGAGACAGTAGGTGACCTATGAGAGCAAGTCAACACCTAAATCCCTAACTATAGCCAAGTCATCGACCCTCCTTTAGAAAATTGGAATGTAGGGGCCATGTGGAGATGTTTCCCTATCCAGGTCATCCATTTAACTTAGCAACTGTGCCCTCCTTAGTCAAAGAGTTGTTTCTTTTATCTGTGACAAATTTATGCTTTTCCGTGCTTTTGAGACTGAGTCTCCAAAATGAAATTGTGCCCTCTTCCAAAACTTTTCTACTTTTGTTCTAACAACTTTTCTGAGTCTCCAAAAGGAAACTGCGGCCTCCTTTGACAAAAATTTCCTTCTTTTGTTATGACAGCTGTTGTCATAGATTTCGGGCACTTTCTCTTTTCTCTCTAACTACTTTGGTCATAGAGTTTCCACTTTCTTGATCTCCTCCCTTGGTAAGTTGGATTTCCAATTGTGCCTGGCATGGAAAGATCAATTCCACATAATAAATAATAATGATAAATGAAAAATAATTACATGCATCAATAATGTTTATCTAGCAAAATTTCCCTATGAAACTTAATTAAATCCACTTAGTCCCCCTAGGTGTTTAGCATGGTCCACACTTTTATTGGTCCAAAATGTGGAGACATGGAAATTCTCCCCTCCCAAATCTGTTCATTAGAGGAAATTTCACCTCAAAATGGGCCTCCAACAAAAGATTAATAAAATAATACTTAAAATAATAAAATAATATTTAGTAATTTTGGAGGAAGAAAATAAAAAAAACTATTTTTTTGTTTGTATTTTCGACATATCTCCTTGTTTTTTTACTCAAATTTCGATTGGGAGAGCTCGTTGAATGCGGAATTAAATTCAGAGTACCCACTCGACATATTTTTGATAGACCCCGCTACCTGAAAAACAAGAAATACCTGAAAAAACATGATGATGATGTCATCATCACGTTTTTCAAGTATTTCTTATTTTTTGGGTAGAGGGGTCCGTCAAAATTATTCCGAGTGGGTACTCGTTGGATGCATAATTTAATTGCGCATCCAACGAGCTCTCTTGATTGAAATTTGAGTAAAAAGACGAGGAGATATGTCGAAAATACAAAAAAAAAAGTAGTTTTTTTTATGATACCTATCCCCAAATTTATATTAAAAAAGTGTTTAAGACCTATACGGTATTTCAAATTTAAAGAAATCTCATTAGCTAACACATGTTGACATGGAATTTGAGTTAAAGTTAAAAGGCCCATTTTGAGTTGAAATTTCCTCTAATGTGTCCTCAAGCAGAGGCACTCCAGATTGTTGCAAATTTGTCCACCATGTAGGAGAATTGGAGCATGAACTCATGCACAAAAAAAAATACTTGCTCCATCAAGCCAGCATGTAAATTTTCTCCAAAAACAAGCAATTCCAGGGTCTCATTTTTTGCATTGCACTCACTTTAGTGAGAATTCCTTCCAACACAACTTAATAGGAAAAAATATGCCTGGATACCATTTCCTCAACTATAAGTATCCAATAATTAGTATCCACCATAAAAACTCGTCATTACAGAAAAGAAGATTCATGGTGTGAAAATCATACCACTGTACTGAAAATTGGAAATTCTGAATGCAAAATTGGAAATTTGTCATATTTCCCCACCCAAAAAAAAAAAAATTATGTGCTTGTTGCACATCAGCATCGAATCTCATAATGATGTTGCTGCAACGACATAGGCGTGAGTCCCATGCTCCAAGACAATTATGGGAATCCTCTAAAAACCATAGGTGCCCATGTTGCTCATAGAAGATGTAATATGGGTCACCTAAAAATTCCATGGTTTAAGAAAAAGGTACACCCTCCAAGGTGCATAACTTCAATAAGTATCTACCCATTCCTGCCATAGCTGAACATAAACCTTTTCTTGGTAATCCATATAGGATGTGATCATCCATATTCCCCATGATGAATTATTCCACCCTTAAAGGTAGATCATGAATTCTTTCTTCCAATACTTGAATTTCAACCAAGATTCATCCATGCAAGAGAGCAAGGTGCACCCATGAATCTTCATTTCATCTTTCTCAATAAGTGCTTGGATTTCACCTTGTGCTTAAAACACCCGCCCTAGACAAACAGTAAGGAATTAAAAAAAAACTCAAGATTGCAAAGTTACAGATAATTTCAAGACCTTTCGAATAGTCCAAAGTTGGTTCAATTATGATTTACTAGCAAAATGTTGTGCCTAAAATACGAAAGATTCCAAGAATCTTTTCACTTTTTCTTAAATATGATACATTATGAAGGAGGGTAGAATGTTATGAGCCATGGAGGGATGATAATAGGAGATGGATGGTGGCTGCATAATATTTCTTGGTTGCTTCACCCATGTCAAGGCAATGTTATGTGGAACAAAAACTTTATGACATGAGCAAAGAATAGTTTTCCCTCCCAAGGTCTCCATTTCAGTGAGGCATCTATCGACCCATTCAATGCAAGGATAAGCACTTTGGTTTTCTGATTTGCATGGGATGTAATCAACCACAGATTCTAAAGTGAAATTTCCTTTCCACATAGGAATATTATGGGATCCCTCTTCCATAGCATGCCTCAAGAGACATTGTTTACATTCACAAGCTAGGCTTGTCCAACCTCGAGATTCCATTTCTACTATGTACTCAATTATCCAATATTGGAACAAATAAGTGTATTTGATTGCATATATGAATGGTATATCCTCCCAAGGGTACTCTTGCAATGGGACAAATGACTGATTAGAGTATTCTATGGTATCTTCCTTCACCAATATTTGCAGATCTGAACATTTCTCATGCCCATCCTCCACCGAGGATTCCTCCATTATGCCCAAAACATTTCCTTCCATGCAACATGAAAGGTGTGACACCTTAAAATTATTTTGAAGGTGATATATCTGCAACTTTGACTCTCGAATGGATCTTTGTGTGCTCTTTAATAACTTACTGGTGATCTCCAACTCATGAGTGAGCCTATCAGATTCTTCTTCCTCCTTCTTGAGTGCACTGTGGTACATCTTAGACATCATGAGAAGATTATCTCTGTTAGATAGTAGGTTCACATAACTCTCCTTCATCTTGGCCATGGCTTCTTTTAGTGCTATACACTCCTCAATAAAGGATTCTCCTTCCATCTCTCCACCAGAAGCTTACCAACAACATCTTGCCACCAAGGCATTGATGTCAACAAGGTTTTTCAATGCCTTCATAAGCTTCTCTCTATCCTCCTTTAGTGATCCACTCAAATTATGTGGCTTGCAAATAATATCGTCCACCAAGGTTTATTCTTCTAATAGACGACATATATGACTATTTTTCTTGTGGCATGGATCCACCACAAAGAGCTCATCCTCAACAGATAGTTTAGCCTTTGAATTTTTTGCACACTCACTTCCATGATGTGAAGTGCAGGGCATCTCTGAAGGTTGGAATGACATGTGATCATAAAGAATTCCATGCCCTGTCATTTTAGATTCATCATGCTGCAAGGGATTCCAAAATTCTGAACTGTGTTCATCTCCCAACATCATATTTTTCTCCTTCAATATTGCTAGTTGACACCCAGCTAGTGGGGGCTTGTCTTCTACCTCATTGGGAAGTTTAGATGATGAATTCAGATTTGATATTTGTTCTTCTTTTATATCTGATCCAAAAGGAAAAATTATCATTATGAACACCATCACCCTCCTTTCCACTAATTTAGTGTTCACCAACAAAGAAACTAGGAGATAATTCTTTGCCCTCACCATTGTTCTTCATTCTGCAATCCTAATAGACAAGTGAAATATTTTAAATATCCATGAATTAGATGGCTACAAGTAATAATGGATGCTACAAAAATTAGAGCCCCTATCATCTATGTCCTTCATGTTACCCTCTCACTCTACAGATACTTTGGTGGCCTACTCCTCCACCAAATTTTTTGGTTCAAACCCAAGTCGTGTGGCCTTGTTTTCTTCTTCATTATGTGGCTCCAAAGGTGTCTGGAATTCTGATTTTTAATATCCTTTTGGATATGATCCAAAAGGTGTCTCCACACCCATATATGAACCCACATCTCTATCATTGATTTGCATATTAGTCACCAAGAACATTGCATAGCATTCAACATCAACTTCATGGATCTTTGTCCCTGCCTCATTTTTCTTCTCCTTCAAGGAAATTGTTGCTTCTTCGTCAAGATGGTCACTATAAGATCTGTTTAGAAAAATACAAAAATCCTCTTACTTCTTGGATAAGAAGATGGATTTGATGAATCTTCCCTCTTTCCTCCTGCTTTGGCTGTAGGGGGTAACCTTATAGTCTCCACTTCCTTGCACACTTCATCAACCATGTGTGCAATATTTCTCATGTTTTTTCCATAGTAGGGATATCTGAATAGATTTTTTATTTCTAGAGTACAGTAATATTGAAAATATAGGACCTCCTTTATCTCTTCTTTCAAGGAAAGATATATTTCATGAAATATTGGGAAGATTTCTTAGAGTTCTTCCCATTGAACACTTGACTACCGACACTAGTATATTCTTGCCAAATGGATTCATCATAATATGGAGGAAATAAATCATCAACGTCATCCCTAAATAATATATATGAGGTACTGCATGCAGTCTCTTTATAATATTCTTCTTCATACTGCTCAATGTCTTCTTCAATCATTGGTAGCAACCTCATAGCTGCAACTGGATTTAGTGGTTTGCAAAATTTTATTCACCAAGAGCTTACCTTCCAAAGGGGTGGAGGAAAGTTATCTAATAAAACTATAATGACCCAAGGTCTGATATTCATATCAGATCACTAATTATTGCGACAAATAAATTAAAGTTCTGATATGACACTTGCAAACACTCAGTAAATTTATGACTAGGGAAATGAAGGTATTTTGCAGAGAAATTTCTATGCATGGGAGAAGAATTGGGAAATAAACCAAAGGTAAGTTTCATAATAGTGAATTCATTTACCCTAATACATTTATATCGGGGACGATTCAGGTTTTAGAATTCTCTATGCAGAAATGTAATCCCTCGCTTCCGTGTCACCCAACTAAGAAACTAGGAAAATTTATTCATTCCTTTTGACCATGGTATTGGGGAAAGGCATTGATATGTTGTATGAAATTTATGTATCATCAAATAAGGTTAAAAACAATTTTGGAGAGTTCTAGATAAATTTGAATATTTTATGAGTGAATTGGGGTTTCTAGGCAATTTTGGACTAGGAAAGTCCTGTGTAATGGAGGCTCCAAAAACATTGTACGACCTCAACTAATTTGGAATATGGAAGTATGTGTTGGTATATGGGATTTTCAGTGACACATATAAACTTTACGAACCGAATTTTAGTGGGTGGAATTCTTTTAATGGAAGAAACTGTAAAACTAGTTAATTAAAATTAGTGATCTAGCTAGGGTGCATAATTAAGCATGAATTTCAGTGCAGAATGAATTTAGTACAAAAAAGGAAATTTGACAGAGATTTAAAAAAAATCAATGAACATAGAAAAACTTTCCAAATCATGCACACAACCCTTTCTTACTCATTATTACACTAGACTGATCAAAATCCCCCATTTCAATTACTAGTTAAGCTTATACATGGAAAAATAATTATGAAAATTTAATGAAAAGAATTATCGCGACCTAATAGAGATAAATAAAAGTATTTATTAGCTGATACACATCAGAAATAAATATATTGACTGACCATTACATTAGAGGGCTCAAAATGATGGGCATGAGGCCCAAAATTAGACATGATAGAGACTGAGAGCGTAGTTGAAGCTTGTGGTTCACTAGAGATTGACTTGATTAAGATGGAGGATGAAAAATATTACTGATATGTGCTCAGTGGCTGAAAATTATGCGCTCCATACCTTCAAAGAGAAGGGAATGGGAATGGAGGAGTGGGGAAGGAAAGATTTGGGGCTCATCTCCCAAAGGTTTGAGGTGCATCACTCAGAAAACAATGCTTCACATAAGGATGTACCGATAATTCATCAACCAAACTATGTGAATGAGCTTGAATATTTCTTTAATGGATCTCTGGGTGACCTGTTTAGCAAGTAGAGGCGATAGGTGACCTGTGAGAGCAAGTCAAAATGTAAATCCCTGACCCTAGGCAAGTCATGGGCCCTCCTTGAGAAAATTGGAATGTAGTGGTCATGTGGAGATGTTTCCCTATCCAAGTCATCCATCTAAATTAGAAACTGCACCCTCATTAGTCAAATACTTGTTTCTTTTATCCTTGATAGCTTTATGTTTTCCCTTGCTTTTAAGACTGAGTCTCCAAAAGGAAACTGTGCCCTCCTTTGCCAAAAATTTCCTACTTTTGCTCTGAAATCTTTTCTAAGTCTCCAAAAGGAAACTGCGCCCTCCTTTTCCAAAACTTTCCTTTTTTTATGACATCCTTTGTCATAGCTTTTGGGCACTTTCCCTTTTCTCTCTGACTGATTTTGTCATAGAGTTTCCACTTTCTTGATCTCCTCCCTTGGCAAGTTGGCTTGCCAATGGTGACTGAGATGGAAAGCTAAATTCCACATAATTAAATCACACAATAAATAAAAAATCAATTACATGCCTCAATAATGTTTATTTAGAAAAATTTCCCTAGGAAACTTAATTAATTCCACTTAGCCCCCCTAGGTGTTTAGCATGGTCCACACTTTTTATATTCCAAAATATGGGGAAATGACAATGGAAGTTGTTGAATGAGAACTCAAGATGAAGGAGGAATCTTCCCCAAAATCAGGTTACAACTCCACATGGCCAAAATCAGGTCATTTGTGTGGAGTGCTAAAGAGCAGGAGGCTCATAAATGACCACATCCTAGCAAAAATACTTTATAATAGTATGTCCATTTAGAAAGCACAAGGCTGGAAATGGACGGAGAATTAATATGCTAATGCAATAGATGTCACATTAAGTGTATTTTTCTATTCTATTTCAACGAACAGGATCATGGCTTATGGACTAAGTGAGACTTGGTTGCTCTAGGAGTTGGTTGGGAGGAACACCTATTTCCTTTTTATTTTCTCGACAGTGGTGCCAGGTTCCCTATTCTACTTCTTATCTATTTAGAACTAGTTATAGTAGGATTTTCATATATCTATGAGTCGTAACTATTATTTTACAATAATATTTCTTGTATTTGTTTCAAAGGTTGATCTTATTATGCATCTGCTCAATATTTCTCCTATTGTGTATATTATCTAAAATATTCTTCCTATTTGTATAATAATGTTTAGTAAACTAATTTTATTCAATACTAGTAAGGTTCTTAGTGGATCTCAGATCGGGCATTGATATCTGAATCGATGAATTCGTGCAATATGTACTATTAAACAACTAGTAAATTAAATGGAAGTTACTATAGATCTAGTTAGATGTTCTAGATTTAGCTTGTTTATAATTTTACAGAATAAATATTTTAGAATAGAATAAACCAAAACTTGAATTGTAAGGGTAAAGGTTAGCTAAGTGCACATTCAAGTTATAAACAAAACTCTCTCTAGTTATTATAATAAAATCCCAGAGAATTTATCAAATCAAAATAAATCAAACAACACATCAAAGTATTCTCTTGTTCAAACCTATCATTCAAAGAACTATAAACTAGTTAATTAAGAAATATTTCAATAAAGAGCTTAAGAGCCAAGAGGGTTTTTAAACAAGGATAAAACATATCAGTATCTTAAAACCCAATACAGATCACAATTAGCAAGATGGAGATCAAAAGGAAGTTTAAAATAAAAATTACTTTATCTTTTAACTAACAGACCAATAAACAAAAGTTCGAAACGAATCGTCTAGATCTAATCATCATGATTTGTCTGAATCCAGATCATTTATGGCCCAACCTAATATTATGGGTCTCTGACCCAAGGATTACACTTATTTAAAAAAAAAAATCTACAAATTTTAAATGAAGATCCAAAGATATTTTTACAATCAGTACAATTTGTTCACGACTCAATCTCATGTTTACACAACCTCATCGTACAGCTAACAATACCCGAGGCTCAATCTTTGTTATAAAAAAAACTGATTTAAATGATATAAATATTTTATAAAACAATGAATCATTCAAAACATCCAATACATGGTAGTAAAACCATTGTTAGATGGAATCCATTGTCAAAAACCAAATTTGCGATGGGGGGCTATCTTTTAAAACAACCATTGTATAAAAATAAATAGTGTCGGGATTTATCATTTGAAATAACCAAACTCAAAAGATAGAATAGAATAGACCCCAGAGTGTTCATAGTTTATTTATTAAAATTCATGACAGGTATCATCTCTAACTACCAGAAACAATAATCGGGCACAAACCCTAGGGGTCGCATTATCTATTTATGTCAAAATTAAATGAATAAGGTTTGAAACCGAGTGGTTTTATGTCCATCGAATATGGAATCCACTATTTTCAATTATCATAACTTATAAAGAGATCTTTCAACCAACACTGACCCTAAGTAGTGGCAATCCCATTGAGGATGGCACCCACAATTTCTTTTAATCCAAGTATAACACAAACAAGAAGGTTTTAAAAGAAAAAAATGGAACATAGAGGCTACAAAGCCCTTTCTCAAGTAGATTATAAACCCATAAGGGTTAAATCTGAGTTCTCATTAAAAATGATCTTGCAAAGGAGGTGAAGTCCTGCATTTCCCTCACTCCCACAAATCCTATCCAAGAGCCATCTGCATATAGGAAACCAAGAACAATAAGAAATCAAATATGGTTTTAAAAATTTAAGTACACTATGGAGAGTGTTTACTCACCTCAGTGTTTTATCATGTGGGCCTGGGAGGAGGTGACCCTGTCTCCATCCTCGTCGGCATCCCCAAACCTGCAAACGTCCACCTTACGGTTAAAACCTTAATGTATTTGAAAATAAATTTAAAATATAAATAATTGAATTTAAAATTTCATCACCTTGTTCGAGTGCCGAGAGGTCCATGGGTCGAATCCTACTGGGGGGCCTTATCCCTCCTCTTCTTGCAGAGCATAACAACCAAACTCGTAAAATGTTGCTGGTTCCAAAGCACTAAAAAGAACCTATTAAACCAATTACAGAACTTAAGCACATGTTGTTTGTTTCATCTTGTTAAAGGTAGTTGCAAGGTTGTATATTATTGACTTGGGTTCAAATCACAACAACCAGCAAAGCTATTACTATTGGAAGCCATCAACATTAAGAAATCCTCCATTACACATAGGGAAAAAAACCATTAATAATAATAAACACTTGGTAAATCCAAGTTAAAATGGATTTATATTCATTATAAAAAATAAAAATAAAAATAGATAAAAAATAAAAATTAAGATAGATATAAATGGATACTTAGAAAAGTGCATGTGTTATACAAATGAAATCCAACTAGGTTGCAGTTGCATAAAAATATGGAATATTAATTCAATTTAAAAAAATGATTAAAGCGATTTCTAAGATAAAGATTACCACTCGAAAAAATCAATTAAATTAAAACCACACAAAAGATAATTAGGGCACATGAAATCCACATCCCGAGAGTGAACCCTTTCTGATCTTAATTAGGATTCACTTCTTTGTCCGTGCTAGCATTGTCCTTGGCTAACCCATTATTTCTCTGCACAGTGTAGTAGATCATGTTTATGTAAAGAGTGAACTTGGATGATACGACAACATACTGTTAGGCTAACACAAATATGGAAACCCTCTCAGAATTCAGAGGCTAGAAAGAAATAGAGTCAGAGGCACAAATCGACTCGAATCCTGGGTGAAAATAAATATTACCAGTATGGTAACAAACTAATTTAAAACTAGACTAGAGAAAAAATAAGGTACCTAAAACTCATATCTCAAGGAATAACCCTTTCAGATATTCATTGTGATTCACTTTCTGTCTAGCGCAACATCATTCTGGGCTCACCCATTATTATTTCTCTCTGTATACTTTATGAAAGGTCTACTATAAACTTTCTAGTGTTAAGATATTTTTTACCTCTTCAATCTTTTCTAGTGGTGCTTTTCAAGGATGATTATAAGGAACCATACTTATTTAAAAGTGTATAAATGTTGGTGAATCTTACCAATTCTTAAAACGTCAACTATAAAATGTTTGGTGATATTTTTAAAAAAATATTTTAATTTCAAAGGATTTTATATCATTTATAAAATAATTTGGCTATTTTTAGGCTGAAAAAATTTTACCAATCAAAATTGGGCGAAATAGGGCTTAAAAAAATGCAAAATGGTGAATCGTTTTTTTGAACAAAAACATGGAAAAATAGCCCATGGGCTAAAATTTGCCCCTAAAATCATTCGTGGTGCTTTTGGTAGCTCCATATTCAATTTTCTTCGATCTTCCAATATTTTTGTCTGGATCACCACCTCCAATAAGATTTGATCTATATGTGTGTGCCTTCGACTTTGTGAAAAGGACTACCCAGAAACAAAAAGAAATGGATCAGGCCATTGGCTCTCATACCATGTTTTTTTTTTTTAAAACAGAAACTATAAAAGGTTTTAATAAAACAAGTTGTGCACAGCCATTCAGTATAGATAAGATAGCATAACAAAGTGTTCATGCAGTTCAAAATTGCTGCACAAAAGGCTTATCCGAGGAGTTTTCCAAAAAACTATACACTGAGTATTTTCAAAACAACTAGTGCCTTGGGTAGTGTATACCCTTATAAACTGATTAAATAGCAAAAGACAGTGAAACATTTAACCATAATTTCTTGGGCTGAACTACAGACTCTTCCTCCATTGGGTGCTCAGCTGCTGCAGTGGTTTCATTCACCTTGCTTCCCTGGTTCATGTTAATCAAACGCTGGAGATCTTCATGGATCCTGTCATCTTTTCCCATTATCTCCCTGAGGTTTCTCTCATTGTCATCAATCCTTGCATCGTGATTGTTGATTTGCAGAGAGGTGTAGCTCACCGTTTCCCCCATGCTCTTAACCTCCTGCGCAATTTATTTGTTGTCCATTATGCCAATCACTATCATCTCATAAAGACGCCTAAGGTTCTTTTTTACATCCATTATGCCTGCATTATCACTTGTCTGAGACATTCTTCCTGCTCCTAGAGAGATATCTATACGAGCAAAATTACAGTGCAAGGCACGAACAGAGCCTGCTAGAACACAAGCCTCGTTCTTGACCGAGAGGCCACTTAGAATGTAACTGAGCACTTTGAGCTCCTGCTGCAAGGAGGAACCTTCTTTACTTTGCCTCTCTTTGCAGACTAAGGTTCCCACAGCACCTTCCTTCCACCTTGTACAATGGCAACCCAAGACCGTGCTTCTCTCCAAATTCACAGAATGTGCTTCAGGTGTAAGAATTGAGCCAGAGCTGGGGTTTGAATACCACAATGAGGAACTCTAGAGGGAGCTATAGGAGCAAGTGGAGAAGGCCACGAGGGCAAGCCTTTCCTTCACAAAGGATCGGGTGAGAGGGAGAGATTCCCATGGGATATCCTGCAGCCACCCTTCTCCAACGCCTGCAATTACATTCAAAAGATCTCGCTACGAAGGAACCTCATGATAAACAAATCCGAGAGAGGGAGTAAAATGAGCTTACATGCTGCTGCAGGGAGAAGACATACCACGATGGTCGAAAAGACTTGGAGCGTGCGAGGAGGAGGGGAATTTAACCCATGACTGATGAGCCATTAAGCCTACAATATCTGAGAGAGGAAGTGGGCAGAGGTTAAACCACGCAACGGGGGAAAGAGAGAAGGAAGGACAGTGAAGTAAATGGGAGGAACCATCGAGAAACAGCGTGGAATGGAGGCTAGTTGTTGGGAGGTGACGCAAGGAGGTGGGAGAAGGGTAGTGTGGAGGGATAAGGGTAAGGGGAAATGGATGGAAGAGGGGTTGAAAGTGAGGGGAAAGGAGGGATAAGGGGAAGGGGAGAAGGAAGGGGGAGGGGTGGAGAGATAAGGTGGTAGAGGAGGGGAGCCCTTAGAACTTATTTTGAAGAGAGGGGAAGTTAGAAATAGCAATGAGATAAGCCTCATATCTTGTAAACTAAAGGGAAGCTTCTGACAAAACATTAAGGAATGAATTTGGAGATGGGAGTGTTTCCGTTCTGGCTGTAATGACCTTGTGGAAGGGAGGCCCCCATGTTAGCCAAAGCATCCACTACAGAATTATTGTGGCGAAGGATGTGGAATGTCTCATAGGATTTAGAAATGAGAGGCTTGTCTTTGTCAAATAGGCGGCAACAATTGACTGATCCAGAGGGGTATCCGTTGATCATTTTGAAGATGACATGTCGAGAGTCTCTGAATATCATTACCTTACGGATATTTTTAGTGTTTAAGAGATGTAGACCCTGTAGAAGTGCCAGCCACTCAGCCTCATTATTTGTTCTAGTTCCTAATCCCCAGGCGAAGGTTTGTTCTACATGTCCTCTAGGATCCAGGAGGATCCCCCCCACACCTGCCACCCCTGGCTCTCATACCATTTTAAAGAAACACAATGGACATATTGATTTCCTAGGAAATTGAATTTCCTTCTCAATAGTAAGCAATAGAATTATAAGACTATATAACAGCAAAACCATTGGTAAATACAATGGGTCAAGGAATACCATAGATCACTAATTATGCCTAATGTGACCAACTCAACTACACAACTAACTAACTAACTAGCAACAACCACATTAAATTAATTAATGTGTCTGAATACGTCGATAGGCATAAATTAGGCACATACTTTTTATATATTAATGTTTTCCCTTTAGTATGTGCTTAAATTTATGCCTATAAGTGTATTCAGACACATTAATTAATTTAATGTGGTTTTTTTCTAGTAACGGGTGGGCCCATAGGCTTATCTCCAAAACAATAATAAATTAATATATATGATATTAATTGAACTTATAAAAATATCATAATTAATTATAAATAATATAATTCAATTATAATATTATATTCCAATGTATCTCAATATATATATATATATATATATATATATATATAGATGTTATAAAGTGATATTCACAATTGGCTTGTTAATAAAAATAATAAAAAATAAATTGATTATAATAATTAATTATGAATATTTTTCAAATTATTATAATTAATTACAATGTTTTAAATATTATTATTTATGATATTATAATATTAATTAAATATTTAAAATATAGAATTTATTAAAAAATAGTATCGTTAAATAAAATAGCATTAATAAAATTATATTAGTTAATTAATTATATACTAATTAATTAAAGTAATGCCATTGAATAATAACGTTAGATTTTAATCAAATACTTATAATATTATTAAATATAATATATTATACTATTATATGAATATGGGATTCAATTAAAATATTATAATCAAAGTAATAATAAAATATTATTATTTCCATGGGTGTGGCTCATTGACGATTCACTTGTTATGAAGTCACATGTTGTAAAGGAGGTTACGAGTTCAAATAATGAGGATTTCATTATTTTTAATTCATTCGATTATTTTAGTTGATAATGCAACAAGAATTTTTCTAAACATCCAAAGATACATTATTAATGTGTCACATCTTGAACATTATCACAATGCGACATAACCCTTGAAAAATATCTTAATGTGACATAACCCTTGATGAATATTGCTAATGTAACATAACCCATGATAAACATCACAATGAGACATAACCCTTATTGAACACCCACTATCGCATTATTAATGTGTCACAACTTTCATTGTGTTGACATATACCAACCAAACACTGTAACAAACCATGGCTTAATGTAGTAATGTGATATAACCCTTGATAACGTTACAATGAAACGCAAACCTTGATAAACATCACAATGCGACATAACCCTTAATGAACGTTGAATGTCACAACACAACTAAAAGAAGAAATGCATTTAACATTTTCATTTTGCACCGATCATAACATTAAAGTGCAATTGTTTCATCAAATTTTGATCGTGTAATATAAAATGTTCATAGCTTAATATCGAAACATTCTTTGTGTACACAAATGATTTTTTTTTGCTTTTCAAAAGTAAAAGTATTTACGTGATAGAAAAATACATCATTTTGGCCATACTTAACCATGGATGACTTTGGAGAACCACGTGGTCATAGTTAATAATGCAACTAGAAATTTTCTAAATATCCAAAGACACATTATTAATGTGTCACATCTTGGGCATTATCATAATGCGACATAACCTTTGACAAATATCACAATGTGACATAACCCTTGATCAATGTCGCTAATGTAACATAAAGTGTGATAAACATCACAATGCGACACTACGCTTATTAAACACCCACTATCACATTAATAATGTGTCACACTCTTTGGTTGTGTTGACATATACCAACCAAACATTGTAAAAAACCATGGATTAATGTTGTAATGTGATATAACCCTTGATAACTTTGTAGTGAAACGTAAACCTTGATAAACATTACAATGTGACATAGCATTCTACATTACTATGTAGAATATGGATGGTTTAAACTGTTGCTTTTGTCAAACGACTATATATATATAAAAGAAAATTCTTAAATAAATTTTCTAAATATCGAAAAACACATTATTAATGTGTTACATCTTTTGTTTTGTTGACATATACCAACCAAACACTGTAACAAACCATGGCTTAACATCGTAATGCGATATAACCCTTGATAATGTCGCAATGAAATGTAAACCTTGATAAACATCACAATGAGACATAACATTCTACATTACTATGTAAAATGTGGATGGGTTAAACCATTTTTTTGTCAAACGACTATTTATATATATGGAGAAAATTATGAAAGAAATTCTTTAAACATCTAAAGAAACATTATTAATGTGTCACATATTGTGCATTATCGCAATGTGACATAACCCTTGATGAATGTCACTAATGTAACATATCCTGTGATAAACGTCATAATGCAAACAAACACTTATTAAACGCCAACAATCACATGATTAATGTGTCACGTCTTTGGTTGTGTTGACATATACAAACCAAACACTGTAACAAACCATGTTTTAACATCGTAATGTGATATAACCCTTGATAACGTCGTAGTGAAATGTAAACCTTGATAAACAGAGATAAACATCACAATGCGACATAACATTCTACATTATTATGCAGAATGTGCATGGTTTAAACCATTTCTTTTGTCAAATGAAAATATA
>LPNX010828163.1:5784-17992 GCA_001517045.1 Pseudotsuga menziesii
GGCCGTGAGGCAAGGCATGGCATGACATGGTTGTAAATGCAACGTTTTGTTTTTTAAAGCCAAACATCTTATTCATAATTATTTGAGGTAAAAAGGAAATTTGGTTATCTTACTCGAAAAGGGGCAATTTGCTTAAGGTAAATAACAGAAACGAGTAAAAGGATATTTGGTTAGATTGTATGACTTTTCTAAGATAAAGGCATGAGAATTTTACACTTTCAAATACTTAATATTTAATAATGGTAGGTGAAAGAAAGAAGGAAGACACACTTACAGGAAATGGTTTCACAAACTGCTTCACCACCACTAAAAAATAGACAGAAAATTCATTGAATAGAAACACATTCTACACATGAATCACAATATGTAAATGAAAGCTGGCAATAGGCTATAAACAATGAGCATTTCACTATTTCTAGAACATACTAGTTAGTGATTCCATTATTACAATAGTCTTCCATTCATTTACATAAGCAAAAATAGTAAATAGAATTACAAACAACACAACTCAAGAAAAAACGATAAAAAATATTTATATCATATAGGCAAAAATCCATTCCACGGGATTTCCTTACAAAATGTATACAACCAAACTCACAATGCTCTAACCCCTCTCTTCATCTATGTTTTACAAAATATAGAAGATGTAATACATCTCTTTGATCTAAAACCAAAGGGGAATCAAAATATTCCATCAACTAAACAAAGAAATCTGTTAAGCATAGAACTAAAAATAAAATACATCTTCAATAGATGCAAAAGATATGGAACTACAAGAATCAAATGCTCTCAAACCTAGATTGGTGATTCACGAAATCTGGAAAAATAAGTCTCAAATAACCACATGTGGCACACAAAATGTTACTCATTTCTAGAAACTTATACATGTGTCACCTAAATGGACATCTTCCAAAAAAACCCCTGTTTCATACTTTTACAATTCATCTACATTTTCTCAAAATTTGTGACATAAAAATGACCTATAAAATAGTCATTTCCAAAAATTATGCCAGCACCTTTAATACAGCGAGTCGCTAAACCTTAAACCCTGAAATGGTCAAACATAAAGGAAAACTTTAAAACAATATTGTAAAATGGAAGTAATCCTATAAGGGAATAATATATTAGAGTCTAAAATAAGCTTTTCATTGGTTTTCTAAATTATTACATCAGGGATTTATGATACAACCGACCTATAATGTAAGTTTTTTTCGAAGTAGAGGAGATCAATCCCCCACCATAGAATCCTTGACTCACTAAGCTGGACTTTTATTTTAATGGGTGCTATGTAGATTCATGTTCCCAGAACACACAACCCATTACAAATCTTGCTAATACAACAACCAGTACTGATATTGAAAGAAGCTTTATTATAGTCACTTTCTTTCATTATGATAACAATCTTTCTCTATCAATGTAAATTTTGTAAGGTGATCTTGATTACGGCGGAAATCCTCCTCTTCCTTGGATGCCAATCCATTATGTTGGTTTGATTGATCATTTGATAAAAATAATACTTAATAATAATAAAAAAGACATAAGCATAAATGCAACCACTGAAGCGATCATCTGATCAGGGATCTTCACAATAGGTGGAAGACTGCATGGACTATCGACAATAGTAAGTGAAGTATGTCATGGTCACTGCCTTTACCCGTCACTGGTATATGTTAATGGAGAGGCCTGGTTGGCGAGCTGGTTTTTTCTTGCATTTTCAGTTAGAGAGAATGCTGAGTTTGGTCATGAATTTCCTTACAGGGTTGTAGTGTATTCGGTAAGATTTCTAGCTCCACTATGTCTGTAATCTTCTTGATGTGTTAAATTCCTAAAATTTGTTGCAGCATTACTTCATTTTTGTCCAGGCTATGGAGTGTTTGTTTTTGTTGAATCCTGCATCAATCTCAACTCATTTTAAAGTGTTCTTACCGGATTTGGTGGCTTATTTATATCTTTCTTCAAGATTTCATGAAATTCTCGCCATGCTCGCCATCCTTTCACTCATTCTGTAGCGTCTTGACCACTTTGGAGGTTACTCTAAAGCTTTAACTTTTTTTTTGCAAATGCGGACAATTGTCCCTTATATATAGAAAGAACTTGTTTCTTTACCTGCATCTGTAAACCACGCGTTCCTTTTTACTCTATCATGTTTTATACAGTTCATGCACTGCAATTCGACTCGGATTACGAAAACAAAAATAACATCAATTTACCAGCGAAGTGCAGATTATGGCAGGAATTCAAATTAGTATATTTATGGATTAGGTCATTCAAATCAACATACTTTACCATAATCCGTTGGCATACTTTACCATAATACGCCGTATTCTGAAGAGCCTGCACAACAACGCCATATCTGTTTGAATAGACAATCGTAGATCCGAGAAGAGAAGCCTGCAAGTTTGCAAGTGTTGGTTTCCACTTCTGATTGAATTCGTATGATGTAACATTTATTCTCTCGTTACGTGGCCTTTTAGCCTTCCAGCAAAAGCTAGGTATGTTCTCTCTGAAGGAGAACACCCCAATATAGACAGACCCGCCACCAGCATTTCCCGAGCCCCTGTATTGTACACATCCTGTCACAAACTCCTATCAATATTAATATTCCTAACTACAAACATCCATTAATGGCTGTAAAATGCGTGTAAATTGTTCTTACAATGTTTTGCACTTCCTTTTCATAGATCTAAACTTCCTTATAATATCTTCAATCCTAACCTTAACCGTAAATTACAGTAAACTACATTTTTTTCCCTACTTTTAAACTGTAAAAACTACATTCAAATAATTCCTAAAACACTACACTTCCAATATTTAATCCCATGAATATGAATCTCATTGTGGTGGGTATAGTTAAGGATCTAGTTATTCCTCTCATTTTCAAACTGGATATGGATATAATACTGGTACTGGATTTGCTACTAGATATGCTATTGGGTCTTGATATCGACAATCAGAATCTCTACTACGAGCATATTACTCTGATTAAATACCAAAGCCAGGTATGCCTCTTACCATGAGTGGGGTAGGCTTATTATCTGGATGGGGATTGTTAGGATTATTAATCCTCCCTTGTCCAAATTTGGTCATATGTCTAAATCGGGAGTCGTGTCTAAATCGAGAGTCCATCCAGTCTATTTATAGTCATTAACACCATTGGGTCCACTTGGCCTAATTGGGGCACATGTTTCAGTTACTAAAGTGTGGAGAACACTAATTGAGGCTCACTGCCACTGATTGCGCTTGATTGCATCAGTTTAGGAGCCTCCTAGACCAATCCCTATAATTTAGGAAGCCATTGGGAGTGCCGAAACCACCCAAGGTCAGTTCATTTCAGTTGATGACTAGTCAAGCCAAGTTAGGAGTCAGTTACAATCAATTCTAGTCCTATACATTCAATTACCGCTAGGTTTACTTGGCTTCACTCATGTGGGGCACATTTCTCACCTACCACAGTCAGTTAACCTTAGTCAACACTGAATGTAACACTTGAGTTGTGTTTTAGAGCTCTAATGAACTCCGGTTATGGTTTAGACAAGGTCAGTTAACTATTGAGTCCTCCGATAGTGATTTAGACAAGGTCTTGGTTACCTATAGTCAAGTAGAGTCTAATCAATTCGAACTTCCTCATGTGGATTCGAATTGCTTATGGCTATTAAAGCCATTCTACTTCATTGTAATTATCTATCTAATTACTCTTTGATTAATGAAAAGTATTCACAGCTGCAAGCCATTTTTTGCACTGTTTCATTCTTCAATAACTGAGTAAATTGTGTGATCTATCATGTGAGTATTGTGTTTGTCCATAGATCTATGTGCTCAATTTAATAAGGATTCTATTTATAGATATGCTTTCGTATCATGAGTACGCCTATGTGGATTAGCCGTATTAGAGCAGATTAGATAGAGTAAGCTAGCAAATTAGAGGCAGCGTATTATAGGTTATGGAGAACTTGGCACAACCATATCACTTACTGGGCATGGTGAATCAAAAATTGGTAGTCACATAGAACTCCCATCCTGTTCACATAACTGGTACCGCACGAACAACCCAACCACTGGGTGTTACTATTGGGAAGGGTAGGCAAGCTGTATCTATTGGGTGTGCTGGTGGGATAAATAATTCCTAAAACACTATACTTCCAATATTTAATCCCATGAATATGAATCTTGAAATGCTTGAAGAATAACTAAAGTAAGGTTGCAACCTATATATATTTAGAACCAAGACTAATGAGATAATCTACATACTGGGAGACAGTAAACTGAGCTGCACTGATCCAGGAGGATATTGATGGCCACCCACCTATTCCTCTTGGACCCTTACCATTGTTTCTTTCATTTTTATAGTTTCCTTAATTGTAGCACAATTTACTATTTTTGGTAGTTTTAGGGTCCCAAACTTTCGAAGTCGTTTTGAGGCCCTAAGCGACGTTTTTTTGGCATCAAATGGTCTGACAAATATGAGTCCATTTTGGATTCGATAATTGCTGTTTATGGATGTAGTCCTTAAACAGATCTTTCTAACGATATAGCATGCATGTCAAACGGAGGTAGTATGCTAAAGTTACGACCCCGAGAAATTGATGTACCAAGTTACCCAACGGGGCACACATTAAGGAGTTTCACCTCCTAAGGTTAGGTTTTTGGATGTGTAAGGTTTCCATTGTTTCTCAATAATATATAGGCCTTCGAGCCTCATTGTAACACAAAGTTCAGAGGCATGTAGCCGCCACATCTCTTCTCAGAGATAAGCTACCAGCACTCTAGCTAGTTTATTTCCATTCTGTATGTAAACAACTTTCAGTTATTGATTAATGAAATGAAGTGTTATTTTCGCTGCATATTTGTTTCTATGGTTATTTGTGTATTCTGTTGCGTTCCTGCATAAATCCGGATCAGTGGTATCAGAGCAACCTGCTCTTTCTAGATCCTTCTTTGCATGTCCCCAATGAGGGCAGGGTATAAAGAGTTAGGGCGCGATCTGGTTGAACCTTTGCAAGATCAGCCTCACAAATCCTGATGGCCACCCATGGTGGACGAAAAGAAAGACGAGGGCGCAGAAGATCCTATCAAAATTTTGCTTGAGAAGGCCCTTGAAAAACAAAGGAACGCGATGATCGATAACTTCACCCAGATCCTTCAACGACTTCCCACTAGCGGCGCATCTCCATCTGGTAGCCACTCTGGAGGTGCAACCCCTTTTAAGGTACAAGTAAACTTCGACATTCCCATATTTTATGGTCAAATAGATGCAGACGCCATAGATAAATGGTTGAATCTATTAGAAGGATATTTCTCAGTTCATGACTTTTCTGACTGGGAAAATATTACTTTTTCTCTACTTAAAGCCGCCCCCCATGTCAAGGACTATCGGGAAACCTACTGTGAGAGAAAGGATGAGGAGGAAACCTCTTTATTCTCGGTCGTACCCACTTGGAATTCTTTTTGAGATGCCATAAAGGGACAATATTATCCAGTGGGGAGCTATGAGGACAAGTACATCCAATGGACTACGCTGTGGCAGCAAAGAGATCAAGATGTGCATGAGCTTATGAATTTGTTCCATACCCTACGCACCAAGTTGGGTATCAAAGATTTAGAGAAACATTTGGTGCTGAAGTACCGCAGTTGTTTGCACATATACATTCAGAAGGAAATGGATTTCATCGACATCTCCTCGCTTGGTACGACATATCGGTACACAGCCAAAATTGAGAAAAAATTCAAACAAAAAAAGCGAGACTTTGGATCTACGAATCAGAAGTAAGGGAAAGGTGCCCCCAAACCGCAGAACCAAGGACACAGCCAAGGCATGGCGACTCAATAAAACTTTCCAAAGCCGCAAGCAAAGAGCAATACTGCAAATCCGAAGAAGGAAGCGGGAAAGTGGTGTGAGTTCCATAAGAGCCCCACTCACAACACAAGTGAGTGTCGAGCTAAGCAGTCACTAGTGGCCGAGATAAAGGCTTCTGAATCAGATGCATACTCTAACACTGAATCAGAACCCGAGAAGGGGAATGACAGAGGGAAGAATATTATCGATGCAGAGCCCAATGCCACCATTTCCACCATGAAGATCCAAAAGGAAGAACCAGAATATTCAAAGGAGGAGGAGCGTCTTTTCCACTCCCAGATGTTAAGGGTTCCCCACTACAGTTCATTTTCGACAGTGGGAGCCAAAAGAACCTGATTTCAGTAGAGGTCGTGAAGCAGTTGGGTTTGCCGACCACAACACACCCACAGTCATACACCATCGGGTGGCTTCACCAAGGACGAGATCTCCACGTCAGCCAGCAGTGTCGACTTCCCTATAGCATCAAGCCCTTCACCGATGAGGTATTATGTGATATTGCTCCTCTTGATGTTTGTGATGTATTATTAGGTCAACCATACTTATGGAAGTGACATGCTATGTATGAGTCCTGACCTCGCACTATTATTATTACGTTGGGAAATAATTTGCATAGAATACCAGAGGTACCACCCCTTGCCGCTATCTCTTTGGTTACTGCAAAACAATGTAGTAAGCTCATTTCCAAAACTGGGAAGTTTGTTTTCTTAATGATCCGCCCTCAGGGAAAGAAGAAGATCGTTGCCACAACCTCTAGACAAGGCCCCTCCACATGACAACAACAAATGGACAAGGTCATGGAGGAGTACCGAGACATATTCACCTCACCCACTGGGGTGCCTCTCCATTGTCAGGTCAAGCACCCCATCGATCTGAACCCAGGTGCGCCGCTGCCCAATGGACCGATCTATCGTCGTTCTATTCTAGAGAATGATGAAATCAAGAGGCAAATTCAGGAGCTGCTGCAGAAGGGTCACATCCGACCAAGTTCATCGCCCTATGAGAGCCCGATCGTGTTGGTACAGAAGAAGGATGGGACTTGGAGACTCTGTATTGACTATCGGGCGCTGAACAAGATCACTATCCGGAATACGTACCCATCCCACAGATTGATGACCTCCTGGACCAGCTTCAAGGGGCGAAATATTTTAGCAAGATCAACTTAAATTCTGGGTATCACCAGGTATCGATCGAATCGACCGATGTGTGGAAGACTGCCTTCAAAGCCAAGGAGGGCCTTTTCGAATGGTTGGTCATGCCTTTCGGACTGACGAATGCTCCTACAACCTTCATGACACTGATGGACGACATCTTGCGGCCATTCACCAACTCATTTGTAGTAGTGTACTTGGATGACATCCTGATCTTTAGCCGGACTTGGGAAGAGCACCTCCACCACATCCGACAGGTCCTCCAAACATTGCGGCAGCACAAGTTGTGTGCCAATTTGAACAAGTGCACTTTTGGCATGACCCAGGTTCAGTATCTGGGATACATTATTGATGACTGTGGGGTACATGTGGATCCAACCAAGATCCAAGTCATTCAGGATTGGCCAACCCCAACTACTCTAATAGAGCTTCGCAGCTTTCTGGACCTTGCTAATTTCTACCGCAGGTTCATGTTAGGATTCTCTCATATCACTTGGCCCTTGAGTCAAGTCACCAAGGGAGGAGCAAAAGCAAAATTCTTTTGGTCAAAAACTCAACAGAAGGCGTTTGCAGAATTGAAACATATCCTATGTTGTGCCTGAGTGCTCACATTACCAGACTTGCAACAACCATTTGAGATTGAGACAGATGCCTCTAACTATGCTATTGGGGTAGTCCTTACTCAACAAGGGCATCTAGTGGCATATCACAGTGAGACACTGTCCGACACTGTCCATAAATATCCCACTTATGACAAAGAGATGTATTCCATTGTACAGGCTTACCGACAATAGAAGCATTACATTTTGGGGAAGGAAACGATCATCCACACAAACCACTGACCCTTGCAGTTCATGCAGACACAAGGGAAGTTACAGAACGATCGCCATCAGAAGTGGTCCACATATCTACAATAGTTTCATTTGAACATCAAGTACAAGAAGGGAAGCACTAATAATGTTGCAGACTACCTTAGCCGACCACCGATCGTGGCGATAACGACCGTGCTCAACTCTTGTGGGCACAAGACTTCTAATTGGCCACTTCTCTACAAGAGCGATCCAGAATTCAGGCACACATACCAGATGCTCTTGGAGGGAAACCAAGTTCTAAAATTTCACCTCCAGGATGCACTACTGTGTCACATGGGACACCTTTGTGTTCCTTCAAGCGAGCGTGCCAAGATGATTTGGGAAGCGCACTACATTCGGGTCGCTGGGCATTTCGGGGTCGAGAAAATAGTAACAATACTGCAGAAGTATTTCTATTGGCCGAACCTTCGATAGGACGTCGGGAAGTACATCTGATCTTGCACTGCCTACGCCATTGCCAAACCATCCATCAAGAAGCAAGGCCTCTATACTTCGTTGCCTACCCCTAGTCGACCTTGGGAATCCATCTCCATGGATTACATGTCAGGCCTTTCTTCTACTAAGCACGGAAACGACTGTTGTTTGTGGTCGTTGACAGATTCTCAAAGATGGCCATAATGGCAGCCTGTAAGAAGAATATCACAGCAGGAGCCACTGCTAAACTCTTCTTTGAACGAGTGTGCGTACACTTTGGGATCCCACAGTCTATATTCTCAGACCGGGACAGCAAGTTCCTTAGTACATTTTGGTCTAGCCTATGGTCAATGCTAGACACCAAGCTCACAAAGTCCACAGCTTTCCATCCCCAGACTGATGGCCAGACAGAGGTCATCAACAGGATGATCGCACACATTTTGTGCATGTACAACTCAAAGCATCCACGCACATGGGATGAGAGTCTCCCCTATGTACAACACAGCTATAACTGGGCCCTTCACATCTCAACCAACCACAGCCTCTTTCAGGTGGGCTTGGGATTCTAGCCACTATGTCCCATTGACGTAGCCATGCCATTTGCAGCTACTCAGGCTGATTCAGCTCATATCCAGTCTGAAGTTTCCAAGGCAAACAACTTCATTGAGCGCATTCAGCACATTCACCAACAGGTTCATGACATATTGGACAGATCTAATGCTAAGTACAAGCAGTGACATGATCAGCATCGGGTGCAACACAACTTCCAGGTGGGCGACAAAGTGTGGCTACATTTGTAGAAGGAGCGCCTCGCTGGACCCCACCGCAAGCTTCGCCCGCTCCAATATGGGCCATACACCATCACCAAGGCTGTCAGGGACAATGCCTTCGAACTTATTATTCCACCATTCCTTGGTCTGCACCCAGTGTTCAATGTGGACCACCTTCGGCCCTACTTCCCACCTCTACTGGACACATCATACGTGGCAGAACAACTCACACCAACAGAGTTAAACCCCGTCTGCATGGAATAAGCCACCACTGATCGGATTATGGACACACAGATCAAGAACACCCGTCGGTAGAAGATCCAGCTATATCGAGTTGTCAAAGCAGGCCAACTCCTTCACCAGGTAAGGTGCCTCACTAGGGACCAAGTTCAACAAAAGTTTCCTCATCTCATGGAGGAACTCAACGCAATGGGGACCATTGCTTCCTAAGGAGGGAGGAATGATCAAGGAGGATATTGGTGGCCACTCACCTATTCCTCTTGGACCCCCACCATTGTTTCTTTCAGTTTTCTAATTTCCTTAATTGTAGCACAATTTACTATTTTTGGCAATTTTCAGGTCCTAAACTTCCGGAGCCGTTTTGAGGCCCTAAACGACGTTTTTTTGGCATCGAATGGTTTGGCAAATATGAGTTTGTTCCGGACTCGATATTTTTCAGTTATGGATGTTGTCCTTAAACATATATTTCTAACAATATATCATGCATGTCAAATGGAGGTAGTATGCTAAAGTTACGACCCCGGGAAATTGATGTACCAAGTTACCCAACTGGGCCCACATTAAGGCGTTTCACCTCCTAGGGTTAGGTTTTTGGATGTGTAGGGTTTCCATTGTTTCTCAATAATATATAGGCCTCCGAGCCTCATTGTAACACAAAGTTTAGAGGCATGTAGCCACCACATCTCTTCTCAGAGATAAGCTACCAGCACTCTAACTAGTTTATTTCCATTCTGTATGTAAACAAGTTTCAGTTATTAATTAATGAAATGAAGTGTTATTTTCACTACATATTTGTTTCTATGGTTATTTGTGTATTCTGTTGCATTCCTGCATAAATCCGGATCATGCACGTGGTCAAATCGAAGGTTTCGAGGATTGAAATTAAAATAACTGACGTGGAAATCAGCATTTCCCGTACCAATGTAATACAAGGACTCGCTAATAATTCTAGATGTTTCTTGCGGTCCTACGATACCTCATAATCGTGACTGGTATTCCCTCAGATATTGTATATGTTACTCAAAACTTATTACATTCTACAAAAACATGTAAAATGCCATCACTTTCAGTACAGGAAACCGACCAAAGTAAGTACAATGCCCATGAACGCCTAAACTGGCCATGGCTTTTTACTTACTCCACTCTCTGAAGTAGCGTTGTCATAGCCAGAGCTGACCGAGGCGAATGTGACTCCGGTGATTAAATCGTTCGATGTCAGTTGTGGGTTGAGGTATGCAGGGATTGTTTCTTTCATACCCAAGGCCGAAGCTGGAGTTCAAAATATACAGAAATGAGACTGAGAAAAAATATTCAATCCTTGGAATGTATATAGAAATATAAATGTTGAGTATTTGGAGGTTATACCCAAGAAATCTAAAGTAAGTTTTCCATTAGAGAAGCATCCAGTAGGTGTCCCACCAGAAAAATCTCCGCCGTAAGGCAGGAAGTTGCACTTCACCGGTGTATTGATGTTATTGTTGTTGCCAACATCAAGAGTAGAGTCTACTAACACAATTAAGAAAATGTGGTGTGTGTTGACCTTGAACCACCTCTGAACTTGAGATTTAACAAAAACATACTAAGATGAGAGTAGTTGCGACGAATTCAAGCTTCCAAGAGGCCGCCATTGATGGTGAATTTTGCAGCTTTGTATTCTATGTTTGCCTGTTTAAAGTAATCGTTGTCCAGAGTGGTGCTTCAAAGATGAATTAGAGTGTAGAAGTAGTTGAATGGTTCGGTGAGTTATTAAATTAGGTCCCATGAATTTTAATGATAGTTCAATAAATGCCATTAATAAAAGTCCAAGAGACCTTAGTTGTCATTGTAGTGGTAGGGGTGCCACGAGTAGTTGTGCTGAATTGACTTAAATTCACGTTGCAGATGTCCCAGCTGCCATTGTAAGTGATATTTAAGAACATTCATGTAGACAGAGGAGGAACAGGTTACACATCATCCCACTCACTCTGAAAGTAGGGCACAGAAGTGACTCTAAGACAGTGAATGATATAACTTGAAAGGAGGGCACGGTACCTATTTGATAGGCTCCCCTCTCAAGGAAAAGTCTGTCCAGTATATAAAGCGCTCCATTTATAGATGTTGCCCTCTTTTATGTCGATGAACATGAAAGACAAAACGGAGTAAGTTGCACGTGGCTTGAGGGACATGATCTCTGGATCCCAGTGGATAGAAAAGCATAGTGGGAATCGTGGCAAAACTAATACAAGAGATCATCGGGATGGGATGGCGTAGGTGACCCAGCGCTAGATCGATAGGGCATGGGTCATTTTTGTCGACAAATATTAGGTTTTCAGGTGAAGCTATAACGTCGATCGCAACACCGGCAGATGATGTATAGTGGGTAGTTTGATCAGCTGATCTACCTTCTACTCTACTTCTGGATGAATTGATTCTACAGTTATTGTTTCGGAGTGAAATAGTTCTGTAACCTGTTCACTTGAAATTCAATGTTGTCGTAATATATTTCGCTTCAGATCATCGGATTCCACCGTTATAAAAAGCAAAAAGGAACGACAGACTCGTGTTGAGATGAAAATACTCTGTTTTTAACGTTGTGAATTAACTTGGATATATTCCTTTGATTATAGATTATCAGTCGGTGAACAGATTTGATATTTGATTGTGAAGTGACCGATTGGTGAACAGATTTAATTGTGAAGTGACCGAAAAAGACACAAGAATTGGTAGATGTACTTTAAAACACAGAAGGGCTTTAATATTTATTAAAAAGTAGGGTCCAAAGACTTCTCACCGTCATCGAGGAATCATTGTTTATAACACCTTTTCGTGATAGCCCCAAGGGTTAGCTCAATTGGTGAGACGTGCGCACACTTTCTCGGTACGGGGAGAGGTCACGGGTTCGAGCCTTGAGTCCTTCGGGGTTAGGCCATC
>LPNX010828226.1:0-20646 GCA_001517045.1 Pseudotsuga menziesii
AATATAGCAAAAATAATAAGATAGACTTAGTAAAATATTTTTCAAACTCTTAAATTGAATGCATGGTTTTATCTTTCAATATCCATCGTTAAATGAATCGGAATTACCAAGTTGAATAATTGAATCAAAATTACCCATTTATAAGATGTCATCAATACAATAATCACCCTTCCAAAAACCTTATCAATATTTATGATAACAAAATCACATAACCGAAGGATAAATATTTGGATAAGAAATCACTAGTAGATTGATGACAAATTATTAACACTTATCCACTCCAAATAATAATTTCAAAATAGTAATTTTGTCAACTAATCCATAGTTTGCAAATGTTTTCTTTAAAAACATTGAATTTCATGTTTTAATAGCTTCTGGAATGTCACCATTTTAGTAACTTTTAATTCTTTAAGTTTGCTATATGAAATTCAAACATTTCATCAAACAAAATACAATTTTATTTGAAGAAATAATGTTTTTTAAAGGCTGTTGGCTAGGGGCACAACAGGTTCAGTTTATTTGCAAGTAGATAGAATAGATCGTTGTTGTTAAGTTAAAATAAAATCAATTATGTTTATTTCTTTCCTGTATAAGTTTATTTAAATTCCAGTTTATTTCTTAATGATTACTTTATGTTTATGAATTTGTTTAAGTTTATTTCACTGTCAAATTTGCTTAATAAGTAGGTTTACTTATTATCTCTTTGCATTATATCTACATGTGCATAAATTCAACTGAAGATTAGATCATTTAGGTTATTTTCCGTTATTTAATCTGTGCAAACTATCATTCAGACAACCTATTTAAACTATCATTCAGTCACCCCTTTCAAACCTACAGTTTAGTCTGTCATTCAACCCATAGTTTCGTTTTTAGTGTTTTTAATGTGTTTTGAAATTGTTTTAAGTTTTGTTTCTGTAGTATTTGAAGTATGCTTTGACTATAATAGTTAGAGGATAGTTTTATTTTACATTAAAGTTAAATTTTGTTTTAGGTTATTTATTAAAGGTTACTGTCTCCTTTTCAACTTGAATATGTTTTGAGCTATCTTATGTTTTGTTTCTTGAGTTTGTTTTTCATTCCTTTTTACTATTGTAATGTTTTATGTTCATGCCTTTGGATTGATTTATCTATTTGCACGTAAAATTCAGTATTATATGTGTTATCCTTAGTATGTTTTTCGTCTATTCTTTTTTCATTGTGTGATTACTGAAAGAGACTTATAACACAGGATTCAAAGATATTTCTATTAAGTTTTCTACTTGTTTCTTTTTATTTAGTTTTCTTTATTAAGTTTTCTACTTTATTATAAGTTAGGTGTTCCTTGCACCTTAGTTTCCTATTTGAAAAGTTAGTTGTTGATAGTATGTTTTTGCAGTTTAAAGTTATTTACTTATAAAATAAATTATCAATTATTTAGTTTATTATTCTGTTTCGGTTCAATTAATTTAATAGTTGAATTCTTAGGAGTTTGACTCAGTTTTTCATTTTGAAAGATCTTTCAATCTTTTCTTTTTTAAAATATTTCCACGACACCATAGGAACCCCTCTACCTTCGCATATATTTTGTGTTAAATCTAAGCCTACCAACCCCGATCGATAATTAAATATTAGGTGAATTAATATAGATGTTATAACACCCAACATTTTGATGCCATTTTCGGGGAGTTGTTTGGTAAGGTAGAATAGATAGAATTGTTTATGAAGCTTAATAATAGGCTGGTGGCGGGGGAGCGGTAAGACGAGAGGTAAGAACCTGTGTATCTGTTATAACAGGCACCCCCAAATCCATCAATAGTAGTAGTACAAATTTTCTTTCGTTCAAAGTTTTTCATGAGCAGACTTAGAGATCCTCAGGGTAGATTTGTTAAGACAAGAAAACGTATTAAAATTCCTACTAACTTTTATAGGGGACATAATTCCCCAACCACTAACTAATAAAAAAGGTATCAAAAGACACCTGTAGGGAGTAGTTCTATGCTGAAACCTAAGGAGACTCTCTCAGGATATCTTACCAGGGAAGCCATATAAGGAGAAGGAACCTTGGCAGGAGGTCCTAAGGACCTCGTTCCTAAGGAAGTTCAAGAAGATCATCCACTAGGAACCTCTAACCCTCCACTAGTTTTGAATCCAAATAACACAAATTTTTCACTAGTAGGAAATCTGAACTTCATTGACTTTGTTGATCCTTTCTAGGTAAAATCTCTCTTTGGAAACTCCATAGATCCAGTTGTCTCACAAATTGAAACATCCAAGGTAGAACCTACCATCCCTCTAGGATTTAATAAAAACATGGTTAATCAGAGGAGGATCTCTCCCAAAAAAGAATGTTGGGGCACCCCATTATCACCTCGAAAGGAGCCTCCTAGGTATATTTACGTTAAAAATATAGCCTATATGGAAAGACGAGGAGAAAATGAAGATCATGATGAATTTAGAAATGATGAAGGAGAAGGGGAAAATCGAATTGAGGATACCTTCTGGTTCCCTATTTTAGACGCTATGCAGGATGTAACTATGAAAAACATCCCTCCTTCCTCCTTACCTAATTTCTATGGAAAAAGTAATGAGGACTTAGACACATTCCTATTCGAGTTCGATATCCTTTGTAGGTGCTATAATTATCTACAAGATGCTCACAAACTAAAACTCTTTCCCGCTACACTAAAAGATTCCTCCTTGAGATGGTTCATGGGATTAGGTGAATTCACTGTCAGGACTTGAGACGATATGAAAACTTCATTCTTGTGAAAATATCAAGAGTATTGCAAACCTAAGGACTCTCGAGATGATATATTCAAGATACAACAACTTGAAGATGATATCCTAGAGGATTATCTTGAAATGTTCATTTATACATTACATAAATCAAAATATAGTGACCTCCAAGAAGATGCAGTACGTAGACTTTTCCTTAAAGGGATCTCCAAGAACTTGTTAGAAATTCTTAATCTCATGGAAGCTTGCGATATTTCTCATAAAACATTTGCACAAATTGGTTAGATGTGTAAAAATTATTCTAGAAGTAGTGGGAAAGTTGGATAAAATTTTCAAGAGCCTTATAGTATAAATGTAAGAGGAAACATTCCCATTTCAGGTGGAGTTACAAGAGTAGAGTTAGGATACCTATTGGATAATTTAAAAATTGATATCTTAGGAGCAATGGGTTCTCAACTAGATGCTTTTCAAGCAAAGAAAAGGTAGGATGAAGAACAAGTAGCAATGAGAATTTTTTTTCCAAGATGTGGGACCAACCAACCCCAAAGGGAATTTCCATTAAACAACATCTCCATATGTCACATATGTACAGAAGAGCATCCACTAGATAACTTTCCATCCTTTCCTGGGTTGCAAGCTATCTATAAGAGTGGGGATGTAGATGAAACATATAGGAGGCCTCCCTTGCAACCTAGAGACCAACCAACATATCAAAACTTTCCACCACCACCTCCACTCTATTATCCTCTATATCAACCACCTCAACAATGGAATAATTCAAGTTGGAAGAATGGGCCACCTCAGTACCCTCCTCCTCAATTTCCACAGCAGCAATATTGGTCACAAGGGTGGAGAGGACAACAATACCCTCAGTCACAGCCTATCCCTGCACCTAATCATCCTTATCCTTAGCATCAAACAAATTTCCACAAACTTTTCCTAGATTTGTACCTCCAGTTCCTTTCACCACAAAACAACCTCATCATTTTCAGAACACAAATCCTCCTCGACCAAAATTATTACCTGCACAACCAATACCTAACCCTAATAATAAACCAACTCAAGCTCTTAACAGCATTGAGTTGCAAACTCTTCCATCATATCTTATTTCGACTGTACCTGTACATGAGATTCAATTGTGATCTGGAAGAGTTGTGAATGATAAACCCAAGTCATAAGTCATCATTCATGAAGCAAGTGAAGAAGAAGAGGATTCAAATGAACCCATGAATGATGTCATTTTGGAAAATTTGAACATTCCAAAGGTTCCTGTTCACACCCATCCTCCGCAAGAAACTATTTAGGAGTAAAGAGTTCCTCCATTCTCGAAAAGACTAGTGATAGAAAAACCTGTAGTTTATCTAGAGTATAACATTTTGAATGAATTAAAGAATATTTGTGTCAAAATTAATTTATTACAAGCTATCAAGGACATACAAATATATATAAAGGTAATAAAGGAGCTATGCATTAAAATCACAAGTAAGAAGAAAAAGCACCCTCTCATAATTCATGTTATAGGAGAGATGTCTGAATGTATGACAGATCAGTCCCGGATTGGAAAATATACCAATCGAGGAACCCTATTAGTGACTATAATTATAAACAACAATTCCATAGAAAATACATTAATCAATTTAAGATCCACCATCAACATGATGACCACTGCAGTTTTAGAAGTTTTATAGTTAGGACAATTTATCTGACCTACCCCTTCCATCCTAGAACTAGCAAACCACACTACAGTAAAACCTGTTGGAGTCATGGATGACATCATCATATGAGTAGCCTCATGGGAATACCCTGTTGACTTTATGGTCATAGAATCAAAGGATCCTTCTAAAAGGAATCCTATTATCTTGGGAAGGCCATGGTTAGCTACTGCCTATGCTTTTATAGGATGTATGGATGGAGAGATGACTATTTCCAATGGGTTGTCTACAAAGAGACTTATTTTATACTCCCCAACACAACCAATAACTGAAAACTCATGGTGGTTAAATTGTTCTTTTAGGGATGAGGAATTTGATGACCTCTCCCTTCCTAGTGATTTCTCCTGGGCACTTTAGGAGAAGACCACTGAGAATGTATTAAATCAGTTTGTTTCTTCAATAACTTGTACATATTTTCCTCAATCTTTTGCTCAATTCGATCAGATTTTTGGGGACAAGTTTTAAGAGAATATGGCTCTCTCAATGTTTATAGAAAAACCTTGTGTCTTCATGATTGAATAGCATACAGGACCCTATACCATACCTTGTGAGGTTGGCCCTGAAAAATTTCTACATATAAATGCAGGGTTAAGTGAAAACCAACAAGAACAACTGGTTAAAGTTCTTAAAAAACAAGCTGGAGAATTTGCATGGGAATACACCGATATGAATGGTATACACCCTAACACCTATATTCACCATATTTATATGGACCCAAATGTTTCACCTGTAAGGCAGACGTAGAGGAGGATGAATCCTGCTCTAAAGGATATAGTAAAAGAATAATTACGAAAACTCCTCACTGTTGGTTTCATCTATCCTATCTCTGATAGTAAATGGGTGTCTCCTTTAGTAGTAGTCCCAAATAAATTCACAGGAAAATGACGCATTTGTGTTGATTTTAGAGAATTAAACAAAGCTACACTTAAAGACTACTTTCCTTTACCTTTTATTGATCAAGTGTTAGATACCCTGTCAGGTAAATAGTATTTTTCCTTTCTTGACAGATATAGTGGTTACAACCAGATTTTAATAGCACCTGAAGATCAAGACGAGACCACTTTTACGTGCCCTTGGGGAACATACGCTTATCAATTTTTTCCATTTGGCCTATGTAATGCACTTGCCACTTTTCAGCAAGCAGTCTTAGGAATATTTTCTGATCTTATACATGACTGTGTGGAAGTATACATGGATGATTTTATGGCCTATGGAATTACCTTTCAAGAAGCTCTTGAAAACCTCTAGAAGGTCCAGATCTAATGTTAAGAAATGAATTTATCTTAGTCATGAAAAATGTAAAATGTTACTGATAGAAGATATAGTTTTAGGACACCATGTTTCCTCGCAAGGAATTAAGGTAGATTCTGCTAAGATCGAAGTAATTATTGGCCTTCCCTCTCCCAAAACTCAAAAAGAGGTCAAAATCTTTCTTGGTCATGCAGGTTATTACTGCCTCTTTATTGAAAATTTCAGTAAAATAGCTGCACCAATGTTTAAATTACTTACAAAGGATGTAGAATTTCAATAGACAGAATCTTTTCAAAATGCTTTTGAAATTCTAAAAGATAAAATATCGGTGGCACCAATACTTAGGGGTCCCTATTGGTTCCTTCCTTTTCATATATCCACCAATTCCTCTGATACGGCCATAGGAGGAGTCCTCGGCCAAAAATAGGAACAAGCACCTTATGCCATTTATTTTATTAGCAAGAATTTGACTCCTGCCAAACTTAATTACACTGTTACTGAAAAAGAATTTTTGGCAGTAGTTTATTCTATTAATAAATTTCGCCATTACATTACAGGTTATGAAGTTTTTTTGCATACTGATCACTATGCCATTAGATTTCTAATGAATAAACCAATTACCAATGGTAGAGTGACCCAATGGCTTCTTCTATTGCAAGAATTTAAAATCATCGTCATTGACCGACCTGGTAAAGAGAATCTAGTAGAAGATTTCCTTCCCTGCATTCAACATGAAGACAGTGCTAAACTTGTTGACGACACTTTTGCTGATGAACATCTATTTGTTGTATCTGTTCAAACCCCTTGGTTTTTAGATATTTCCAATTATTTAGCAACTGGGAAAATACCAAACCATTTGTCCCCACATGAGAAGTGTTGTATTATAGTTCAGAGTTCCAATTATTCTTGGTTTGATAATGATCTCTTCTGCATTGTTCCAGATCTTATTATTCGACTATGTGTGTGAGAGGATGAAATGATAGACATCCTCCATGCATGCCATGATGGACCATGTGGAGGACATTTTTCTGATAAGAGGACGACATACAAAGTATTACATTCTGGTTATTATTGGCCAGGCATTTTTAAGGATGCTTCCAAATATGTCAAAGGATGAGATAGTTTCCAAAGAATGGCTAGACATACGTCATTTGATCAGATGCCCCTACAACCCCAAGTCATGATTGAACCCTTTGAGAAATGGGCTCTTGATTTTGTAGGACCAATTTCTCCCATGTCTCGTAAAAAGAAGCATACCCCGGTTTTCATAGACTATGTCATCAAATGGGTAGAAGCTAAAGTTTTGTTTAGAGCTACAGAGAAATCAGTGGTAGAATTTATATATCAAGAAATATTCACCCGATTTGGTGTACCTAGAGAAATTGTCACAGACCAAGGTACTCAATTTACTTCTAAATTAATGAAATAACTTACTACGGAATATGGCATCTGACATTGCAAATATTCACCGTATCACCCTCAGGCTAATAGTTAGGTAGAATCAACCAATAAAGTATTAGAAGCCATTTTAACCAAAACTGTTCACTTACATCATAAGGATTGGGAAGATAGACTCCCAGAGGCTTTATGGGCCTATAGGATAACATGGAGAAACACTACCGGACATACCCCCTATGAGTTAGTGTATGGCAAACAAGTCCTTTTACCTATTGAATTTCAATTTAAAACCTTTTGTATGGAAGCACAATTAGGCATGGATTTGTATGAAGCAGAGAAACAACGAATATTATAGATTAATGAGTTGGATGAGATTAGACAAGATGCACTCCAAAAAACCATGCTAATACAGAATCAACAAAAGAAATTTGGAATGATAAATTTATTAAGCAAAAACAATTTAATACTGGAGATTGGGCACTACTATTCGACTCACGGTTTAAAAATTTCAGAGGAAAGTTAACTACCTGTTGGATGGGACCATATGAAGTAGTTACATCTTTTGACAATGGGTTAGTAAAAATTAAAAAAAATTGATGGCTCACAAATTTCCTTTGTAGTACATCGACATAGACTCAGACTTTATCACCAACCGACATCTAAACAAGATTTGCAACAGAATGAAATGGAATTAGTTGAAGGGAAATCTATTCCTCCTCCTCCTTATCCTTAAAAAATGTATTTTGGGTTATCATCACTTGTATATATGTCAATATGTGCTTGTTTCTTTGAATAAATAAGAGTCATTTCTAATAGATTGTTTACAAGGGACTCTTTTTGTTTTTATTATATATGTCTTAATGAAGAAATTGAATCATCTAACAAGTGGTTCTGTAGTTTGATTACAAGTATTTTATCTCTATAAGCAACTCATGGAGTATTACTTGGAAAAGGGAAGTATGTTAAAACACTCATCGGGTATCTTAACCTTTCTTGAGGTACTTTTGAAATTTACAGCTTATAGTGAAAATTAAAAATTTACAATCCTCTGTATATCATTCTTATCCAGCTCTTCTATGATTCATATGGTTTTTGGTATTTTGATTCAAACATGTATATTTATGATTTGCTCTTTTGAACAGTTGTTTGACAGACCTACTTTCATTATAATATTTTTCACACTCTCATATTACACCTATGGATTACTAGTTCATACTATACTTGTTATCAAAACTTGTCTCTCATATATTTTGGTGATAACTCAAGAGTAAGTGGAATTTTTGCCTATGGGGAACATTACTTATCCTTTATGAAGAAGAGGGACTGTAAGGTTAAAGAACAACTTTAAGTTATTCTCTTTTGAAATTATTTATGGTTAATGACATTATGAAATTACTTATAAGTTCATTTTACAAAATTGAATTATGTGTTTAGCAGGACCTAACATGCTCTAGTACCAATCGGTTTCCACATATTTAATATCATTATACATGGAAAACCCGCATGAGTATTGAACAGACCTACTGGTAGTGGGTCAATTCTAAGTAAAAAATTAAAACACGGATGTTAACCCAAAAATCCCCCACATAGCTCTCAATGGCCTACACCACCCAAGGACACCATCTCACAACCTTCATATCACTCCATAAGACCCTCCATTGGACCCCCACAACTCCAAAATAGCCCAAGGATGAAGAAAAGGGCTAAAAACCCCCAAAAAGAGCCCAAAATAGCCTCCTAGGAGCTAAATCCCTCAAAAAGGGGCTAAAACCCTAAAATGGGCTAAAGTTAGGGCGGAAGGGGCTAAAGGCCCAAAAAAGGGGCTAAATCCTTGACCAAGGGCTGAAAACCCTAAAACCCCTTGGAAAAGCTATAAAAGGAGGGTGGGGGGTCACTCTCAAAACACTTCTCCCTTGCATATTGTTATGCTACTCGTGGATGCCTTGAGAAACATTTGCCTCTCAAGCCACCCACACTCCCTCCATCTCCATTTCCATTTGAGTCATTACTCCCCAACCAAGAGAGGTGCTCCCATGAGTTAGGGCATGGTGGCCCATTTCCATCCAAGAGAAGGTATACCCAATGGTTGATTTCTATTTTTCTTAATGTTATTTGCTTTCTAACTCTCATTTTTATTTGCAGGTTTTGTTATTGACATTGTTTTTGCAGGTTCTCCATTAGAGCTTAGGCTTGTTTGCAGGTTTTAAGGAGGCAGAACCCTAACCCATTTTCTGTAGAGTGGTTCACCATAGCTTCATTTTCTTCTTTCTTCCATTAGATTTAGTTTACTGTTCTTGCCATTTGCTTCTTCTTCTTGTTTAGATTAGCTTAGCTTTAGTTTAATATTTTGTTCTGTCATTTTCGTTTCTGTTTTATTTTCTGCATTTACCATTAGAAAGAACCTACCCTTTTGACCTATAGGCATAAGGGATCCATTCCTTCCCCTATAGTAGGAAGAAATCCTTTCTACAGAAGTGGAGACCATACCAAGTCGATCCCACAAGATCCTTGGGCCAAACTTTTTATTCTCAAGTTTTTAAAATTTTTTCCCTAGTTTTTCAGAAATTTCATATGAAATCTATCTTAGATTCTTTTTATGTACATTTATAGTTATTCCTGAGCCTCCTCAAGTCCAATCCAATCCCATTTGGCCACAGTACCAATTACTGTTGGCCATTCTATGGTTTGCAAATCACTCAACTATGCAAAAACGACCGAACCAAATTTCTGAAAATTCACCTGTGTTTGAGCTCATTTTATGCCCAAACAGTTGAGCCATTTTCAAATCTATCCCTTTCTTAGGGGTAAAAGGGCCCGTTTCCGAAGTGGTTTTTCAACCGTTTGAGGTAATTCCTTACGGTTTGATCAGAACCCAATTCACAAAAACGAGACTTTTATAGGTGCGCGACCCATTTTTGGGCTTTTTAATGTCAGTTTCCATTTTTATTTTCTGCATTTTATTTCATGAACAATGTGTAAATGTTAAGTAAATCATTATGGCTTAATAAAATGAACCTATTCTAACTAAAATCAACTTAAAATCAACCATCTTGCTTCCCCCTTCCTCCTCTACCCAGTCATCACCCTCCGGGGTATTCTGGGATACGACGAAGGGCAAGCTCGTATAGATCTAGGCACTCCATGATATTGTTCCAAACCACTAAAACTAGGTGACCTAGAAGGTAGAGGCGGTAGATAAGGAGGGCTTCTCACGACGTTAAGCGTCCTCCCTATTGACCAACCTAGCATCCGGGAGGTGACCTAAGGATATACGGATGAGATTAGTCCCATTGTGTTGAGAGCACAGCACCTTCTCTTGGTTGAATAGGAATATCACTATGAGGCAGACATCTAGTTAGGCCAGCAAATGTTCAGGGTTAATCACTTTACTTGTTTACAATTTTTGTTTATTTATGCTTGCATACATAACCACAATGACATGAACTCTACCATGATGAATTCATAAACCATATTGCAGCAACCAAATACCAGAAAAAAAAACCAAACAAATACACCATACCAATTAATTAACCCAACTCAGTTCATGATGATGAGTGAGCCTTAAAATCTACTAATTTCCACTAAGTCAAAACAACTCTATAGTCTTTGAGGACATAAGTCCCTGACTACTTCAACTGTGGGAAGTACTTGGGATCTACCCAGAAACTCATTGGGAGGAGTACCACAGGAACCCCAAAGTAGCTGGCCGCTGAGAGGAATTGCCAAGCGAAATGGGCAATGACCCCTTCCGATTGAGTAGAAGCACCTATGAGGAAAAAGCTAAGCGTTGTCTTCCGGCAGTCTTGGTGGCCAAGTGACCACCTGCAGCCAATAGGAAGCCACTAAAATCGGGGACCAAACATCATTCCCACCAAGTTTCAGACATAAATCTAACACAATTGATCCTCCACGATCTTCCTCATGCCTGAGAGGCGAACCACCACCGTTTGGAGCACTCAATCGGCACCGTCGAAGCTATTCTTAGAGATCTCCCGCACCATCAGAGGGCCACATAGCCTCTGATTCTGATTCAAACCCATATCAGTCTGAACCAGACCTCCACACTGCATCGTCAATCCCCATGGCCAATGCGAACTCGTATCCATTTTTCGGCCTAACCTTAGCAAGTGGACCCATGTCCACATCACAACTTGTCACCCACAACTTGGCAAGTGGCCCAAGCACAATCATGCAGACTGTCATTAGCCAGCTACCACCACCCATAGTGACCAGCCAAGCTGGCCTAGTGGTAACACATGGGGGTAGTGACCCTTCCACACATACTACCCCTCCTGCCACACAGGGGGAAAGTAGACCGTCCAACTACATTGCCCCTACTATCATACATGGGGGCAATGTCCTCGCCACTCATACCATCCCACCCACAACACTTGGGGGCATTGTACCATCTTCCATAGTGCCACCGCAAGCACCCCCAGCTATGTAGATGCACTATGCACCTACAAACCCCACCACCATCGCAGCCCCATCCCACATTAACTTGGGGTCAAACATTCCCTTCATGGCTCATTTGAACTTGCCTGATTTGGCTATATTAACAAACGACCCCATCCGCCACCAAGATTTTTGGCCACCTATTCCAACTAAGCTGCCATCAGACATCCCCAAGTTTGAAGGAAAAGCCGGGGAATGTCCCCAAAACCACATAATGACATTCCATCTATGGTGCTCATCCAACAGCATTGTGGATGATTCCATTAGGCTAAGGCTGTTCCAATGCACCCTTACAGGTGCAATGGCCAAAAGGTACATTGAGCTGCCACAAGCCAAGTACCCTGACTTCAACCCCCTAGCCTTCATGTTCCTACATTATTTCCAACTCCCTGTCAGATATGACAAGGGGGTGGAGATCCTGCTATCCTTCCGTCAAAGCACTGCCACTCACATAACTGACCATATCCATGAGTGGCGACGATGTTGTAGCTTATGCAAAATCCAACTAGATGACAAGATCTTCTTGGATTGGTTCCTTAATACTTTTCTCCCACCCATCGCAAAGGACGTCGCATCTAAACGTCCCCAATATGAAGAAGAGGCCATACTGAAGGCCCAACAATTTGACCTCATCTATGCTCAGTCTAGATACCTGTATACTGTCATTCCAGACACTCCCCGTCTGAATACCTCTTACCACGATGCACTAGGGGCATCCCATGCTGTGGACGACATCATAGGATCGGTCTCCCAACAGCCACAGCCTCAACCGACACCACCTATCATTACACCACAACCAAGCAACACTGCTAATGTTGCTTACCAAAACCAAGATCCGAACTATGCTAGAATGATGTCCCAGTCTAGAGCAACAACTTCCAATGCACAACCTGCTCCATCATAGCAGGCTCAGGACATGGTTTGGCCAACACAACAGTATGTGGGGAAAATTCCCACATTTGTGGCACCACCACCCCCATAAATATACTATGCACCACCAGTGCAACAAGTTCAAGCCCCCACCCCTGCTCCACCCCCTCCATTGGGACAAGTGTTTGCACAACAAAACCATCCCAACTAGCCTACCCCCAACAATCAACAAGGGAAATCTAGGAACAACTGGCCCTGCAACCAATGCAATAATTAACCACAAGGAGGCGGTCAACAACCGAATCCTCCCAACAACGCCGTGGCAAACCAGCAAGCCCAGAACCCCCCAAGACCAAATGCACCAAGACGCAATGCCCCATTGTGCACAAACCAACCATGCACACTCTATGAGGTCTATGGGAACTACACATTCGAGTGTCCCCTCATGGGGCACACTAAGCAAGACATTCGAAACGAGGTCCAACAGGCTGCCAACCCAACCCAACCCCCTCACTCCAGGGGCACCGCCCACGGCCAAAACAGGTGTTCACCACCTGCTAGCCATGACCACTGAAGAGGTCAACTTACAGACTAGACGAAAATAATTCAGTGCCACCACCAAACCTACTGACTCATCAGCAACATCCATATCTAAGACAACCAACCTATGTCTCCAGTCACCCCCGTTCTAATGCCCCCCCATATGCAGAATTGCCAATAATGCCACAGCTAGCACAGTAGTCAGCTATAGCATTGTGGATGATTTGGCCCAAACTCCAACTTCCATGTCCACTCTTGAGGTACTTAAAACATGCCCAACGTAGCGAAAATCCTTACTAGCCGCTCTAGAGGCAGTAGACCCCTCCGACTCCAAGCTGATCACCTTTGACATGAAGAACGGTGAACCACGCATGCCCTCCACTATCGCCTTCCAAATCCTAGTGTCCATCCGAAATTTGGTTGTGCACCGATGCATAGTGGATGACAGGGCATCCATGTGTGTCATGTCTACCTTGGTTTGGCAGAAGCTTGGATCACCAATTCTGAAACCGTCCTCCATGAATCTGCGGGCTTATGATGGACATCCCACTAAAGCCCAAGGAATCCTCCCCCATGTCCCCATCACATTAGCCGGGAATATAGTCTTGATTAACATCGAAGTCGTCAATGCTCAACTAGACTACAACCTCCTCCTCAAAAGGAGTTACATGTACACCATGCAAGCCGTCGTGTCAACTGTCTTCTGCCTCATAACATTACCCCACGAAGCGAAGATTGTGACGGTTGACTAGCTCACCTACCATGATCTGCAAGGGTTAACAACACCTGCCAACATTATCCTTACCATCACCACCATTGAGCCGCAAGGGGTGACCACACACGCTAACATCATCCCTGCAACTAACACTGTGGTTGAAAACACACCAGCTTCCCCACCATTGAATGTGGGCCCTGGGTTGTTTACCGATCCCACCATGATGGCTCCTTTCCCATTGGTGTCACCACAACCGACACAAAAGCAAACTACAGACTTGTGCATGGTCTCATCAAGCACCGCTGCACCCAAACAACAACCGCAGCCGCAGCCCCAACCACAACCACAACATCGTTCGCAGCCGCAACGCCAACATCAACCGCAACATCACCCAGAGCAGCAGCATTATGCGCAGCCGCAACCATAACCTCACCCCCACATGCAATCAGGTGGGAGTTATGTGGGCTCATCTCTAGTCCATACATTTCCCTTCCTCTTTCCCCCACCTGGTGTCATGAGAAAGCCGGTCATGGCCACCTTAAGCCTACCCAACTTTACGTTGGGGATCCCGGTGTGGTATCTTGATCCACCAGCTCAACCAGCAATGCCCTAGGTTGTGTTAACCCCAGTGCAACCTATTGTGGTTGAGTCTCAGCTGCACAAGCCAACCACCACACCCACGCCTGCACCACCCCAACCCAAAAGGGCTAGGGGTAAAAACACCAAAGCCACCGTAGAACCACAATAAGTTCCACCTTGTGCCATTTGCGAACAATAGGGACATCCAACTCAGAATTGCCTTGAAATCCCAGTGATCCGTGCGCATCTGGATGCCATGGATACAAACAAAAACATCCTCATGGTTGAACTCCCAACCGCACTAGTAGTCAGGAACAAGGCATTGAGGACAAACCATGCTTGCACCCTTTGTGGCTTGTATGGACATTACTCCCACCATTGCCAAAACCTACCTGAATTTCGAATGGCTCTCGCTGACCTTCGTCACCATTCCCTTGAGTCTGAAATCACCTTGATCGAAGAAGTTCACCCACCACCTCCTTCTTCAGACACCATGTCCATTTACATGATGTCTAGTTCTATAGACCCTATTGTCCCCACCATCACTGATGGTCCATCAAACCTGTCTCTTCTGTTGTTTCCCCAGCCACAGCCGCAAGCTTAGTTGCAACCTCAACCTTAGTTACCAGGGAAATAATGGGGTTCATTCCCACTCAACATGATCCTTTTTCTTTTCCATTTCCCTTTCCTTTCCTATCATTTGAGATCATGAGTAAGTCTATCTAGGAAACCCGCAATCTACAAGATTTCACATTGGGAGATCCTGTGTGGTACCTTGAACCACCTACCCTTCCTCCAGGTCCACCAAAGACTCCTACTGTCTCGAGGCTTACCCCTCTTCCTCCAACAGAGAATGGGGGCAAGGCCACAAAAACAACAACCAATACCATTTACATGATATCTAACACCAGTTTCCCTTCCATCTCGTCAGTTGTGGAAGATCCACCTGATCTATCCTGGCACCACTTACGCGATGATGGAGAGATCTGTAAGACCGCCTTCAGTTTTACCCCATTCCATTTAAACCATAGTATGGAATTGGTTCTTCCCATAAAAGACTAGATTCCATCACCCCGCCTTGCCAATGACCTTCACCTTGGCAAGGGGGAACACCTATTCATTAACTCTAATGGAAAAATCATGGAGAACCCCCACAATGGGATCTACCTCAAGATATTTTATGCTTAACATCACCAATGAGTCGCTTCATTTTCTTTTCTTGTTTTTCAACATTTTTTAGCACAAGTCAGGACAACACCATTAGCTGCTAATCCAAAGTCACTCGGAACCTATTCGAGACACCTCTCACACCTCCGAGATCAAATCTCTTAATGAGACCATCATCTCATGTTTAACTAATCAATTTTGGGACCATTTCCCACAAGTCACCTTGATTTACGAGCCATGACATGATGATGCAAGTGTCTACGGACCTATACTTGCATCACACTTCCTGACCACAACTCATGCAAGTTTTCGGGCCACCGCCCATTAAGGAATGTAATTTTAGCTTTTATTTTGTATTTTTAACACATAGATTGTCTTTTCTTTTTATTGCACTTTACGCGGACCTATGGACCACTGTCCACAAAAAAAAATTCTTTTCTTGCACGTGTTTGGCATATAAGTGCCCCCAGACTTGCACTCACATCGCATGTATTCAAGTTCATCCACCGCAACACACACACATGCTCTCTTGACCTCTGTCCAAGAGCCACCTCAGTTTGCGTGCCTCTGCCGCACCGACTCGTGAGCCTCTACCGTGATCTATCCCATGCATGTATTGGTATGTTTGAGAGCCTTCTGCTCCATCCATACTGCATAGATGACCTTTGGACCTCTTTCCACCATCCCGACATGGGGCACCGCATGTGCCACCATTGGTTGACTGCATTGGAGTTTCGTTTAAGCTCTTTTCTGACTCCTTAAAACAATGAAAAGATTGCCGAGTGTAGCTGCTTCCTTTCCCACTTTCTAAATTATAGGAAAGGGCATCTACATCATCTCGTTTACCTCCTTTTGCGGACCATGTAGACCATCAATTGAAAAGGAACTCCTTGGCACACTCAAGCCAAGACCATTCCCCTCTGCATACTTTTATGCTTTCTCGGACAGAGGGGCCACACTTTACGAAAAAGCTCACCACCAGTTGTCATTAAGCTCTTTTCCAGCCGTCTCATCAAGAAAATATTGCCGAGCAAACTTGGTTTCGTTCATGCTCATAAAAGTATCTGAATGACCGTCCAGTCAGTATAGGTTTAACCTTTTCCGGCCTGATTGGACTACCAATGGTAAAGAAGTCTCTCATCCCCTACAGGATGGGAAAGCTCTCCTATGTATAATTTTATCCTTTTTCGGACACAGGATACTACCAATGAAAAATATCCCCCACTGGATTCTTCTTCGTGCTTTCAGACTCTCTAAAATTGAAAGCACCATCGAGCATTTACCTTCTCAGGCTCGCCAAAAATCCACGAGATTGTACCACAACGGTGTCCCTAAAGACCACCCCACAGAAAACAGTTTGGTAGCATTCCCACATTGGGTCACCTTTGTTTAGAGTACTCTGCAATGTGTCTTCCTTGGATCCCATTAGTATCAAAAGTGTCCACCTCCTCCGATTATTTCCCATTTGTAGCGATATTCCCGATATTACAGCTATGATCCCATTCCCTTGAGTCAGTTTCATTTGCTTCCTGGTCCAGCCTGCCGTCATACTATGAACAAAGGAAGGTTTAGTCTCCCACTCCTCCCCTGCCCTTGATTAGTTCTTTCCCTTCCATCCCCTCCCCCCCCCCAATTCAATGAGTCAATCCACAGATTGCTTCACACCTTTTGGTTTTCTCCCTCGTGCTCTTGGTCAAGGAAACATCATTGCCTTGACTAGGGGCAGGTCTCCCTCTGTCGATGCCAACACACATATTCTAGAGGATAGACCTAGAGGTCCCTATACCTTGGTTTCATTAACATCATTGATGAGTTCCTTGGACCACTTGAGAGGAGTCCTTAGTGCCTCTCAGGATGGTTGTTTCTCACATGTTCGACTTCAACTCCATAATCGCATCGTTGAGATTTGTATAGGGTTTTTTTTCACAATACTTGGTCGAAGACCCTGGATGTCACCTGACTCTGGCACATTGGTGAGTCCACTCGAGGGACCTAAACAGGTTATGTCCCTCATGATTTCTGGGTTGCGTTGGAGACAGTATTCAGAATCCCCAATAGTGCTTCGATATACCTTTATGATTGATGCAGCATACCTATACCGTAGAGACTCTAACTGTCAACCAGCGAGTCCACACAGCTATGTACCAAATCTAGTAGACCATCAGTCATGAAGATATAGCATTCCATGAGAATTCCATGGGTCCAATGTACCATATCAGTATTGTATTTAGCCTCACATGAGAGGCAACCATTATTGTAATATCAGTTGTACATGATCGGCTCTTGTATTTTAGAGCATAGATCAAATGATTCTTTTGACATTGTCATGAGCATGGGGATGCCCGCCTTGTCCATATACATGTCACACATTTATTGTATCTCACCCATTGATGGGAACCAAATTAATACAAAAACCAAAATCCACCCACACTCCCTCCATCTCCATTTCCATTTGAGCCATTGCTCCCCAACCAAGAGAGGTGCTCCCATGAGCTAGGACATGGTGGCCCATTTCCACCCAAGAGAAGGTATACCCAATGGTTTATTTTTGTTTTGCTTAATGTTATTTGCTTTCTAACTCTCATTTTTATTTGCAGGTTTTGTTATTGACATTGTTTTTGCAGGTTCTCCATTAGAGCTTAGGTTTGTTTGCAGGTTTTAAGGGGGTAGAACCCTAACCCATTTTCTGCAGAGGGGTTCACCATAGCTTCGTTTTCTTCTTTCTACCATTAGATTTAGTTTAGTGTTCTTGCCATTTGCTTCTTCTTCTTGTTTAGATTAGCTTAGCTTTAGTTTAATATTATGTTCCGTCATTTCCATTTCTGTTTTATTTTCTGCATTTACCATTAGTAGGAATCTACCCTTGTTCCCTATAGGCATAAGGGAGCCATTCCTTCCCTTGTAGCGGGGAAAAATCCTTGCTACAATAGAAGCTCAATAAATGCAAGTAAACCCATCAAGGTACTGAACAGGATCGCTGGTAGCAGGACTATGCTTGCATGGTACCAAGGTAAACCCGTCGGGGTACTGAACAGGCCTGCTGGCAGCAGGGCAATACCTGGTAAAAGAGATCTGGTTAATGCACTACTGTGCACATAGTTCGTAAAACAATGATAATATAAATTAAAAAAAATTATAATTTATGAATAAACATGTCACGACCAATTGTTTATAATGTCGTCTGAGAATGGCTGTAAGTTGGGCTTGGGCCTCGCCATCTAATTCAACAATTACCTAGGATGTCATTATCCTAGAAATGGGACCCATAGCTGTAAATCTCACATACTCTGGGGTAAACTTAAATATTTTTGTGATGACAGGATATCTTTAAAATAAGGCATGGATGACTAGCTTTTCCCATGGCATTCTTTTGGTTATCGTATTATTATTATCATTCAAGTGGTCTTTCTCATCATTGTTATATTTTTCATATATATACATATATGAATCATTTCCATTTACTAATTATTTTTTCTTTTTCTTACAAAATAATAATAGCATGATAGAAATCTTTATCTTCATTATATGGAACAATCAATTCTTCTCTCTTGTATGGCTTGAGGACATGCCATATCTTTGGTTTGGGGGAGGATTGGGAAAAATTAGATTGTATTTATTTTTCATTATTTCTGACAAATATATTTATCTCTGACAAATGATAAGTGTTTCCAGGATAATGTAAGCAGTGGAACTTGGTTATAGCATGAAGCATATTTTTACAGCAAAATCAATATGGAGGACTATATGAAGGATCGAATGAAGGTCCAAATGAAATACCAAATATCAATATGAATAAAACATTGTGATGTTACAACACTTATGATTAAAATTTGCTAACCAATTTTTGTTTTTTGGGCAAGTAGTTTTCACCTCCATATCAATGCAAAAAAATTTAGTCATCATTTCACTGTTGGAAACCTTATCCTCTTACCCAATTATGCATGTAAATTATTAAATGATCAATCTTCTTGTTAATCAAGGTTATTGAAAATGCAATTTATGCTTGTGTCATATGTTCAACCTATCCAAATTTTTACTTTGGACATGGTTGAACTAATTTCAAACCTTATGAACTCACTCATTTATGCATATGCCCATTGCTGGTTCACATCTCAAAATTCGATATGATAGTGTGATCTGTTATCTTTCTTTTTGCTCAGTGGTACCTGGAATTTCTCTAGTTTTGTGGAATGTTAATCCTAGATGTGTTATCATTTTTGGCAATTAAATTACTCATTTAAACATATGTTTTATTATCTGGTTGCATATTTTATGTCATGGAGATCACTATTCATCCCAGGTATGAATGTATTTAAGGTTTATTTAAAATCCTTTTATTACTATCATTTTACGATTTATTAATTAAAATTGACATTGTTTGAAGCGCATTTGATATATTAATTTATATGTATATTTGTTTGCAGGTTATATAGTCCTTTGGGATGAATTAACAACAAACGTGCATTTAGCTAGCCATGTGCACAGTATGTTCAACTTACCATTTAGTTTGTTGCGTGATATTCATTGGCAAGTTTTCAGATATTAAAATGTTGTTACTGCAGACCATAGTCCTTTACCACACCAGAAAACAAACATTGCATTCATCCTAGATATGCGCAGAGCATATCTAGCTCACGGTCTAGCTCATCGTTCAGTTCGCCAAACCAACTACACACTATTGAAAACCGATTTTAGGCATTAAGAAGTTGAAATTGTCTGCGAACTACCTACTGCCCACATATCTAGGTAATGAATCTCATATTATAGATGATTCGCCGTTATAGAGATTTTCACCCCTCTAGGTGAATCACACTTTGTATGGCCTTCCCCTGTCCCGCTGCAGACTCTTTAGACCCAATGGACCACATTTTATCCTTTGATGTATCATTGATCATCCCCAAAACTATATAAACTATGATATACGCGTCTTTTTCCCCGATAACCGCGTACATACATGGTTTTGACCCCTATAGTCGCGTATATCGAGATGTGTGCATAATCCAAATCCTTTGGAGCGTTTCCTTGACTTGGATCCGACTCATATGACTCCTAGCCTTCCATATGCCTTGAGATCGCACGGATTTGACCTTTCATTATCCCTTGTGAAGCTATATAAGGAACCCTTTGGTACATTGAAGAGGGGGGGAGAGATAAGAGAGAATTGAGAGTACCGAAACTATAGTCCATTGTTGCCAGAACTTATGCTTGAGTCTGCATCCCTTTGTCCCTTGGAGCACTGTT
>LPNX010828226.1:32532-93788 GCA_001517045.1 Pseudotsuga menziesii
GGTGTGACAGAATACAGATCGAATCTTCCTTAGACAAGGGAAGTATGCAGTAGAGATCCTGAAGAGGTTTAGGATGATGGATTGCATGGCCTCACCTATGGCATCAAACCTGAAGCTATTGAGTGATGCTTCTTCAGAGATGGTTGATACTATGATGTATCGTCAGATGATTGGGTCCTTGATGTACCTGAGACCAAATATTTGCTTTGCTGTGAACACATTGAGACATGTTCACTTGATGGTTGCAAAGCATGCAGGGGTACAGTTGATTATGGACTCAAGTACGATGTGAATCAGAAGATTAACCTGGAGGGTTGTGTTGATTCAGATTGGGCAGGCAGTGCCATCGACAGGAAGAGTACTTCGGGATGTTGCTTTAGTATGGGATCAGGTGTGATCTCTTGGTTTAGCAGGAAGTAATCCTGTGTGGCACTGAGTATAGCTGAAGCAGAGTATGTCGCAGCTTGTTCAGCTAGGTGTGAGGCAGTATGGCTACGGAAGCTACTGTCTGGTATATTTGATCTCCAATTGGATGCTACCTGTATACATTGTGACAACTAGAGTTGCATGAAGTTGTCAGAGAATCCAGTGTTCCATGACAGGTCGAAGCATATTGAGATCAAATATCACTATATCAGTGATATGGTGCAGAGAGGAGTAGTGAAGCTCCTATATGTTGCGACGGAGGAACAGATAGCTGATGTATTGACGAAGCCATTGGCTAGGATGAAGTTCAAGTACTTCAGAGAGAGACTTGGTGTTCTCCAGATCGAGGCTTCCTCCCAGAGACAGTGATGTGTCCCAAAGCCATTCTAATGAGGAGGTCAGATGTAAGGGCTGAGCCATTCTGTCACGGTGAGAGGATTCAGTTCCTTCCGAGTCAGATATGAGTGTTGAGATTGAGAGCCATTCTAACGAGTAGGTTAGATGTAAGGGCTGTGCCATTCTATTCATGGCTAAAGGATTTAGTTCCTTCCATGTCAGATGTAAGTGCAGAAATCTCTCCTCATTGTGGGTGAGAGTCTTCCATCATTGGGTGGGATTGTGCCATTCTAACGAGCAGGTCAGATGTAAGGACAGAGCCATTCTGTTCATGGCTAAAGGATTTAGTTCCTTCCATGTCAGATATAAGTGCAGAAATCTCTCCTCATTGTGGGTGAGAGTCTTCCATCATTGGGTGGGATTGTGCCATTCTGATGAGTAGGTCAGATGTAAGGGCAGAGCCATTCTGTTCATGGCTAAAGGGTTTAGTTCCTTCCATGTCAGATATAAGTGCAGAAATCTCTCCTCATTGTGGGTGAGAGTCTTCCATCATTGGATGGGATTGTGCCATTCTGACGAGCAGGTCAGATGTAAGGGCAGAGCCATTCTGTTCATGGCTAAAGGATTTAGTTCCTTCCATGTCAGATGTGAGTGCTGGCCATTCTGTCTAGTAGGACAGATGTAAGGGCAATTGCCACTCTCCGGGAGAGTGGAGGCACATGGTCAGTTACCATGTAGCTTAGTCAGGGACTGGGGGCCATTCTGACGAGGGTGTAGGATTCAGTTCCTATCAGGTCAGATGTGAGTGCACAAATCTTTCATCATTATGAGCGGATATGGTTCCAGCCTGGATGAGAGTCTTTCATCATTGTGAGCGGATATGGTTCTAGCCTGGATGAAATTGTTCCCTTCTGACGAGTAGGTCAGATATAAGTGTAGGAAATCTTTCATCATTGTGAGCGGATGTGGATCCAGCCTGGATGAGAGTCTCCCATCATTGTGAGCGGATGTGGTTCCAGCCTGGATGGGATTGTGCCTTTCTGACGAGTAGGTCAGATATAAGTGCAGATCCATTTCACAGATGTTAGTGATGTGATGTCCTATCATGCTGGTGAATGTGAGTGCTGGGCCTTTCTGATGTGATTGTAGTTTACTACATGATCAGATGTGAGTGCTGGGCATGCTTTTCTGACGAGCAGGTTAGATGTAAGTGCTGGGCGAAGACCTACATGAGAGTAGGCCTACAACCAGCATGAAAAAGGGCTGGCTCTGTAGAACTTCCTATGACGAGATAGTACACACATGATGGTGACCAGTGGAGATCCAGATCGAGCTATGATCTAGATCCAGTTATGATGACTCTGAGAGATCCAGATCGAGTGATGATCCAGATCCAGCAGTGATGATCCAGATCAAGTGATGATCTAGATCCAGTCTAGAGAGATGATCCAGATCGAGTGATGATCTAGATCCAGTGATGCCTTTGTATGATGATCCAGATCGAGTGATAATCCAGATCCAGCAATGATGATCCAGATCTAGTCTAGTGATGTTGATCCAGATCGAGTGATGATCTAGATCCAGTGATGCCTTTGTATGATGATCCAGATCGAGAGATGATCGAGATCCAGATGACTTGAAGATGAAGATGACTCAAAGACGAACATGATCCAGTGATACAGAGAAGAAGACCAGTGCTGAAAATTGTGTTGAAAGAATACCTTCGTAGTTAAGAGGGAGTGTTGATGTATATGTAACTTCGGAATGTATTCTTATATGTATTTTATATATTGTAACCCGATGTTTATTCCGGGATGTTTCTATTATGCATTTGAGTCATGTGGTCATGCCCCGATGTTCCGATCGGGATTATTAATAATGTAAACAAGTCATATCAAGTCATTAGGTAAGTCCCCACAGTTATTGGGCACTTGGGTTATTATACACTAATTAAGGTGTAGGCTCGAGTAAGTAATTGTAAGTTAAGCCTACATGGTTGAGTGCACTTCAAGTCAACGGAAGAATATAAATAGAGAGTGAGAGTCTCTCTATTTATCACTTGTGAATTACATCACTTGCTCTCTCAAGTGTGGCGCACTTTTGGAGAAGGAAATTATTGGGCTTGACAGAAGACAGAAGGATGCTATTGTGTTGGGAGGTCATCTTACTGTTTTGGGATCACATCTTGTGGTGATACTATCTTAGAGGAAGTTGATGGGTTTTATCCATTTATGGTTTCCCCTCCTAAAATCTTTGTGTCTCTTGTCTCTTGTGATGTGCTTATGTGATTGTTGTGCTTTTTATTATCTCAGTGAAAAGATCTTATCATAATGCTAGCTTAAATGTTGAAAAACTAACAATATGGAGGGGCCTCGACCTATAGGGAAGGTATTCGGACCTGATGGGATGCTAGCATTGTGGTAGCTAGATCATACATGCAACATGTTGTCTGAATTTGCAGACATGGGACCGCACCCTCCAGTGGGCTACCATCGGCACAGGAGAAGGGCTTATATCCCCCTACTCACATGCAAATGACACGACAGAGTTCTAAAATGGACTCACTGCGACTAGACATGGAGAAAATACTAGAGGGGGTCGTCAAATCATAGTAAAAACGATGTATAACAAAAAATAAAAACTATGCCCCAAGTGTTGCATGGTGAGTGACTCAGGGACAAGACCTCTAACAAAGGAAATTGGCCTTTTCTTGGAGACTCTGCAGCAGGGTATTTTTTAAGGATTCTAATAATATACTTAAGTAAAGTATTCTAGGTGATTGTTTTGGATTGAAAAAAATATGTTTATAGATAGGTAGGTGAGTATTAAATATGAAACATAAAATTAACATTGTAATGGGTAATTTTGGCAAATTTTATGATAAGAAAAAATATTTTATGTAAATATAGGCGATATTAGACACTGAATAGCGAAATTATTTTTTGTAAAAAACCCAAAAAATATCCAATTGGAAAAATTCCCCCCCTAAAAATTACTCTGCTCTGCAATTGGCGCAAAGTACTACGGGGAGGAATCTGGCATTCAATGGGAAGAACTGAATCCATGCCATGGGCTAAGTAAAATGGGATAAAATCATTGGTGGTTTTGATGATCTCTCCATCACCGTGAAAGTGGTGTCGGGATAGATCAGGTGGATCTCCCACAATCAATGAGGAGGAAGGACTACTGGAAGTATAGATCATGTATATGGTGGTGGTGTTCAAGGAGGAAGTCGGAGGGTGAATTTCCTCGATGACAGTGAATTTGGACTCATGAGAGTGTTTTCGAAGGTTGTGGTTGCAACCAATACTTGGAGTGGCAAGGGGTTTTTTAGCACCATAGGCGAAGGACCCGATGGTGCTGGGTTGGCTTGAACCTCGGCTGCGACATGGGCATCCTGTTGAGCTTCATTTTGGAGAAACCATTTGGCGAGGGCCATATGAGGGCACATATGCGCATAGTGACTGTAGGTGTTACATAGGGCACACAAATGATTGGTCCGCAGCTGTGGGTTCTTTCCCGACTGGTCAGGATGTTGGGGGTTCTATCCCGGTGGCTTGGCACCATTGTTGTTGGGGGGGGTTAGGCTATTGGTCTCAATCTTGCAAATGATTATTACCTTAATTTATTCCTCAGTTTTTCGTACCCTGCCCTTGTTAGTGGTTAGGAATGGATTCATTGGGAATGTTCTACTGAGCAAAAACATGTCCTTAGTAAATGGGAGGGGACAGGGCTAGAGACAGATTGTACTACACTGGTGGCGCATAGTATATTGAAGGAGATGGGGGAGTTGTAAATTTGGCCAATGGGCCTGAATATGATTTTTTCTGGGAAAGTCAGCCGATGGGCATGCTGACTTGGCATGGGATGTGCATAGCAGGAGGTGGCTACGGATTGAGTCATCATCTATGAGTAATCAGGGATCTGGTTTGGTTATGTAACACTATGGATTTTCCTTGGGTGCGGTTGCATTATAGGGGGTGCCACATAGTATTGAGGGTGTTGTGTGACAGATTCGATGACACCATCTGTAGTGTGGGATTCCCCCGACGTATCACGATGGGAGGTGTCATCACGGGGAGTGTTTGGTATGATGGTATATAAATACCCATACTGGGTTTAGATTAAGTCAAACTATTGACCCTTTAAGATGGCCTCTTCCTTAGTTTGGGGTTGCTCAAAGGTGAAGGGCCACTTCCCCTAGGAATGTAAGGTGGTACAGTAGGAATTGTGGTAGTTAGTGCGGGGCCACCACTAATGGATAACGTACATACAGTAGCATGCACAGTGGTGGTGGTACCATTGGAAAGGATACTCATGATAATGGGTGGCAAGGACATAGGTCCACTGCAACTTCCCCCTCTGAAGAAGGGATCGGGATTAGTGCCATCCATGGGGCTAAACGGTGCTGTGAATAGATTCGGTTTAGATTGGTAGGATTCCAAATCGAAAATAGAGGATGTGTGTCCTTCTGAAGGTGAGGAGCATTTTCGAAGGGAATTCTGACGGTGGTGGTCTAAAGAACCAAACTGAAGGGAGTGCCCCTTAAGTCGATGGGAATACCGTGGTGAAGCAATGATGGTTGTAGTAGTTACAGGTAATGAATTTGGACCCTGGTTTAAATCGGATTCCTATTGGCTCAAAAGGAGTCACTTTCCCACCAAGACTTCCTCAAGACAATGCTTTGGTTTTTTTCACAAGTGGGTATCTAGTCAATCTAGTGGGGGTCATTTCCCATTTCACTTGGCATGTAATCTCAATGGCCAGCTACTTTGGGGTTCATATGGTACTCCTCACAATAAGTTTTAGGTAAAATATCAATCACTTCCTACAGCTATTGCAAATGAGACTTATGTCCCAAACTGAATTTTATTAAGTAAATTTGGTTACTTTTAAGGTTTTGCTCAGGGTCATGAACCGAGCTTGTTTGATTATTGGTGTGAGTATGTGTGCACTTGTGTATGAAACTTTTACTTTCAAATATGAAATAAATAAATAACAATGGATTTCCTGCAAGAAACAAGCAAAGGGATGTACATAAGCAGGTCTAAAAGGTAAAAGTAGGTCTGAACAAAGTACAAGATAGACAAGGGTCTAAAAATAGGTGACTGACTGTTATGTTTGCAAACCGATTGTGTGACTACCCCAACTCCGTACCCTTCAAACCAAAGAGGGATCACTGGGCTCTCAATAAACTGGAAACAATTCCACGAGTAGATACATAGGTCAAACCCCAAGTGCTCGGTGCTCAAAAAGAAGGACGCTAACACCATAACACCCCCAACGATATACCACTCCCCATAGCCTCCAAAGTCACTTGTTTTTAATTGAAGAGAACAATAGTGAAGTGGATGCCTATTACTAAACTTACTCAACCCCCGTTGTATATCAAAAGACCCCGGAGGGAGATGACCGAGTAGAGGAGGAGGGTCCAAATAAGAAGGTTAATTTTCAACTTATAAAATGCAAACAAAGCAGGAAAATAGAAGAAAATCAGCTCAAAAATAGATAGTTCTCACTTAATAGGTGGACAGCCACGACTGGGTCGCTAAAATAGAAAAAATAGAAATGACTTGGCCTTGTGAGGCAAGTCACGCTTTAAGGGGATAAGGTCACAACCTAGGTCGTGCCTAACAGAAAAAAATGTGCGACTGTGTCACAGCTTCTGGCTTGAAAGGTGCAACTTGGGTCGGAACTGGAAATGTTTCAAAAACTGAGCTGGCTAGGGGCGGGAGGGGCAGGCACTGGTGCCATACATGTTCAAATCGATTGCGTGACGGTCTGATAAATGACAAATGTGAGTAAAAACAAAAATAAACACTTGCAAAACAAGGGATCCAAGAGGATCGACCTAGTATGGTCACCAAAACTATAGCAGGGTTTTCACCCTTGCTACGTGCAATAGCACCTCCCTTCTGTCAATGAGACAATAGGGTAGATTTTGTGGAATAAAGCTACAACAAACAATGATATTATTAAAACAAAATCAATAAGCAAATACAAATAAACTAAATAAAATAAAAAAACATGCAAATTATACCCTCTTCTTCTGAAAATGGGCCACCGTGCCCAATCTTGGAAATGGACCGCGTCTCCACAGGTTGGTTGGTACGGAGGATGCCTCAACATACTGGATGGGAGATGGTGGGGCTATGGAATGATTGGAAAAATGGTGTGAATACTTTGAGAATAATGGTTTCTCACTATACTCACGAAATAGAATCATGAAAAAAGGATAAGAATCTTGTTGATGGAGACCTTCACACTTATTTTATAATAAGTGTTTAGGTTTTTTGTCCTTTTCTCTATTTTAGGGTTTTGGAACCCTAGTTAGGGTTTTAAGCCTTGTTTAGGGTTTTAAGACCTTTTTTGGGTTTTTAAGCCCTTTTTTTGTTTTTAGCCCTTTTTGTGAGCTTTTTTGGCCTTTTGTGGGGTTTTTGATTTTTTTTTAGAGAGAATGAAGGAAAACCATAGTTGTGAAGGTCAAACGTAAGGGGAAAATGGTAGGAAAATGATGTATGTATGTGGTTTAGACCATGTAAATCTAGGTGAGCAATTTTTTATGTTAACATAAGTTGTACTAAGTTACGCTATGGGTGTTAGAGAAATTAATCTACCTTAGTACCATGATCTACACCTAGGAGGCATTTTCATTTGTCCAGTACTTATGTTATATGATCCTATTTAGGATATATTGGTCAATATTGGTCTATTAGCTTATTTATGACTCATTAACTCACAATTGAGGCGCTCCACTTTGATCATCCTAACAATTGAGGTGCTCTAGTTTGATCATCTTGACATTCTAGGTGCCTACATTCATTACAAGCCACTTCTTATTTGACTAAGGGTGCTAATGTGTGAATTTGGTTGTTTTGTGGTCTTTTTGGTCTTTTATTGGCTCCTAGAGACTCACCCACTCACAAATGTGTGCTCCCATGCCTTTCATTCCTGCATTTATGCCTCCTTACATGTTCACACATGTATTCGTGATTGTTTGGTTATGTTTGGTAGCCTATTGGTCAACCTAGGAGGATTTAGGGGTCAAATCCTAGCATGACACTTGTATGAATTCACATGGCCTCCAAAGGATCACAAATTTTCCCCAATGTATTATAAATATCTACCATACAAATATATAATATGTATTGTAACATAATGATCAATTATTAGCACCATTCGCATGTGCTATTTTAGACTCTTTTGTTGTTCTCTTGCATAGTTTGTCAAATACTTTGATTATGAATATTGCTCTAGATCCTAGATCTCATTGTGAAGAAATTCTCATAAAACATGTCAAATCAAGACTTATGATCTTGATGTGTAAATGTATGTTTAACTTATGTATCATTGCATTAATAAGATGATAGTTTTAAATGATGGAATTGTAAGTGAAACATAATTCTAATATTATTTCTTGAGTTCTGGAAGATGCAATGAAATTATATGCAAATGTACACACATGTGGATGGGATATATGGGATGTTTGTTGGAGAACAATGCTGTCTTGGATATGAAATTTCAAGCAAGAATATGAAGATAAATGCTATAGTCAGTGCAGTGAAAGAAAATAATGACTTTGTTCAACATGTGATAATGTTGATTAATGTTGAAAACTAGGAAGAAGGACAATGTTATGACACTGGAACCCTATAATTGTCAATGGTTATAATTTGATGAGTTGATGTTATTCTTCGCGGTTTGCGGATATTAAAAATGAGAACATACCAACAAGAATTAGGAGAGGAAAGATAGGAATCAAGTTGTTCCCTATAGTGTTGTATAAAATTTTCAAGTGACCCCCAAATAACTAGAAGAATGACTGATTTTTTATAAAGATGGGTGATTTATCTAGAAGACAATGCACATATTTCTACCCATCGACTAGAAATACATGTTAGGAATGTAAGAAAGATGAAAATACATGGTAGAGAGTTCAAAATGATGGAAGAATCGAGTAGTTATGAAATGAAAGATGTTATGTTGGACCTAGGGTTTTATGTTGCACATGAAATATTTGGAAATATGGATTTCCTAAGTGATTTTTTAGTAGAAAAAGGGATGTTTGAGCCTATAAAGGTGAGTGAGCAAAGGAAGAGGAAACTTAAATGAGGGTGTCTATGAGTGAACAATGAGCTAAAATATTTCATGTGGAATCCTTGTGGAAGTAAAGGACACTCATAAAGATAAGTATTGCATCAGAATGAAAACATTTAGCAAAGAACATATGTATGCTATAACCAGACATATGTGTGTGTGTGTGTGTGGTTATAACATACATATTTTCTTTTCTAAATGTTTTCATGTGCAACTATAACTATGGGGACGAACATAATGGGTGAAACCAAAAGAAGTCTCAAATATAACTAGTACACAACTATATGGAGTTGAAGAATGCCATGTAGAGGAATATTGTACATGTTCATGGATACTGCGGATATTATCATTGTATATAGTGTTAGATATACTAAGGATGATGCATAAAATAAGGGGGAGGGGTACAATACCCCATTTTTAACCCCAAATTATGAATATACTTTTAATTATTGAAATGGCTAGAAGATGACATAAATGGTCTAGAACATGAGCAAATTTATTACAATATGTATAATTGTATTGTTGTAATTGAACTTAGGACAAAGAAGATATGTGGGGATATGATTCCACAAGAGGGTGAAGTGAGAGGGGGGATAAGGGGTAATAAATTTAGAGTGGTGAACACAATCCTTATCCTTTATCAAAAGTCCCTGTAATCCTTGCACATGAGAAAGGGTATTTTATTAAACCTTGATTAATTATTCTAGGAGGGAATTGAGAAGGGGGAAAGAGCCCTCTTCTAAGGAACACACATGGAAAGTGAAAGACATAATTTTATAATGTGTAAATTCATTCTCATTTGGATGGGATAGGATTCATCTATAACTGATATTCATTCTCACCTTCATTCAACTATGGACTCTATCATGGACTCAGGTACTAGATCCATGGAGTTAGTTACTTGGATTCTGGAATGAATCTTTTATGGGTATGAATTGTAGGAGGACGAGGATGTCCTGGTAAATGCCACTATTGAGAAATCATGTGGACTAATATGGAAAGTGGGCCTACATTTGAGACTCCCTTGAGTCCCATTTATGGAGACGCCCTAGACAACCTATGTTGTATAACTAGAAGGGAATGGGGACATCTCGAGGGACTACATGGAAGAGAAGGAGGTTCCATTATTAGTGCTGTGTAGGCATGATGGGGGATGAGTACTTGCAGACTGGGATAATTGTGAGTGTTATCAGAAATATTTTCAAGTATTGCGGACATAGTTTGTTCCCCTATCCTGCATGCTGCAAGTCTAGAGAAAAAAACACATTAGTATATCCTCTCCCTAGATGACTCGTCTACTTGAATAAAAATCCCTCTTTACCTTAGATACAGATGGTTGTCCTTTTTCTACTGATTCATGTCTGATCTACTATACCTATCAAGAATATGGAAACCAAGACAAAACATGAGAGAAACAAGATAAATCAATGATTTATACTAGTGATCGAGGAAACTAATAATAAAAAATTTAACATGAATATGAATTATTTATGGGAAAGGCAAACACTTTTGTATTAAGGATGAAAAAGAGAAAGCTAAAACCAAATCCTTGATGTTAATATCTTTTCCTTTACAAGATCTCAGACACACTCACACACACTATCAACTATGCAACCTCTTGCTCACAAACTCTCTCTCTCTTTTCCTCATATACCAGAATTCAATCCAACAGCATAATGCTCTCTTGGTCTCTCCCCTTGCATGATCCAAATAGCTTGCATTTGTATTCCAAAGGAAGCCCAAATGGGTTTATATCTTTTGGGAGGAAGGTAGATAATGATCCCTATGGGTTAGGGGGTCTAGTTCCATCTCTTCCACATATATAGGATCATCCTCCATGAGATATTTCACTTGGAAGCTTCTCGAAACTTCTCTTTTTTCATTGTTGATCTTGTTGACTCTCCTTGTAATAAGGGTAAGTGCATCAGTGCACCTTGTAGTTAAGGAAAGGGCACCATCGACGCTTTCTACCAATGGGAAATCAGTGTCAATCATAGATGGTGCTCCGTGTCAGACTGTAAAGTGTGCCAGATAGCCTAGACTTTGAGCAATAAGGCCCCCAAAACGAATTTGGCAAGGGATTATGAGGGATTGAATCATTGGTATAGATTTTAGGTGTAACAAAATTCCTGTCAAAGTATGATTCTAGAGGAATGTCATAGGTAAAATAATTTTCTATATATTGATCTGGTATCAGAGGAAAGGGAAATGAGACATAGGACTAGTGACCAATTATATAATTCAACCATGACTACAAACCAGTACATTGTGGATCCGTGTACAATGAATATATCATGGCTACCCATAATACACTGTAGATCCATGAACGACAACACTCAAATAAAAAAATGGCTACAAAACATACAAGGTATATCCATGTCATGCTGACTCAATATTGGACAAAGCCACCAAACATACAATGTGGATCCATGCCATAACTCCAAACAATACTCCATCGCAACCTGAGGATAGACGTATATTCAAGTGAATACCTAACTGCTCAGGGTCTTCATTCCAATCCGAAACGATACGATTCTAACCTTGTGAATAGATTTCCTGATGTCAAACATGGTAGAAACCACTTGATTACAAGTCGTTGATGTATACTGTTAATAAGTGCGAGGGAGATCACCATTTATGTCAATGATTCCTAAGGTATCTTGGTACATTCCTCTGAATGTGAATAGAGGTCTTGAAGTTGAACACTCGGTGAATTATTTCAATCAGAGACCATTGATGAAAGCTTACTTTCAAAAGTGAGAAATACTACCATTGAGGCATGCAGGCTTCAAGGTAATTGACTTGGTTTCTAAGTCAAATTATCGGATTGTGTGTTGATGTCAACAAGAATAGACTCATTGAAGGAGGGACATGACGATTCCCTCATCATCAACATGAAACATGGAACACAAGATTATGTTGAAGTGATGAAAACATCCATGGGACTGATTTAGATGTCACCGATGTGAAGGAATGTAAGGAAATTATAGAGGTAGATTGCAGAGGAGGTTCCCCTTGAACATTAAAATACATGAAAAATGACTTGGAAGAATTGACACAATGAGGAAGAGACCAGACGTAATGCAAGGACATGATGATGCATTCATTGAATTGACTCAAAGGAGTTAAATGGATCATGAAAGTGGATAGAGTCAAGGAAAATATGAATACCCAACTGTTTGAAAATGAAAATGTAGGTAGGTTGTATGTTCAAGGGTGGACTATGAGCTTCCATAAATATAAATGAAAGATGTTTCCCATTCCCTTAATTTCTCCATCATGAAGGATGAGTACCTCTTTTTTTTTAACGAGCTTGAAAAGGGTAACAAATACTCGATCTAGCTCTTCAGGTGATGAGTCCATTCTCATACATTTTATGAAATTAAGAAAGGAGGGGTTCATTCCCAGAAGGGTCCTTCATTGTTTGATTTTATGACTCCAACGAAAGTAAACGTAGTCATAATTTCATGTTTAGAGAGACTGAAAGGACTAAGAAGACTTAGGGGTGCATTTGTTTCATAAATCTAGTCCCCAAGACCTGAAAAAGTATAAACTAATTCCCATGAGAACTCTTGCAGTTATGATAAACTAGACTATACCTTTTTCATAAATAATTCCAATCGATCCGAAAAGGGGGTAAACTATTATCGACTAGATGATCATACAAATAATTTTACAAGCATGAAAGAATCATGTTTGCATGGCAATATTTTCGTATTTAAGGAGTCTGAAAAGAGATTAAAGGTAACTCCATAAGGGGTTCTATTTTTCATAATCCAATGTTCATGAGTCTGAAAAAGTAGAAAAAGTATACTCGATACCTCTTAACTGAGCTTTTAATGAGCACATCGAAGGTATAAAAGGTGATCAGTAATTTTTCAACTTGACTCGGAGCATGAAAAAGACAAAACAAAGTCATTCATAGTCAAATACATCCCTCAGATCTTCGGAAAAGAAGTCCGAACAAGTTTACTATGAGAACTATGGAAAATATATGGTAAGAACCAAAATATTTAAATATTTTATAAATTAGTTTTAATAAAAATAAAAATATATATATAAAAAGGGTGAATAGTAACAAATTCTTGCCATTGTGTTTTTACCATTATGATTTAGTGAAACTTGTGCAAACAAGGTGATTTTGTGATGAGGATCCCAGGAGATTTGAGCCATCTCTGATCAAACCGTTTGAACTAGGTAGGAGCTAAATGCTGACCCTTCAATTTTATGGTGTATTTTTTTGTTTGAGGTCAATGTTTGGGGTTTTTGAGTGATTTTCCCAAGAGACAGAGTGCACTCAAGCTAACGCTTTTCTCCCTTTTGGGAGGTGTGCTAGCACACCCCTAGAAAGAGGGAAGAGCATCGAAGGCGCTCTGTCTGAACAGGAAAAAGGAGTCACCACTCTGTTCCTTTAAGGGAAGAGTGTCTGTGGCGAAGGCATATAAAAAACTAAAAAATTACCCATTTATTTGCAATTTTTCTCTTTCCCATGGGGTTTATCATGCATCTAATTGACATTTTATTTGTTTTTTACAGGAAAACCACTCTTAAAATGGTGGTATGGAAAGAGAAGAAACATGAGCTTGATGAAATTCAAGAATCCAATAATCCAGTGACAGTGAGGGCTCTTTGAGAATGTGGGATATCAAAATACTTCATAGCCCCTGGGATGAGAGCATATGTGCATATACTGGAGTATTTGATCCACATGTGGGACCCAGATCAACAACATTTCAAGGTGGGGACCCATATATTGACTATAGATGTTGAGTACATCTATTTTATGATTGTTTTATCCTGGAGGGAGAGCCCAGTAGTGCTCATAGGTCCATGCGGTGGTGAGATGTCCGTAGATGATCTGATTGATAAGTATTATGTGGTGGGGACCCGTTCCCAAGGACAAAAAATCCCCATCAAACACATAGTAGATCGATCGTTGAGAACTGTGGTATTCATGAATGAGAACGTGGTGGGTAGTAGATTGACATATCAGACTACATGAGATCATATGTTGTATGCAATAGAGTGCATGACTCCCACCATTTTTGGCTGAAGCGAGTGGTTACTGATCATTTTGAAGGACCAACTAACCAAGTTTTGGAGAGGAGAAATGAAACAGTTTGGTTATGTATTTGTAGTGGTATATTTCTTCTTGGAGCGGGTTCCATTGATGAGACCATAGGTTCCTATGAGTAGGATAGATGTCGAGGAGCTCCGGATGACTAGAAGGGTATAGGCCATGGCATGCCATAGTGGTGGAGGAGGCCCTATGGTTACATATGAAGCAATGTTCTTCTATTTCCTGAGAGGCCAATTGCTGATGATGGAGGATTATGCATATGTTGGAGCAGATTTTAGGGGTGACCCTAAACTTACACTACCTGATGGAGACCAGTGGGATGAACGAGGTAAGAAGCATATAACTATACATGTTTTTTTTAATCTTGTATTTCATTTTTTTTATCAGATGATGTTGAAACATACACAAATGTTTGTGCAAATATAGGACCCTCTCATCTAGAAGGATCCTCGCCTATATAGAGGTGAGGAGAAGTGAGAGACATCGTCGTCAGGAATGTGGAGGCCGAGGAGGAACTACAAGAGATTGAGGAGATCCTTCAGCAGTTGACCATATGAATACCTGGTATTTCGATCGATGATCTTCCCATGCGCTACTAGCTCCATGCTGAAGAGGTATCTGGTTATTTCGGGAGGCTACTCCGCTGAGTGTCCTATTTTGTGATGTGCTACCACGAGCATGAGGATTATCCCAGAGTGGCTCCCTCATTTTTTGTATTATATTTATACTGAAAGCTTCGAAGATTCATATTTTTCCTTATTTATATGTATTAGAAATTTTGATAGTTACATACTTTGGGTGACTTGAAAGCTTTATGGGTTTAGTTTTGTATCTCAACACCATTATATATATATGTATAGTCTCTTTTATTTACAGACATGTGTGTAATGTGTTATGTGAATGAATTTCTACTTATGTACTTATGTGATTTAATGAATGAAATCAAAAATTTTAAATGAACTTTAAGTATGATCAAGATACCAATCCAAGACAAAATTTGCCAATGAATCTGATATAGAATTTAAGTGTCTTAGAATATGCTTATAGGACACTTGTTCTAAAGGCCTTTTCCAATAACCTAACCCTTTAGAACGTATGAAGAACCAGGGTATTCCAGACATTATAGCCTTGGCTTAGCTGATGCATAGCCAACTGCAAATATAGGTAAACCCTAATATGGCTCACATCATTAGCTAGAGCTTCACTAAACAAACCAATCTTTGCATGATACTCAACAAGATTGTTTGTCACTGGACCCAAACAAGTTCCCCCTGCAATCACCATATGGTCAATAGGAGAGTATAGTACCCAGGATGTTGATGCGAGATTCAAGGTGTATCGATTAACACCATCCACAAAACTGACATAGGTGGTCATCTGTTCATTTTAAACATAAGACTACATAAAAAAGTTTTTGAAAGATAGATCCTACATTCACACTAAATCCACACTTCAAAGAATAGACAACACTCTATAAACACTATATACAAAAATCCTATGCTAGATGACCTAGGCATAGTATATTGTAAGGTAGATCCCATTACGAGGATCTCCTAAGGGGACCTGATCGTAATCTATCAACTCATAACCCCTTTCTCTAAGACACGACTAACAACATAAGGCCCATCCCACATAGATTCCTACTTTCCACCTCCAAACTTATCTTGTCTTTGGTCATAGGTCAAGACCAATTCACCTCCATTGAAAGAACAAGGTTGAACGGATTTGTCATATTGGTATTTAATCCGTCGTTTATGCACCTCATTTTCTAAGGTAGCATCATGACGGGTCTCATCAAACTTTTTTAAATATAAGAACTCCTCTTCTTTTGGATTGGTATTGGGTAATAGTTCTACAATGAGCTTTAGAGAAGGGATTTCACACTATGTGGGGAGAGTGGCCTCTATCCCATACACTAATTGAAATGGTGTAAAGATAGTGTATGTCTTGAAGGTGGTCTTGTAGGCCCATAATGCAGAGAATAGTTGTAAATGCCAGTTGGATTTGTCTTGTACTACCATTCATTGAAGCATAGATTTTAACACTTTATTGATGGCTTAGACCTAGCCATTAACCTGCGGGTAGTAGGGTGTGTAATTGTCATGGATAAAACCAATCTTAGCACTTAATTCTGACATCATATTATTCTGAAAGTGTGAACTATGATCAGTCACAATGGCCCGAGGAACTCCTAATCTAGTGATAATATGGTTGAATTGAAATAGAGCAATTGTTTTTCCATATTTGGCATATGTAGGCATAGCCTCAGCCCATTTAGTGAAATAGTCCATAGGCACAATAATGTAACCATGCCCCCCTGGCTGAGGTAGGCTTGCAATGCACGAAGTCAATTCCCCATTTTGCAAAGGGACCAACTGCTAGGACATGATGTAATGGAGCAGGACGAGTTCACTTTTTTATGTAAAGAGCTGACAAGGAGGACATTTTTTGATGAACTCCATGCAGTATTTAAATATTAAGGGCCAAAAATACCCAGTGCACAAGATTTTATTAGCAGTAGCCATCCTAGAAAGATGACCACCACAGGCTCCACAGTGATAGTCATTCAATACTATTTCAGCCTCATCATGAGTAAGGAAACGCCGCAAAATTGCATCAACACCACGAAGGTACAATGTATCATTAATGATCAAGTAATATTTAGTTTTATAATGAATACGACAATGTTTGTCTCTGGTTGCATCGAGATGAAAGAATTGTGTCTACAGATAGAGAATTAAATCTCCATACGAGGGGTTAGACGTACTAATGAGGAACAAGGATTCATCAGTAAATGAATTGATGGGATTTTTTTCCTCGACAATATGGGGAAGATCACACATGAGCTCAGTGAAGACAAGAGAGTTCTTAGAACTGGATTTCACAAATTTTAACTTGAATTTTTGGAGTATGACAATCCAGCTAGATTATTTGTGCCTAAGCACTTGATGAGTCAAGATGTAATGCATGGGGTTAGAATATACATATACCGTGGTCATTTAGAGAAATATGTAGTGACGAAACTTCTAGACCGTGATAACCATGTCCATAGCTAATTTCACCACATGCGAGTACTCAGTTTTAGATTCCAAACGACTCTTACTCAGGTAGTATATCACATGTTCATGATTGTATTCGTCCATTTGAACCAAAACCATAGCGATGGTGGATAGAGATGAAACCACATACTGAGAGTAATCCTTAGTATAATTGGGTAGTTGCAAGATGTGTGCATGTGTGATAGCATGTTTGAGAGTGTTGAATGCATGTTGCGTCAGGTCATTCGAAAAGAAGAGGGTATCCTTCTTTAGTAAACACACGAAAATGTGGTTTTTCTCAATGTAGTTGTAGACGAACCAACGTAAAAAAATTTCTTTCCCTTGCAAAATTTATAGTTTTGTAACATTTGTAGGGGCAGGAAAGGCCAAGATCGCTTCAATTTTTAGATGGTTTATGAGGATTCCATCCTTAGACATAATGAAACCAAGTAGTTGACCATTCTCAACACATAAAACACACTTGTGTGGATTCAACCGTAAGGTATAGTGGCAGAATCTAAGAAAAATGGCTCTAAAATGATCAACATGGTGATCCCACTATTGTGAATGAGAAGGAAAATCATCGAGGTATGGTTCCACAATGTGTTTTATGTTGTGAAAAGCATAAGACATGGCGTGTTTAAAAGTAGTGCTAGCTTTCTTGAAACCAAAAGGTAAGTTTTTGTAGGAAAAGGTCCCCCATGGGTAGATAAAAGTCATTTTGTGTTGATCAGATGGGAGTATCTCTATCTGACTGTAGCCACAAAATCCATCCATGAATGAGAAGATGACACTTACGGCACAATTATCGATGATTTGATTAATGTACGGGGTAGGTAAATTGTCCTTAGGACAATCCAGATTAAGATACTGAAAATCAATACAAACCCTAATGGTGGCATATTTTTTTTTTATAGGGATAGTGTTAGAAACCCATTCAGTCAGAGGTATAGGGTAGATAAGTATAGCCTTGAGAAGTTTTTTGGTCTCTTCCCTAATGGTTGTTGCTTTCCTTGGATGCACTTTTCAAAGTTTCTAATGGACTAACTTGGTGTCAGGGTAAGTCATGATCTCATGAACAACAATGAAAGGAACTATCCCTAGCATCTCTTCATATGTCCAAGTCGAAATATCTCTCAATTCCTTAAAAATAGACGTATAAGACTCTAGCTTCGAAGGGAAAGAATTATGGCCTATATTGATGTTCTCTATGATTTCGGGTTTCATTGATATATCAACTAGAATAGTTTTGGTAATATTAATCAGATTACCCTTGGACTCAACACCATGGATGAGTACTGGTGGCTAAGGATTGGTTACGATATTGAATGAAACTGTTGTTCCAAAAAGGTCTTCTGCCCTATGGAGATTGGGAAGGAAACAGGATCGGTGGTGATGATATTTCCAAGGAATGTCATCTAAAGACATAACTTCCATGATAGATTCATTATAAGGGAGTGTATGCAGAAGATAATATAGATATGGGGGGGTATCTAACCCATACAGTAGGTGATATGTGTTTGAAGCCACCAAAATATTGTCATTAATGGGTGGGGTGACTACTAGATTGGATATCCTAATACAATTCTTAGAAATGGATTAATGATGTCAGATGAGCAAGTGATTTACCTTTATCTAGGGAATCATGGGCTCGAAGCTAAGATCATGTTCATGGATGTAGTTTGCGACAATGTAGGTGGGGTATTTAAAGGAAAAAATCACAACGTTCATGGATAATTGGTAATCATCCAGTTTCAAAGTGATGATATCATTTTTTTCCTCCAAGGACAGATAACAGGTTCTTTCTCTGTGTGGGGAAGGTTTGGACTACTTCGAGAGTATACATGGCACACTGTGCTTGAGTCAAATATTCAACTACGTTGTAGTACAAGGATGCATGTGTGTTAGGTTTGAATACATATTTTTGGAGTGTACTCTTTGGTGGCCAGAGAATGGTATCGAGAATAGGTTTCTCAATATGAAGTCCGTTGGTAGGGGGAGGGGTAGAAGCTAAATTTTTATCGTTTGAAGTATCATCGTCTTTCTTAGCTAGACGTGGGTCATAGCTATGAGATCAGGTATTAAGATTAACCATTTTACTAGATATCATTTTAACTTCGTCTATGGAATATGAAGAAGGCCCATGTAAAGATTGGTGGTCAATCAATTGTTGTTGGGTAGGGAAAGGATCTGTCAAAACTACTAGAGAGGGGATGCTTTTTTAGAAATTTGTTGACTTCCTCGCAATGAGGAAACTCCTTGGTGAAGTGATCACCTCTTCATATGAGGCAAGGGAATTTGGTATTTCTCTTATTTTTGGATTCAACATTGGTATTCTATGTTTTGTTACCTTCTTGTTGCTTCATATTTCTTGGATTTATTCTTGTCTTTATTCTTTCCTCCTGAATATTATGAGGACTGAACCGCATTCACTTTGGTTGAAACAACGGGAGGGGAAGCAGTTTTGGGGGTTGAAAGAGCCCAACTAGAAGACACGGCTAGTTGGTTTTTATTTTTTGAGGATTTTGTTGTCGATTATGTTTGAACAAAACCAAGAATTTCATCGAAGGGTGTCTCCTTTGAAGTTCTTGAAGGATTTGAAGTAGGACAAGGAGCATGAGGAATCAAGACATACTAAGTGCCTGACTGGGAATAATCCAAGTCAAGGTACTGTGCACGACAGATGGCTTGCTACTCGGTAAAAGCACCTCCCATGGAAACATCCCTAGCAATGGGGGAAAGAAAAGTTTAGTAAACCAATCAGCGAGTAATTGATTTGGAATGGGATATTTTATCAACCTACATCACCATCTCCACTCATGTATATGATCAGATATATGAGTAGAAGTAGTCTGGAGAAGTGAGGTCAAAAGGTTCGTACCTATTTCATATCAGATTGGTAACTTGAAATGTGTCAAAAATGCCATTGCTAAGGTGTTGAAATCCTAAAAGGAGTTCTAGGGTAGCTCAATGTACCATTTCACAGCCACTCCAATGAGGGTTGTTAGAAACAAACATAGATAGATTGAATGATCAATCAGAGAATTATATGAGCACCACAAATGATAGGTCATCACATGGTTTTTGGGGTTCTCATTAGGTTTTCCATCAAATTTTGGTATATTAGAAGGTAACTTGATAGGGATAGCTAATCTGGAAGACAGATCTGGAAGATCTAAAGTAGCCAGAAACTGTAATTGTTGATTAGGCTGGGCGTACTGGTAATATTGATAAGAAATATATGGACCAATAGGTCCATAAGATGATTGATAAACGGGTGTCAATGATGCTTCCATAACCGGTTAATTAGGTAGTTGGTTCATAAATGATCTACCCAAGGATCCTCTAGGTGGTGGGATTCCCAGGGAGGTGGAACTCCAGGGGGCGAGCCTCCAGATGGAGGAAGCCCTCAAGGTGGTGGACCTCTTCCAAGTGGGCCTATAGATGGTGGACCTCTAGGGTATCCAAGTGGTGTACCTTTATAAGGTGGACCTATAAGTGGTGTCCCTCCAGGTGGTGGACCTCTAAAAGTTGGACCTCTGGGTGGTGAACCTCCATAATTCTAGGAGTGTTTACAAATGGTCCCCCATGTACAGGGACATTTGAACAATTGGGTTTCCCCCATGGGGTATATGTATTTCTAGGATAGGGCATTCCAGGATAAACAACCCTCGATGGTGCAGGTTGATAAGTTTGTTGGAACATAAGCGGTTGATTTCCTAGGTAGGTATAACCCCATGAAAGGTTGAACCCATGAGTGTTGTCTCAAGCCGAAAGATGGGATAACCACATTGGTATTCGTGGGAGGTGTACTAACTGTCGGTTACCCTATGACCAAAATTTTCCCCATACTAGAGAAGATTCCCATGGTTGGTAAAAAAACTTGGGATAGGGGTTTCCCCCCTAGGGATAGAAGATACAGGGGAGTTAGAAATATATGGGTGGGTTCAAGGTGTGTGGAGTGGGTATGGAGGGTTGCCATAAATAATGAGTAACCACATTTTGAACCGGTGACCATGAGTTAAGAGGCACATGAGATAGTGAAAGAGCATGGTTTCCAGGAGGAGTTATTTCTGAATGGAAGGGTGGAGGAGAAAGACTCATGTCCTTGGTCATGCAAATGATAAATATTTTCATGAACTGGTCTGAATAATTCTTTGTTCGTGGGGATTTATCAAATGAGGGTAACATAAGATGGTCTAGTAGTTCCATATTCAGAAATGGATTGATCTAAAGAAGTCTACTGAAGAGGAGCAGTTGGACCAAATTCTTTCACCATGGTATCATATAATGTGTGATTAAATGCCCACTCTAGTGCACCGGGTTGACCTTTCGTTCGAAAATGAAAAGTGGTGTATTCTACAGAAGGTTGTTGGACTATCACAAGAATTTGAAAAGAGGAAATTTCCTCCATGGGTTCAGTAATCAGAACTCCTTCTACATGCGAATCAGTCGTAGCTGGTTGGTCCATAGTTTCACCTTTTCTTTCTTCCATGACAGGAGGAGATTTAGGTCGTAAAGCTTGCAACATGTGGGATCATCTCATAGGTATCTCACCTAGGGTGTTGGTCGAAGTATTCTACTCTAAATTTCTATACAAGGAAGAGATCACACACAAACAATCCTATGTAAGTTAAGGTCACAATTAAAATTGAATGATAGAATGGGCTGATGAAAGCTGGTTCCTCACTAGGATTGTCAAGTTGTCATAACTTGGGATATACTGAAGGGTACAATAGTAAAACACGACAAGGAATATTGGTACTGTACCCTTTCCTGAATACTTGACTACCTGGACGGCATGTGTGTAGTATATTCCTTAGTGTTGTTCTCGGTGTATTGCTCCAACAAGATGGACAAAAGGATTTTCTCGGTTGGTATTGGTGTCCTAGAGGGGTCTCCCAATATACACTAGGTACGTGGGAGCTCAAATCTGTATTAGTGTTGTCTAATGTAGAAACATTCGAAAGGGGCCTTCCTATATACCATTGATTATGTGAAGTACCTTTCAATATACCTCAAGGGTATGTGAAAGGTCGTTCGATATACCAACAATACATGGAAGAACCACACGATCCCTGGGTTGCAATGTAGGAAAATAATGAAATCTCCTATGTTTTAATACGCCGGAACACGTCTCTATCTTTTCACTCAAATTATTAAAAATTTTAACCTAAGCTACCATTGAGTTTGTCTTGGTGGTTAGTGAATGTTTTTGGAATGTTGATCAAGATGCAATATTAATATCTAGATGCAATGCAACTCTTATTTTCAATGAACACTACTTAGAGTAAGGGAGAAAGTTTTATTTTTCCAAGAAAAAGTACTATGCAGCTTTCGACAATTTTATCTTCACAATTTTCAACAAATTTCCAAACACACAATAATTTCCAACACTAAGATTGAAAGATCTATGAAAGGAAAAGAAAAGAAAAACTTCTAACATCTAGAAATATATACTTCTCAATCAAATGCACGAAGAAATATTCTTTTAACCACTCAAGCAAGCCAAAAGAAATCAAAGCAAACAAGCAAGCATTTTTTCGTTTTTGATATAATTTGAAAAAGAAAGAGAGATAAAAGACTTTACTCAATTCAATGGAAGAAACTACATACCTTCCTATAGACCTAAGATCGTTTTCAGAGGATCAATCAAACAACCTATGAATCCAAAACTGCAATTCATACACAATTTTATAACTCCAAAGCTTCCTATCAACAATTTTTTTAAGATCTAAACTCAAAGACGCAGATCAGACTAACACACTATCAAGCTTGTCAATGATACATAACACAAATTAACAACAACCAAAGAGAAACAAAAACAATTCAAGAACAAGCCTCAAATCAAGGGATGGCCTACCTTGATGCACAGTGAAGAACTGCACCAGGGCATCAGGTTGGGCTTGATGCTCCTTGTCTGCTAGCGAAATGAGTCAATAGCGCACAATGAAGATATAGTAAGGGAATTAACACCACTTCTTGGAATAAGGAAACAAGTGTCAGGATATGTCTGGTGCTCTGTTAGGCCTACCTAGGAGCATCATCGAATCTATGTATTACAAAAGGCCAAGATACTACAAGGAAAGACCAATGTGGGCCAAGCTGGAATAAAAATGAGGAAAAATACTTACCAAAGAAGATAATGGATAGTGTGACAAGGTGGATCACTCACCTTAACAACTTAAATGAGAGGATGAAATTCACAAATTGCAATCAAAAGTGGTATTAAAAATCCAAGATCTAACCGTATCTACTTTGGATCTGATTGGATCTAATCTAGATTTGATTGGATATCATTCCCTAGTATTGTCTCCAGTTTTGTTACCAGGAATATTTCAATCAGTGTGGACACAGATTGTTCCCCTAGCCTGCATGGTGCAAGTCTAGAAAAAAAATACACTGCAGTATATCCTCTCCCTAGATGACTGATCTACTTGAATAACAAGCCCTCTTTACCTTAGATCCAGAAGGTTGTCCTTGTTCTACTGATTCTTGTCTGATCTATTATACCTGTCAAGAATACATAAAAGAAGACAAAACATGAGAGCAACAAGATACATCAATGATCTATAATAGTGATGAAGAAAAGTAATAATAAACAATTTAACATGAAAATGAATCATTTATGGGAAAGGGAAACACTTTTGTATTAAATATGAAAAGAGAAAGAAACAACTAATTCCTTGATGTCAATAGCTTTTCCTTTACAATATCTTAGACACACTCACACACACTATCAACTATGAAACCTCTTGCTCACAAACTCTCTCTCTCTTTGCCTCCTATACCAGACTTCAATCCAACAACATAAGGATGCTCGCTTGGTCTCTCCCCTCACATGGTCCAAATAGCTTGCATTTATAGGTCAAATGAAGCCCAAATGGGTTGAGATATTTTGGGAGGAAGGTAGGGAATGATCCCTATGGGTTAGGGGGTCGAGTGCCATCTCTTCCACATAGATATGATCATCCTAATTGAGATATTTCGCTTGAAAGATTCTCAAAACTTCACTTTTTTCCTTGTTGAGCTTGCCAACGCTCCTTGTAAGAAGGTAACTGCGTCAGCGCACCTTGTAGTGAAGAAAAGGGTGCCACCGATGCCTTCTACCAATGGTCAACAAGTGTCAGTCACAACTGGCACTCTATATCAGACTGCAAAGTGTGCTAGATAGCCTAAAATTTGAGCAATAAGGCCCCAAAAGAAGATTTGGCTAGGGATTCTAAGGGATTGAAGCATTGGTAAATATTTTAGATGTAACAGTGAGAGGGGGTTATAGCACCATGAAGTCTCTCGAATTATCAAAGTGATGTGGGAAAATAGGCAAAAAACATGATAGTGTCCATTGTGGAATGATATCCCTAGCAATCGGGTCTCCTATATCAAGAAATATTATTTGACAAAGTGCTTATGGTTGGGAGTAGCGTCCTTTAGTTGCAGCTAGATAAAGGAAATTTATAAAGGGAACTGTTAATTTTATGTAATGAATTCTATGTTATATTTCTTATTATGTGTGTGTTCAAATTGCCACTTATATTATTGCTTATGAACATAAATATTGTGTAAGAATCATGGTCAAAGGAATGAATGAATGCACGGAATTTGCAAATAATCTAGTTATCTTGATAATTGGTAGGAAAGTTGGCTATAGTACTACTTTTGCTGAAAATTGAGTTATAACCATCCTTTATATTCAATTTGGAATCAAATATAAGGGGTTCTGGGATATAGTGTGTGCCCAATCTATTTACTATCACAAATTGGTAGCAGAGGATAGTCTTCAGCCTAGAATGTTACAAATTGGTAGTAGAGCATAGGCTCGAGCCAAGTACATTATAGATTAGTAGCGCAACAAAAAAATTGATATATATACATATATATATAGCCCATAAGATATAGAATATATGTAAATGGGTGTAATGTTAAGGCAATCCTTGCGTAAAGTCACTCTTTCGAAACTTTATAGATACTTACTATATATATATAATTAATAATAAATATTTCAATAAATATGTTATACAAATTTTTAACCATTATTTTTTATATTATAGACTTTTAATAAATTAAAATTATTTACATTATTTTAACATTGATAACATGATGAAAAGTCAATCGATATATTCATTAATTGAATATATAATATTATGTAAATCATAAGCTTTATTGAAAAAATACATGAATAAAGTTATATATGGATCAAAATCATAAGACTAAACATATATCAAATCATATCAGATAAATATTCTATGAATGCAATTGTACGAGATAAATATTATATGAATGCAAATGATCTTGCGAATAATTAAGTTTTTGGAGTTTACATTTCAATAATAATAAAATTAAGTATTGTACAGTTTATAAATCTAGATTATGTAAATCATAAAACTAAATATTATATATTTTATTCATCAAAATTATATAAATCAACATTTTCTTAACGAAGGGAGAGAAGTAATTATCCTTAGATTTATGCATATCCTAGGTAATTATTTGAATCATGGAAAAGAGAAGTAATTTCTTTTGCTCATGATGGTATCCTTAGATTTATGCATATCCTAGGTAATTATTTGAATCATGGAAAAGAGAAGTAATGTAGTACACAAAACCAAATTAAAGGGCCCAATGTTAGAATGTTTTTATATGTATTTTTAATTTAATGTAATATGTCATGATCTTTTCCTTTTTATTTAAAAAAAATGTTTTTATATATGGTTATGATTTTTTTTCAAAATATTATATAAAAATGTTTCACCAAATTAAAGAAGGGCCCAGTGATATAATGCATTAAAATTTATTTTTATGGTAGTGTGATATAATTGTTAGGACCTTCTCTTTTATTTCTCCAAAAAATTATATTAAAATGTTTGTGTTAAGATTGATGTATTTATATTAATAAAATATAATTTAATTTATTAATTATATAAAAAAATATAAATTATAAATTGTAATATTAATAATAATATATTATTTTAAATAGATAAGAATAAATGACCCCTTGGATGCTTATCGTTAGAAGTCAAAAATATAATTTTATAAATATGACAATCATTTAAAATATTGATATTAATAGTTGGCATCCTTGCTTTGCTATACATATAGATTTCCTCCCCATTTCTCATATAAATATCCACAGCTACCATATTTAATTAAAGAAGTAGCCTCGGATGAAAATATTATGATGTCTACATGCCTTTTAAAAAAGAAAAATCCTTATTATAATACTTTTACAACATTTTGATAAATATTAGAAATATCTTACTCCTCCATGAAAATGCACAATTAAACAACATTATATTAGAATATTTCAACAACTCAAACATCTAAGATGACTATCATTTTTTTATTAAAGAAGTCATGATTCCCAAAAAGTTGATTAAACAACACTATATTAAAATATTTCGAGAACTCAAATATCTAAGATAACAATTATTTAATTAAATAAAGAATGACTCTCATAAAGTTAAGTTTAGTGGAATGTGGGATGATAATATGATTGCTTAAAGTTTATATTTGGCATATGATTAGATACACAAAAGCAAGCATAACAATGCATATGTAAGAATCTTATCATATGATTAGATACACATAACATTACGTATTTGAGAATATTAGTCAATAACAAATGGATTGTGTCAGCCATCCAAACTAAAAGTAAATGGATGTTTCTTAACCATTTCAACCATCCGAACCAAAGTCAAAAGTAATTTGGCCATCAATCAAACCCTCGCACTAGTCTAATGAGGAAGCAACACCTTGCAAGTACCATAAAACCTAAAACCTTGCAGTTGCATAGTATATTCATTGTTAAAGCTATTATATTCACATAATAAAACTATAGAATTAGCATAGAATTGGTTAAAAAAAATTTAATCAAGGACGAACAATAGGTAAACTGCTAGAATGGAAAATCCAAGATGTTGAACCAGTAAACCCTTAACCGGTCGCAAGGGTTTATAAACTTTTCCAATAAATCCATAGTCACTATAGGTTCAACTCGGGTTTCCCGTGGATCTTTCCTCTGAAAAAAAAAAAAAAACTCTAATAAATGGCTAGAACATTTAATATGGTATTTAACCTTTCGGTAAGCTTGAATGAAACCCATGAAGTATGCTATCACTATCAGTTCTATGCGAAGCATGGCTCAAAATTTGAAGTATGCTATTACTTCTATGCGAAGCATGGCTCAAAATTGGCATGGGTATGCAGACTCACCAACCAAAAAGAGAAACCCGATACATAGGTAATTATATTCACCAAAAACAAACCATGTTAAGCCTAGACATGAATTTATGTTACATATACTCAAAACCATAAATGGAGTCAATGATACTCATATATGTCATGGTACCATGGCACTTGGCCAAGCCCAGACTTAGGAACTAAACCCTTTTTTTAAAATTCCACATACTCTCGAATGTTCATAATAAACAAAGCATTGGAGTAAATGCAACTAGTAATGTTTGATATGAAAACAATAACAAAGACGGGCATTAAGCTAAGGGGATTAAAATTGGGTTGTTAACAAAAATAAGTTGACCATCGGTTAAAGCATAAACACCCATTTAAATCACAAGCAATATTGACAACCTTCAATCAATGCACACAAACCAACAATCACATAGCCTACAAATCTAGTTTTAAATTAAGATTTTAAGTTAGAACATCATACCACCTAGCACTATAGTCACATACAACCAAGGACCATAGTCAGATCCATTTTCACTTATGTTGCGTAGTCCAAACATTGGTTATGATGGCTTCCTAAGGTTATTGGGGATTTTGGAGCATTAATTGCACCCAACGCCCACATCTTGGTCAACCGAGAGCATGAGAGCCCTCATTAATGACATATTGGTCCCTTGGGGAACTCCCACTCCTTAAATCATGGATCTGGTTTGACCAGAGGCACCCAAGCATTGTTTTTTAGTGGTTTTGGCTATTTTGGACCATTTATTGCTTCCTAGAACCACTCCCACTCACCCCTGCACTCCATCACACATACCTAACTTGCATTTATGACCAAGCATGCTTCTCCAACGTTCTCGTGGCCATTCATGATATTTGAGGTGATTTGGGAGCTTATTGGTCCACTTAGGAGGGTTGAGGTCCAATCTAAGCCTACCACATGTATGCCACCAATTTTCTTTCGAAGGCTAATGATTTTCACCTATTGCAACATAATCATAGTCCATACATGTTTACATCTTGGACTGTAATAAAAAACTTAGTTATTGGCATCATCTATATGTTGTTAATTTTCCTCTTTTACATTATTTTCTTCATGTATTGTCAATTTATTTTGTTGTGAGGATTCTCTTAGCTTCTAGATCTTGCTGTGAATAAGAATTTCACATGGTATCATATCTCTTTGGAGCTGCAAGTCGAATTTAGAGAGTTCATAGGGTTTGAATTGCAATCTAGGGTCTCCTCCAGTAGATTGAGAGTTTGCATTGTAGGTTGTTCAAGTGTTCTTTGTCACTCAGTGCGCAACAACAAATGGAGCAGTCTCATGTTACCTTGTTCACTCCATTCAAATATTTTGAGTGGAATTCCGAGAAGGTGATCCAGTTGAGATTGAGAGGTCTCTATAGAGTTACCATGGGGACAAAAAGTGAGTCAAACTCAGCTGTTGAGAAGTCTAAGTATTTCAACAGATTGGATGAAGTGTTTGGGATGCTTTGTCTTAGTAGTTTGAGGGATATCCTATTTAATGTTGATAGTCTTGCAACACAAAATGAAGCGTGGCTTAAGCTCGAGTCACTGTTTTGGAAGATTGATGAGCTAAGAGGCCACCAACTGAAAAACGAGTTGATCACTTTGAATCCAACTCGCTTTGAGATGATCCAATATTTCTTCATCAAGTTTAAATCCTTGGTTCTTCAGTTGAAACAATGTGGCATCAAAAAGAAGGAAGAGAACCTGATTTTGTCCATACTTTCGAAGCTAGGGCCTGAATATTCATTGTTTGTTTCAGCATTCCACTCACACAAGCTGACACTTCGAAATTGGAGAATGTTAGCTTTGGAAGACTTCATGGAGTCTTTGACTCAAGAACAATATAAGTTGGTTCAAATGGGTACCATCAAATACACCAAGGGTCAAGCCCTTGCTCCAGGTGTTTTGAATCAAGTGTAACGTCCTTGACCCTTTGACCGGCGAAGAGGACGCTACGATGTCATTAAACATCTGGGCTAAAAGCCCCATGAACATGAACATACCTAAAAAATTGAATAAAATGCTTTGAACTAGAACATGCATAGATACATAATTATTTATCATATAGCGGAAGCAAACATACGTTCATTCTAGCATTCAACATGTTCATCATCATTCATTAAACAATAAATATAAATGCAGAGACGAAATGGTCAAGAATACTTATCTTATAAAGAACTCATCCCGCAACTAGCTATGTCACTGCAACGTTCCACCCAACCATAGGCTAGTGTGCTCCTTAATCTCTCAGCAGCGCTACCACCCCCAAGCTGGGCATGATTCCCTAAGGAATAAGGAACAAGCAGTCTTACACATAACCAAGGATACACAAAACAATAGATCAGCCAAGCCAACACAGTTGGGTTTATCAGGCCATCCACAAATCAGCCAAGCCAACACAGTTGGGTTTATCATGCCATCAAGGAGTTGGGAAAGGCTAATTTCTAAGCTGGTGAGCTCATTGCAGAGCTAAGGACACCTACACCAGAACTAGCATGGCTTCTAGAACACCCACACACATCCAACACAAGGAAATCAGTCCCTTCTCTGCTACACAGTATCTCAGGCCCTGACCTCCCTTCCAGTGCTATTCGGGGGTTGTGGAGAAGAAATCCAGCCCCCTAGCTATGTCTGTGTGGTTCCCAAACACATTAGGTTTGTCAAGCAAACCAAGCCCTCATCCCCACTCCAAAAATAGTCTGAAGACCAACCACTGCACACATGCAGCAAACAAGCTATTCATAGCTTGGACAGGGGATAAAATCGAACCCTGGGTCGTTCTTGGCCCTATCGTGGTCAAAATGACTCACAATAACCTATAGCAAGGCCAAAACGTAACTGGTTCCATAGCAACGAACAATGTGGGGAAAACAACAACAACCACAAATTAGGGAAAGAACAACAACCCCATCTCACAATGAAGCGACATGAACATTACACATTCCCAAAATGGGAGAGAAAGTCCAATTCTCATTCCTAGACAGGAGAAAACATGTACGTAGACCACAAATCCGTAAGGAGAACATGCACACCCCAAAATTGGTATGGAAAAACACACATACACACCACCTCCCGAGCATGAATGGCTCTACACAGGAAAATTGTGGGTAATAGTAGAAAAAAATTGGCTCCTCAACTCGCTGCCTAGGTAAAACGACGCAGAAGTTTGTGCGTGAGGATGAACAGAAACGATGGGGAGTGGGAGAGTGGAAGAGTCCGCTGGTGGAGTGTGTGTGTGGGCAAGGACTGACAGTCCTACCACTTACCAATTCCTAGCCATAACTGCCCCCAACTACAATAGAAGTTTTAAATGGGTGGTTGACACATGGCTTTTCCCCATAGGCTCAAGGTTTAACAATTCCCCCTCCTTATCCTTAGGAAAATCATGCCCTTTTCATTTTGGTTGTAGTGACATAGTTGGTTGGGGTTCATTTAATTAAAATGCATATTTACATGATTCCAAAACTAATATCTGTCATATATCATGATATACCATCGGCAACGAGTCCAATCGCCGAAACATAACAAAACCAAATCAATGGTGGGGATTTTTCCTTTAGCTCCACACCATGATTAATTACAATATATATATATCATGTATATTTAATGCATCGGGGTCAAAACCGGGGTGTTACATTCCCCTCCCCCTTCAATAGCACTGTCCTCGGTGCTTTACAAAATTTGAACAAAATGCTACACTGGTACCACCTCAGTGTTTCGTAGAATTGAACAAAAATGGATGTGCCAATCGCATGGCATCCTCCATCTCCCACATAGCCTCTTCAAGTCCGTAGTGCTCCCATTGCACCTTTACCTGCCCTATGGCTCGGTTCTGGAGCATTGTGACCTTCCTATTGAGGATGCACATTGGCTTGATTTGGAACTCTCCCTCGGGTTCCACCTGAATCACATCCCAATTTATCACATGGTTAGGATCATGTACATATCTCTTAAGAAAAGAAACGTGAAAAACATTATGAGCTCTAGTGCTAGAAGGCAATGCAAGTCTATATGCAACTGGTCCTATTCTTTCAAGCACTTCAAACGACCCACAATATCTTGGTGACAACTTGGCACAATTTCCAAGATTCAAGGAACTCTTCCTTTCCCTCACTCTGAGGTGAACATGATCCCCAACAGTGAACTCCCTATTCACCCTATGCTTATTTGCATAGATTTTTTGTCTGTCCTATGCTGCTTTCATATTTTGCCTGATCTTTACAACCTCTTGCTCCATTTCCTTGAGCAATTCTGGACCAAGCACAACCCTGTTCACTGGATTATCCCAAGTCACTGGTGTCCTACACCTTCTTCCATACAAAGCTTCATACGGACTCATCCCTAAGGATGCCTACTGTCCATTGTTATAAGAAAACTCTACCAAGTGTAAGTAATGTTCCCACTTGGTTGGTTTGTCCATCACGTACATGCGAAGTATATCTTCAAGTACCTGATTAACTCTCTTTGTCTACCCATCCATTTGAGGATGGTATGCAGTGCTAAAGTTTAGCTTTGTACCCAAATCTGCAAACAACCCCTTTCAAAAATTGGAAGTGAACTTGACATCTCAGTCAGAGGTTATTTCCTAGGCAATCCATGCAATTTGAAAATGTCCTTCATGAAGATGTTTGCAATGTCATCAGTGTTATGCGTAGACTTCACCGGTATAAAATGTGCTACCTTAGTCAACTTGTCCACCACAACCATGATGGAATCATGTTGTCTCCAAGTCATCGGTAATCCTGTAATAAAATCCATGGAAATAACTTCCCATTTCCATTCTGGAACTGGCAAAGGCTGCAACAAGCCTGCTGGATGTTGATGTTCAACCTTTACCTATTGACATTTCATGCACCTTGAAATGTATTCAGCCATGTCCTTTTTCATTCCTGGCCAAAAGTACTGTTTTCCGGCGGTAGCAATTGTCTTCTGGTATCTAGGGTGACCAGAATACGGAGCTTGATGTATTTCATTCATAACAACTCTCCTCAACTCTACTACATTTGGAATATAAATTCTTCCTTTATAAGTAAGAATTCCATCTTCTTCCAATTTATATCCCTCATAGCTCTTCTCAAGACTTTGCTGCTGCAATTTGTCTTTTACCAGTTCATACAATTCATCTCCAGCAGCATGATCAACAATCTGCTGCCTCAAATCTGATTGGCAAATACTAAGAGATCCCACATGCATTTCTTGTACCTTTCTGCTGAGTGCATCAACTACCTTATTCTCTTTCCCCTTTATGTGTTTGATTTCAAAATCAAACTCACATAAAAACTCCAGCCATATCGCTTGCCTAGCATTCAGAGTAGGCTGATCAAACAAATACTTCAGACCATAATGGTCTGTCCTGAGCTCAAATATTCTACCTATCAAGTAATGCCTCCACATCTTGAGGGCATGTACTATGGCTGCAAGCTCTAGATCATGAGTGCCATAGTTCTTCTCATGCTCCTTCAGCTTTCTCGACTCATAACATATCACGTGGTTGTATTGCATAAGGACTACTCCAAACCCTTGTTCGCATGCATCGGTACACACCACAAAATCTTTCTCTGGATCTTCAACTTTCAATACGGGTGCACTGGTGAGAAGATTCTTCAACTTCTGGAAGCTTTCTTCACACCTCGATGTCCATTCGAACTTTATCCCCTTCTTTTGCAAAGAAGTGATGGCATGTGCAACTTTGGAGAATCCTTTAATGAATCTCCTGTAATATCCTGCAAGTCCCATAAAAGATCTTACATCTGTCACATTTCTTGGAGTAGGCCAATTCATAATGGCTTCAATCTTTTCAGGGTCCATAGATATACCCTCTTCTAAGATATTATGACCCAAGTACTGAATTCTATCTCTATAGAAGTCACACTTGCTCAACTTTGCATACAGCTGATGTTCCCTGAGCAATTGCAATGTTAATCTCAAATGATCTTCATTCTTTTCCTCATTCGTAGAATAAACAAGAATGTCATCAAGGAAAACAAGAACAAACTTGTCCAAATACTTGCTGAAGACACTGTTCATAAGGAACATAAATGTAGCTGGTGCATTTGTGAGACCAAATGGTACCACTACAAACTCATAATGTCCATACCTTGTTTTGAAGGATGTCTTATGAATGTCTTCATCCTTGATTCTCACTTGATGGTAACCAGACCTCAAGTCAATCTTGGAAAATACCTTTGCTCCTCTCATTTTATCAAAGAGGTCATCAATCCTACGAAAAGGATATTTATTCTTCACAGTAACCTTGTTCAATTGTCTGTAATCAATACACAAACTGAGTGTACCATCTTTCTTCTTTACAAATAAAACTGGTGCTCCCCAAGGAGACACACTCGACCGGATAAACTTATTTTCCAACAACTCTTGTAGTTGCATATTCAACTCTAGCATCTCCGGTGTACTCATCCTGTAGGGTGTCTTGGACACCGGTGCTGCTCTTGGCACAAGTTCAATTGTTAAATCAATGTCCCTCTTTGGAGGAAGCCCTGGAATCTCATCAGGAAACACATCCTTGAATTCCTGTAACACTTGATAGTCCTCCAACCTAGGAGCTTCGTCTTCTGTTGCCTCCACAATGTGAGTTGCATACAACTAGCAACCCTTCCTACATAAATTCTTCAATTGCATTGATGAAACCTGCCGTACTGAAATCTCCTTTGGAATATGTTTCACAACTACTGGGTTCCCTTCTGCATCCATGCATTCGAAAGTCTTATTGTAACAGTCAAGCTTTACTCTGTGAGCTTCTAACCAATCCATTCCAATAAGAACATCATAGGAACCAAGTGGTAGAACATTCAGATCTACAAAAGTGATCAATCCATTCATGACCAATGGACATTTCTCTACCACTTCACTAACTTTTCTCTTAGTTCCAATGGCTAGCTGAACTAACCAAGATTTTCTATGCTTTACTTTCTTACAAGCACAAATCTCCACTACTCTAGGAGTAATGTAACTGTGAGTAGAACCAGGGTCAAGCAAAATAGAAACAGATTGCTCAACAATCTTACCTGGAAATTCAACCAAAGTTGACTGGTAATCTTCCTGATGGTCCTCCAGTGCTGCATAAATCCTAGGGACTTCCCTTGCTACTTGACCCACTATTTCTGCTTCTTGAATGTTGTAAGATGGTCTTGCGCTCTCATTCTCGAGTGGACAATATCTACGCATGTGGGGTCCTTCACCTTTCCAACATTTGAGTTGCCTTCTATCCTGTTGTGGGTCCTTAGGCTTTTCTCCTGACACTCCAACTGGCTTACTCGAAGCTTGGGATGACTGCTTCTGCTGATTCCTGAAGCTAGAAGGTTTGAAACCTTTCTTTCTTTGGTCAAAATTCTCATTCTTCTTGTCCTTCCATGCCTTATGGTAATCAGGTTTACCTTTCCTTATAGCAATACTTAGCCTTCCTTATTTCTTCTTCAAGAGTTCTAGGTTCATAAAACCCAATTCTGTCTTTGTAAGACTGAGGCAATCCACTCAGAAACCATTGGATCTTCACCCTTTCATCTCCGATGTACCGGACATACCTCAACAATTCCAAGAACTTATTTGCATACTCTTCCATGATTTGTTGACCCAATCTCAGCTCATGGAACTCCTTAATATTGTCATCATAATACTTGTCAGAGAGGTATTTTTGCTTGAAATACTTCTTGAACTGTTTCCACTTCAGTCTCCTTTCAATGATCCTCTTTACTTGCTTGAAGTGTTCCCACCAAATGGATACCCTTCCATTCAGATTGAATATGGCAACTCTTTCCTTCATGTTTCCCAAATAGTCCTGCACTTGAAAGTACTTCTTTATCCCAAGAATCCAATCTTTAGCATCTTGTCCATTCTTTACCTCACCATCAAATGTAGGAGGTTTATCCTTCTTAAATTCATCCCAAGAGCGATCCCGATGGTGTCTCCTTCTTTTTCTTTTACGAGAAGATGAGCTTGAATCCCCGCTGGATTCTTCAGAGTCAAATGATCCACTAGAAGTCTTTCTCCTTCTCCTAGTACTGCTCTTACTGCCTTTTGTTTTTGTTGTACCTCATCCAGACTCTATCTTTCTTTGCAAGTCTGTCAAGCTCTGCAACATGGAAAAATTCAACTGATGCTGCTCTTCTTGGGCTTTAATCAAGCTTCTCATGGTGGCTGCAACATTTGATGGTGTCTCTTGGAATCTCCTTCGATTAGACTCTATGTCATCATTTCCATTACAGCCATTTTCTCCCATGTCATCTTCCGCACACTCGTAAGAATCCCAAGCATCATATCCGTCATGGGTTCTCATAACTGAACCACCACTTATTTACCAAACTGCACCACTTGGAATACTACCCTTGAAGGTGTCTACGATTCTGCAAACGTGTTAGTAACACAACTGTTAGATGCATGGCATTGATATAAATCAGAACTACTTACCTTATTCTCCTGGAAAAAATCATAAAATAACAATTTTTCTCAAACACAAAATTTTCTTCCTTCATATCCCTGTAATCCGCTGATAATCTACTGAAAAATCCACTAAAAAATAGTTGAAAATCACTGAGAAAATCCCACTCGAAAACCCAAAACTTCCCTCATCAAATCGGGTCTCATCCCATCTAAAATTCTGACATTTCGGTGACCCAATCAACAAATTTCTTCGGCGCTCATCAGTGGTCCCTTCAACTAAAAGTTTTCAATGTATTGGATCTCTTGTTTTCTAAGCTGCCGGAATACCATCGGTGATGCCAAGGAATGTTGTGTGTCGGCTATCAGAACGTTAATCACTACAACATTGATGAGGAAACTAACTCCATAACGCTGTATCGGAAATCGGAAGCACTCTTCATCAGGTGGATAGTTCCTTAGGTGGCCGCAACGGTGGGCAACAAACCAACTGTGGGTTCTACGGACCATAAAACTCGTTGGCGGTCTCATCAACTATTTTCCTCCAATGTATCGGCGATCAGATCCACTGATCCTATCTGTTGTATCAGCGATTCAAACAACAAACTGTTTCTGCTACATTGGGGACCAGAGCACTATCGACAGTTGAAGACTCTAATCGTCGGGGTGATAGTCCAGCTGACAGCCGCAAAGACGGACTCATAAACAACTAAAATTTTCTGACATCCATCGGCGCTCAAGACAACTAAATTATCCCGACACATCAGTGGACCCATCAACTAATTTATTTCGACGCATCGACGATCCAATCCTCTAATCTTGTCCAACGCATCGGTGGTCCAAACCACTAAATTTTTCCGATGACGTTCACCGCCGCATCGGTTGCTTCATCATCTAATTCTTGCCAACGTTTCGGTGGCTCAACCAACTAATTGTCACTGATCAATCAACTAAACTTCGCCGATCACCAATGGTTTGTGTTGAATGGTATTTCAACTAAAAGGGCCAACGTTTCAATAGCTCAACCAACTAATTGTCGTCGATCAATCAACTAAACTTCGCCGATTGCCGATGGTTTGTGTCGAATGGTATTTCAACTAAAAGGGCCGATGTTTCGGTGGTCTTCGGTTGATCTCCACCGACACTGTGGCTCCAACCTCCACTGTTCTTTGCTGACGATCTGACAAGCACTTAGAAAAATTTCAAAAATTTTCCTCCAACTGTCCTCCGTCGGGTGGACTTCTGCCTAGATCTACGCTGCATCGCAGGAGCTTCCCACTAAGTCTTTCAATGAGCCGATGATTCTGGCACTTAGAAAAGTTTTTGGAAATTTTTTATCATAATTTTTTATCTCTGCTGGCCAGAAGGAAACTTGTCTCTTCTAGCTGGTTTCTCATGGCTCTCTGAGGCCCAATGCTACAATGATGGCTCTGATACCACTCTATAACGTCCCCGACCCTTCGATCGACGAAGAGGATGCTACCATTTCATTAAACATTCGGGATAAAAGCCCCATGAACATGAACATACCTAAAAAATTGAATAAAATTCTTTGAACTAGAACATGCACAGATACATAATTATTTATTATACACAGAAGCAAACATACATTCATTCTAGCATTCAACATGTTCATCATCATTCATTAAACAATAAATATAAATGCAGAGATGAAATGGTCAAGAATACTTATCTTATAAAGAACTCGTCCCGCAACCAGCTACGTCGCTAAAACGTTCCACCCAACCGTAGGCCAGTGTGCTCCTTAATCTCTCAGCAGCACTGCCACCCCCAAGATGGGCATGATTCCCCAAGGAATAAGGAACAAGCAGGCTTACACATAACCAAGGATACACAAAACAACAGATCAGCCAAGCCAACATAGTTGGGTTTATTAGGCCATCCACAAATCAGGGAAAGAACAATGGCCCCATATCACAATGAAGTGACAAGAACATTACACAGTCCCAAAACGGGAGAGAAAGTCCGATTCTCATTCCTAGATAGGGGAAAACATGTACGCAGACCACAAATCTATAAGGAGAACATGCACACCCCAAAATCGGTATGGAAAAACACACATACACATCGCCTCCTGAGCATGAATGGCTCTGCACAGGAAAATCGTGGGTGACAGTGGAAAAAAATCGATTCCTCAACTCGCTGCCTCGGTAAAACGATGCAGAAGCCTGTGCGTGAGGATGAACATAAATGATGGGGAGTGGGAGAGTGGAAGAGTTCGCTGGTGGAGTGTGCATGTGGGCAAGGAGTGGCAGTCCTGCCACCCACCACTTCCCAGCCGTAACTTCCCCCAACTACAACAGAAGTTTTAAATGGGTGGTTGACACATGGCTTTTCCCCCTAGGATCAAGGTTTAACAATTCCCCCTCCTTATCCTTAGGAAAATCATGCCCTTTTCATTTTGGTTGTAGTGACATAGCTGGTTGGGGTTCATTTAATAAAAATTCATATTTACATGATGCCAAAACTAATATGTGTCGTATATCACGATATACCATTGGCAATGAGTCCAATCGTCGAAACATAACAAAACCAAATCGATGGTGGGGATTTTTCCTTTAGATCCAAACCATGATTAATTACAATATATATCATGTATATTTAATGCATCAGGGTCAAAATCGAGGTGTTACATTAAGTAGAGGGAAAGAAGAATCCCAAGGATTCGAAGCAGCAAGAGAAGAAGAAGTAGGATATGGCCAAATATTTTGATGGGGGTTTGAATCCTAGCAAGGACAAAGGAAAGAAAAAAGAGAAGACCAAATGCACTTACTGTCAAAAATTTTGGCATCTAGAGAGTGCATGCATGACGAGAAACATTGACATGATGGCGCAACTCCTTGATAAGAACAACATTTCCCTTCCAGATGGTGCAAGGAAGAAAGATGCCATGCACTAGTTGTTGGATCTTCTGTCTCTTCCTCCATCATCATAGATTCAAGTGCATCAAGGAACATGGATTATGTACAAGGATCCTTCTCGACCTTTCATCCATATAGTGGTTCATCAATCCTCATGGGTGATGACTATGTGATGCCAGCCAAAGGGATTGGCAAGATCGGCCAAGAGAGTGACATTCACTCAATATGATGTGGAAATATCAGAAATTTCTACGTGCAAAGTTGTTACAGTGGGTATTGCAGATAATGAGTCAAGAATGTACAAGTTTTCACACTTTCTTCCTTAATCCTAAGAGAATGTGCTCCTATCACATGCCGATGAAACCAACAAGATATGTCATGATATGTTTGGACACCTCAACTATAGATATCTTCAATATTTGAGAAAATAAAACATGGTTGGAGGACTTCCTAGCATCAAGTTTTCCAAAGGCACATGCAAGGGATGCATTGTTGGAAAGCATGCAGAGCGCAAGTATGACAAGGGGAAGGAAAGAAGGGTTGTACAAGTGCTTTAATTGATCCATTAATATCTGATAGGATGACTTTCCACACCCTCCTATTGAAAATCAAGGTATGTCTTAACATTCATAGATGATTTCTCGAGGTATTTTTGTGTGTTTTTCCTTAAGCAAAAATCTGAAGTGTATGAGATCTTCAAAGCTTTAAAAGCTTCTATTGAGAAATTCAGTGGGAAGAATATCAAGATATTAAGGACTTATAACAACAATTAATATGTAAATAATAACCTACAACATCTATGTGAAGAGAATGGAATTCAAATGTAGCATTCAGTTCGTTACACACCACAACAAAATGGTGTGGCAGAATGAAAGAATAGAGCATTGAAGGAGATGGCCACATGCATGTTGGAGGATAAGTATTTTTCTCCTAAGATATGGGGTGAGGCCATAAATTGTGTTGTATATGTTCATAAAAAATTTCCACACAAATAATTGGAAGATAAAACTCCATTTGAGTCTTGGAGAGGTCACAAGCCAAATGTTTCTCATTTCATGGTTTTTGGCTCAAAAGATTGCGCTAGAATTCCTCCCGAGAAGAGAAAATCCCTTCAAACTCAAATAAAGGAGTACATAATTATTGGATATGATAAAATTTCAAAGGTATACAAGCTCTTTGATCCCTCATCTCAGAAAAAATTCATTGAGAAAAGTGTACATTTCGAAGAAGAGCCCATGCAAGAGGTCGAGCTAGTAGAGGGGGTTACTCACACACTCCACTCAATGATGATGTAAGGGATTTTTCTCTTTATGATTTTTCTGATTCTGATATGGAATATGAATATGATGACATGAATGCATATCATTAGTCTCTCATAATTCTGAAATGGGCTGAGAAAACCATACAAGCAGCTGGTGATCTTTTAAAAGATCCACCAGACTCTAGGAAGACTAGATCTTAGTTTCATAATGATTTCTCCACTTGTGATTTGAATATTCCATAGAGGTTTTTTTATTATGGTTGTATATGATCCATATTCATATGAATAAGCATCAAATGACCTAATATGGAAAATATCCATGCAAGAAGGATTCAACTCTTTGCAAGACAATGAAACTTGGGAGTTGGTTCCTCTACCTTCCAAGAGGAAACTAGTGCAATGTAAGTGGGTTTAGAGGACCAATATGGATGCTGATGGTTCATATGTGAAGTAAAATTACATTTTTATTTCCAAATTATTCTCTCAAGTCCATGGAGTGGACTATACAAATAAATTTGCACCGATTTGCAAAGATGGACTCAATCATGCTAGTTTTGGCCATTACTGCATCTAAGCGATGGGAGGTGCACCATATAGATATGAAGAGTTATTTTCTTCATGGTGACCTTCATGAGTAGATTTATATGCAACATCATGAAGGTTTCATTCATTATCCTTTACTTATTTCCAGGTTAAACAAGTCTCTCTATGGCCCACGGGGGCATCACCTAGGGACCAATATGATATCACGTTCGTTCATATTAGGGGGGTTAAAAATAAAAAAAATACAAGCCAATATATTGGTGGTATATTAGGGGTAAAAAGGGTTTTTTTAACTATATAAATATGCAATATGTTGGGGGATGTTTTATTTCACAATCCTGCCCGTGCCTCCACCATAAGCCTGCGTTCACACTGTGTGATGATGCATAGGGTTTTCCTGTGGTTTTTCTCCATTGTTTTTTCTTGGGTTTTATCCATCCTATTTTCTGGATAATGAGGGAATTTTTTCAAATCGTAGCAGTGTTGGTATTTCGCTTTTCTCCATCGTTTTTTTTGGATAACGAGGGCATTTTTTCTAGTGCGTAGTAGTTTTGGTCCTTGGGTTTTCACCATCGTGTTTTCTAGATAACGAGGGTGATTTTTTCTGGCGTGTAGCAGTGTTGGTCCTCTGGTGCATAGCGTTTTTCACCATTTTTTTCCACCGTGGTGCATAGCATTGCTGGTCCTCTGGTGCATAGCATTTTTTCACCATTTTCTAGTCGTGGGTTTGTGGTGGGTTTCTCTAGTGCATAGTAGTGTTGGAGGTGTGTTGGAGGAGGCATGTTGGAGAGACGCTGCATAGCATTCTTGGAGGTAAGGTATACTGTGTTTAATCCTCTAATGAAAAATGCTTTTTAATTCTTTCATTTATTGGGGGCTCTGTTCCACATAGCTGAGTGATTACTCAACTGAGCTTTGGGATTGAAAGAGAACCACCACTTGTTAGATATTTGGGTGCTTGTTATCCCTCAACAATGACTGTGACTGACAAGTCTCACGATTCAATTGGATGCTTACATGTATGGCATCTCTTTGATACCCTGTCGTAGTGTCATTCACTAATCGATATTCAATAGTCTCCTTAGATATGCCTCTATTCCCCCATCAATGCAGATCTGAGGGCTAGTCCAAGTGTAAACATAGAATGGAAACATCATATATTAAGATGTTATAGTAGTTCTAGCTACTATGAGGTCTGCTAGTCATGATGGGACTTCTAGACCTGCACTACTTGCCTTTATCTGCCTATACCTCTATGTTAAGGGGAATGATTCTACTAAAATAGGTTGAAACGCTTGTATTCCTAATCTGTGTAAGGTAGGTGCTCGATTCAATGACAGAGGATAAGGCCCCCAGTTGTACACTGAATTGGATTGGTTATGTTTCCCATTTTCCCCTCCTGGTTCATGATCTTTCACGCTGAACCACAATCTCTTGGCTAGAACACTGCATCATAGCTTGCTATCTGTGTTTTGTATAAGATATTCATTAACTCTGCTCCCTAGTAGTCTTGCTAAATTGGTGAAAAAATTATGCCCCCAATTATATAAGGTTATCACTGAGTGGTAAAAAGGCATAAGGATTGAACCATTATTACATAAGTAAGAACTTGGAGTAAAATGATCGATATCAATTGACCCTTACTTCCCTTTTTTTCCCTTGAAGGAATCTACATTCACATTCAACCCAGCTCAGCCCATACCAACTAGACCCACCCATCTTCCTACTATGTTTCGTTACACCTTCCGATGAAGACCTTTTATGCTTCGCTTGAATTAGACGGTAACAAGTTGGTCGGGCTTTACCAAATTGAACCTTTTATTCATTTTATTTTTTCATCACCATTATGCAAATTTTACCTCTTGAATTAATACCAAATAAAATTTCTATTTCTGTTGTAGATCGATCCTTTCGGGTAACCTATTGTTCAAGTGATACCTCTATTGAGCTATGCATGGATCCCTACCCCTTTTGATCCTTGACGAATAAATAGTAGACCCCCAATGGATATAGATGCTCCTCATCTCACAGAAAACTGTTCTGGAAATATTTTGGGTAATTGCTCAATCATATTGGAAACTTCTGGAAACTGCCTGTGGTTTTTAGTTTCAACAATTTTTTGTTTTTGTTTTTGGGTTTTATGGACAGTTTGTTTCTCCCTCTATTTTTCTCAACTTTAATGATTTGGAGACTGGAATGTAAACATATTTTGGGACAAAAGAACTCGATTAAGAAGGCAGATTGAAACAAGTGTGAGCTCATATCATTCAGTAATGCATTGGCACTCTCCTTAGTTTTATAGGTAGTGTTTATTTTCAGAAGAAAAAAATAGGCAACTTGTTATTCATTTTGAATCAAAGTTGCATAAACCAGGCTTCTACTTCAAGTAGGTTCACAACAAAATCAGTCTGAAAGTTCTGCTTTCAGCAAAATAGGAACCAACCTTCAAACCATCTAAAAAACCTTACAAAACTGAGAGACTTCCCATCAAGGATTATCACTTCAGTTTTTAGACGAAGCTGACAAAAAGACAAAAAAACTCTCAAAATTCTCTGACAAAAGACACAGACTTTGAAGGAATCATGAAGGAGTCTTACTATTCTAAGAACTGTTTACAAAGTTCATCTTAGGAAGAATGTTATTTATGTTGTTTTTAAGTTGACAGTACGTTAATGTAGAAATTATAGGTATCATAGAGAATGCATTTCTCCATTAAAGGAAAGTGTTACAAATAAATGAATAAATGTATCATTGGTAGGTTGTTACAGAGATGGCAGTAAGAGTTTGAATTAGTTAGAGAGCTGGAAATATGTGTCCCAATTAGATAGATAGGTGTCCATTCTGATCTAATTTTAAAGAGATGCGATGATCATATGTGTGTGTGTGTGTGTGTGTGTGATATATCTAGATTAGTTCTAAGAATAAAGTGTGATCCATATCCTTATTGTGTGCAATTTTGTTTTTCTGTGTTTTTAATTTTATCTACATTTGTGAGCGTCTCTCTTCTCATCATGTGTGAAAGGAATGGATAATCATAAAATATCATTAAACCCTCTTTTAATGAGTACATAAACAAAATTTGGCATTGATAATCAATTTTTCCTCCTCCAAGTGGATATTGTGTCATTGTGGCCACATGTTGGAATCAACATGCCACCTTCTATAGGAAGCATGCCACCTCACAAAGGACTCAAGAATATCAAATATTTGAAAAACCACTATTGTGTACTATCTCTCCAAACTTGGTATTAAAAAGATAAGTGCAAATGGATGATAGAATAATCCAATTGTCAAACTGGGTACCTATGAGCAAAGATGTACATAAGGTAAAGAACCATGTTGACATAGGAGCTATCAACATGGATCATTGGAAATGATTTACTCATTTAAAATTGCATTGGAATAGGCAAATATTTTCCTTTCATACTAATATTAATTCCAAAACTGAAAAGTGTTAGTGCAAAGGTGATGCAGGAGAACTTTTGAGGAAAGCAATTTTTTCTCTAGTCTCCTGCAAGGATGGGTAATAAAGTTGGAAGGTTGGGTACTGTGAGGAGAGAGAGTAGGAGGTGAAGGATATGCTAGTACAGTAGTATCACTTTGAAAAACAAGAAATCATGATTTTGGGAGACTTGGGAAACATGTAGAATGTGAAAACCATTGGTTACACATCTTTTTGAAGATATCAAAGCCATTAGTTTGAGATCTAGCCTATCAAGATTGCACAAGATTTGGAAAAACATTGGAAATAGGTTGTCTTCCCATATCCTCTTTCCTCTTTTGTTTATTGTCATGCATGCAAATTTAATGAAAAATTTGATTGAGAATATAGACTAGTGTAAGTTTGTGAGCTTAACCCACTTGTCGAGAGGATCAACTTAGTACATAGGTGAATCCATTCACAATAGGGGTGAAATGTATACTAGTGTAAGTTTGTGAGCTTCACCCACTTGTTGAGGGGATCAACTTAGTACATAGGTGAATCCATTCACAATAGGGGTGAAATGTATAGAAGATTCAAATAGGAGGATTACCGTAATATGACCCATCCTAGTGACCCAGCAAATATGAACACTGATGATAATTTGTTTTCTAATATTAAGAGATCTCATTTGCACAACATTGCTTCTAGAACCCTTGTTCTACCTTGCTGAGAGCCCATACAATGGAACATAAAACACACTAATATAAAGAGAATAATACTTGTAAATGATAATAAACAATGCATTTCTTCCTTTTCAATTATCAGAATTGGAGAAGTATTACAGAGTGCATGAACATGAAGCATAATTGATTATTGAATGAGTGGAAATCACTGCTGGCGGCTGGGAGAAGAGAACTCAACACAACATTCTTCAACCTATGAAAAAAAAGAATAGGTTAATGAATATGAAATCAAATATATCAAAATCATGCAAGAAGAAATGAAAATATGTAGCACTCACACTAAGTTTCTTACTTCTCATAGTTGCTTGCACTTGATTTTTGTGGCACATATTTAGACAACGGCAGAGAGGAAATTGATTCTGTACCAAGACCTCTACTCTGTGTCTGAACAACTTAGCTCAAAGCAACGAGTTCCTTCCATTAAAGTGGCAAGTTACATATGAGCACTCATCAAAGATAATCATAGCAACGATTACATATGAGCACTCATAAACTTGAATCCTCTGTCAAGGAAAGCCATGGATTGTTTGTTTGGTTGGCATATCAAGTTCATAAAACTTAGAAACAAAGGTTGTTTGGGTAAAATAACCGAGTTTACACTAACGTTGAACATTGAAAATGATAGAATTAATATTTTGAGATGAGAAAATAGTTATTTTGATCATTTTTGAAATGAGGAAACAATTAACTGTATTGTATCCATTTGGAGAAGTTGTCACCATATTTTTTTTCTTGTTTTTCCTTTTTTCTACTTTTATAATGGCAAATTTAAAGCACTTATTCTAAGTGTGATGGAGATTATACACTTTCATAATTTCTTAAACCCTGATATACAAGTTTGTAGGACATCACTAATTTAGTATAGTGAGCTACACATTTTTTTATATTGGCAACTTTAACTCACTTCTTCCAAGTGTGGTGTAGTTTATGCACTTTCAGAATTTCTTAAACCCTAATGTAAAAGTTTGTAGGACATCACTAATTTAGTATAGTGACATACTAATTTTTTTGTTCCATAGATCTTTGTAGGATATCACTAATTAAGTATAGTGCGACCTACACTGATTTTTGTTGCACATGCAAAGTATGCATTAATGGTTTTATGCTCAAAATAATGCATCTTATTGTAGTCACCTTTGTACAAATTACCTGATCTTTGCAAAAAGTACATTGTGCAGTTAATTCTCATTACAGTACATCCTATTAAATTATCTCTACAGTTCATTGTTCCTTTCATGGTGATTACAAATGAGGAGATGACTTCTTCTCTCTCCTATCTGTCAGTTTTGGGTTATAGTTCCAGAACAAGTTGATATGTTCTTGATGAGGTTTTTCATATGTACTCATTTTATGTCTCTACATATTTATTTCTTTGAGCTAGTATCTTATCTCTTTGTAGCTTTTCTCTTATATCGTAGACCTTTTCATGTTGTCATTAGTGTAGCTATAGGAACTGCTTGTGTAGTCCCATTATGTGTTGCACTGATTGTACTATTTTAGTCCCAATGTCCCACTTTTATGGTCATTCATTGAACATTATTAAAATTATATTATATTATATTATCTACCTATTAATTATGCTTTTGTGGAAGATTGCAAACTATTTCGGATGAGTTTCTGGTGAAAACTAGTAGCTTCTCAATCCCATTGTCTATTACATTGTTCCTTGGACAAATTTTTAAACTTATGGTAACTTTTAGCTGTGTTCCTGTGTTTTCTACAATCTAGAAATACAAAATTCAATTGAAGAGCTTAAACGAATGACAAAGGACTTCAAAATAATGTAGTTCACTCTGTATACTGTCCCAGCCATAAACAAGTAGGGAGTAGAACATTGTGTTGGTGTTTTTTTCATAGGATGGAAGCAAGTAGAAGAGAAGTTCAGGTTGGGAGGAAGGAACTCACTGTTGGCAGTTGGGAGAAGAGAGGATGGGCTACTAGGAGATTAATAAATGCTGCCCTGTTTACACCAACCCTATCCGCACAGTAAAAAAACACCCACCCTTAATTAATCTCACCAATGGTCTTAGGTTTAAAGAAAATAATTTCCCTCCTTAAATGATTTTGTAGAACCTAGGTGAATAAACTACATTTGGGTATGCTCTTGGATATTAAACTTAATCAATATGATCAACTCTTAAATGGGTGTTTTGATGGGATATGAAACTAAATACTGCAAGATACCAATTACATTGCATTTGTCAAATGCATAGTCTATATGCCACAAACATGTCAGCATTAAAGAAATACATGACATAAGAGGTATTTAACATTGAGATGGATGATACTCATTAATTAATATACGTGCCAGCAGGAACATAGGAGAATTCAATGCTAGTTGCATCCTTTCCAACGTTTAATCTTCCATCTGTTGCTTTTCTTATATTTTGACGAAATATAGCATCAATGCATTACATTTTCCCATCAAGCAACAATGGCATCCGTGGTTCCATGGAAAACAAGGAATCTTTGAAATTCCCATCCTCAGTTACAACAATTATCATAGTTATCAATGAAAATATATGATATTGTTAGGTTTTTTTATGTCGTTTGTGAGTAGTTTAAGGCCAAGTGATTAGGATGCTTTTCTATTGGTTTTAATTTGAATTTTTGTGATCAGTTTATTTAGCTCATGGTTGATCACTAGGATCTCCTTTTTATGAATTTAGGTGGCATGATGGTTTATACAATATCAAGGATTAACACATCTGACATTTAGAGGAGAAAGACACTTGTTTCCCTTGAACAAAGGTAGCGAAGCGTTATCAATGATTCAAGATTACTTGCAAAACAAAGATCTTACGATAAAAAAGTAATTGTGTGGTTCAATTTATGGGAAAAATTTCCATCCTATGCTAAACAATCATCAACAGCCATTGCAATGAGGAAAAAATACTATATGCAGTATGAATTTATGTAATAAGCTTTTGGCTTCTGGTGAAGAGCTAAACATTTCCCTTTATGCAAAAATCACCCAAAAATGATATGATCCTACGAGTTTAGGATATTTTTCAAAAAAGTTATTTTTTTCCCTTCCACTTTTGTTGTCTTTAGGATATAGCTCTCTTTGTTGTTTGCAATATCAAGCATTGCTTTTGTAACATTGTATAAAATTAATTTTGTTTAATCAAGATAATGAATTTATCAAAAATTTTGAAATCAAAATATATTCAACATTTACAATTGGTTGTTAAATTTATCAAGATTATTTTTCTGTCCATAGATGGAAAGGCCTGTTGGTTCCATGGAAATGCTAGCTTCTAAAAAAAATGGCATACTGGGGCTTAACATCATCCAACTAAATTTGTTGTAGCAACGCCTTCCTCATTCTTGGATTTCAGTCCCATAAGGCTGTGTCTTTCACATACCTTCAGAGTTTGGTCATATTTTGTGAAGTGCGTGCTTTCACGTTCTGTGGTTGAGATTTGCATGTGATCCAATAGATTATTTTCATGCATGGGATAAGGGTTATGCTACACTTGATAAGACACAGAGAAAAGAGAGGTATGAAGGTAGCCATCATTATAGAAAGTGATGAATTAATATAATATTTACACTTGTCTAATCTTGTTTTCTTTTTCTAAATGCAACTCTGTAGATAGTGACAGATCATCCAATTTCATTGCTGCAGTATCGTTTATCTTCACCTTAAATTTTGATGAACCTGTCACCTTTTAGGATGAAGGTTCAGTGCCATATTTTATAGGGGAAACTTGCTCATGCTTGTGAATAGACAACTGCTTAGCTAATTTCCCTTGGATAAAATTCTCTGATCCAGACTTCCCATGATCTTTCTTAAGGCCTCTGCTATTTTTCTTTATTGGGGTCACACAAGATTTATTCACCCTGATTCCCTTTGACTTGTATTGATATTGCTCATGCTCACCCTTTTGTGCATCATAAGCCTTGATAGGAGGTATGCTGATTGAATTGACTTTCCTTGAAGCTAAATTTGAAACATATTGCTTCTTTGGAGAAGCAAGCACTGGTGCAGTCACGCTCTCTAGCTTGTGTTCTTCCATTTTTGGATCAGCCAATGATTTAGTAGAAATTTTAGCATGTGCACTCCAGAAATCCAAATGAATTCATTAATAGATCAAATAAATGATGTTCTTGTAGCACGTTCACCTTCAGGCTCAAATATCTCAACAGAAGTGTCAAAAGCACTAAAAGATGTTGGAATGATTCAGGCCTTGGCCTGTATACTTGAGAATCTAGATTTAGATCATCCTGAGTGTGTTAAAATTAGAAATGGCATTGTGAATACCTTGGATTCCTTAACTATGGAACAGGTACAAAGCCATGAAGATGCTCAACACAAAAGTATCAATCTTGGCATTTTTGGCTCCAATGTGCATCAACACCAGAATGAAAGAGAGAATGAGGAAACACCATCAGCAGACATAATTGATCATGCTCAATAGAATGAAGCAGAGTCTGACCAAATGGAATCTTCCCATGATGCAATGACATCTGTCCAAACTATTGGAAATTTGATGATGGAGTCTGAAGAGGATTTTATGAATAAGGGTATTGAGGACGATGTTTGTGGTTGTGAGTTTTAGCATTGAATATGGTGGGAAATATAGTTTAGTGGATGAGGATGAAGAAGTGGAGATTAGTGGGCATGGTGGAGAAGAATATGCAGAAGATGAGGATGGAGAAGAAGAGGAAGAAGATGAGGATGATGTACATCATTTGTCACATCCAGATGCCGACCATGATGTTAATGATCTTGGTGACGATTATGATATCTTGGAATATGAAGAAGATGATAATGATGAGAATAACTTTATATTGAGATTGGAGGATGGGATCAATGTGTTTGATCATTTTGAAGTGCTTGGTTGAGCTGAAGGTGATTTTCCATCTGATCCATTTCATGTGATGCCTATTGAAGAAGTTTTTGGGGAAAATCGGTGACAGGGACGTACTACCTCTATCTATAATCTTCTAGGAAGGACTGATGATCGTGGAACCACAATTCAACACCCACTTCTCATTGGACCATCTGCTCCATCTAGATCAGTGTGACACCGAGCAATAGGTATTTTTTAACATTTTTGCTCGTTGAACATCTGATAGATTATAAGATTTTTTTTCTTTTGTTTAAACTTTAGAATTCATAGTTTAAGGACATATATAATGTAATGTGTCTATGATTGCAGATAATGATAGGGTTGTCACTGATAGTAATATTGAAAGTACTTCAGCTCCATCCCATCTGGATTCGATTTTCCAAACACTTCGAAGTGGACGGCTAGGAAATCGTTTGAGTAGCTGGGATGATGATAGTCAGCAGATTAGAGGAATGAGTGGCACTACCATAGCACTGGGGATTGAGAAGCAGTTTTTTTCTCAGTTACAGAAAGCTCATCCAGTTGATGATACTCCATCAGATAAGGCCCATGATACCACCAGATCACAGGAAAAAGGTGAAGCTACTACTTCACAAGTTGTAGAAGATGGTACTGGAATGACAGAAACTCTACAATCATAGTAAAATGATATACAGAGAACTGAGGAACATGGACAATCCCATATTGAATATAATAGTGCCAATAATACCAACACTATTTCAACTCAACCTTTGCAACAGGCTTCTTTGGAGTAAGGAACTCATATTATTTCAACTCAACCTTTGCAATAGGCTTTTATCATTTTCATATTAAGTGGTACATGGCATCTTAATATTATCTTGCAATTGACATACCATCTGTCCTCTACAGTGCAAGTTATACATAATTGTACAGATATGCAAGGCGTTTATCTGTTTCAGTTTTCTATCAAAGATTCATAGTAGGCATTGTAATTACATGAGATATTGTGCTTTTATAGATCTATTAAAATCACACTTCTTAATTTCCTCTATTATAAGTACCTTATTAACTTTTGAGAATTTGACATAGGTGGCAACATCTTTGAATTCATCATATTGTTATATATTGCAAGTGGGTGCAATTGTCTTTACATGGTCTGGCAGCCTTAGTACAGTAGAAGACCAAGAACTTGTTGAAAGGATGTTAGATTTGATAAAGGTGGGGAGCTTCTGCTTTCTTATGTTTCATGTTTTAGGTCTTTCATGGTATTTCTATTATGAGTACATTGCATTGGGAGCCAAGTGCACTCCAAATCATGTCTAGTAGAAATTTGTTCAAATAGCATGTGGTCTATTGCACATGGTGGTTACCTCCTAGGATGTCATTTATCCTTCAATACATTTATGTTATTGGTAATACCTAGATGGATTATACATATGTTTCTTTACTAGAGTAGAAAAAATTTCTGATTTTTCAAATGGCCACCAAGTTATTCCCCTTTCAAGAAAGCACCATATAAAAATCACAAATTTACCCAATTGTAGAGAACTATGGTTTTTCTTTAAAATTCTACTGGTGTGAAGAAAACAGCCTGTAAATGTTGATTTTTCCTGATTTTTTCCAAATTTCCAAGTTGCTGAACCCCACTAAGTTATTCTCAAGTTTGATTTTTCATCGTTGATTTTGACTATTTATTGAGCTAAGATTTATTCAGCTGTATAGATTTGGGATTGCTCTTAGCACTTTTTCCAGTTGCATTAGTTGATTTTCTAGCTTGGAAAATTGTGAAAACAATTGTGCAAGCACCATACATATATTGTAGACTAAGTGTCCTTATTTTTTGATTTATAAGAAAATATCTTATTTTTGTTGCACGTATGAGGTACATTGTTTCATATCTAGAAGCAATGATATTTCCTGTATCTTTATAAATCATAGTTTGGATACATCCCCTTTTTAACAAATTTTAGAATTGTTGTCTGTATCTATATATTTACTGACATCCATATCTACATATCAAACTATTTAGATAAGATAAGATCATTTTACGAATGTCCAAGTTACCACACTAAATAGGTCAATGGGACTTGGAAGTACATCCAGGATCAAATTTCAATACACAGTGGGAGTGCAAAAGTAGTGTCTAATTCTACTGCATTAAAAGTAGGAAGATAGCTAACCCCAAAGTTAGAAGCTAAATCTAAAAGAAAGGAAGGAGTACAATATAATTGCAATTTCAATTGCAAAATAAACATAACCATGACAAATAGGAAGGATGTCAAGTTGTGTTGGAATTGGATGCTGAGGCCTGATGGGTGGCGAGGGAAGAAGGCTCCTTGTTAGATTTATCAATCACTATGATGGGATGATGCACTGTGGGAGATTATTTTCTAGAGAGTAATTTGAGTTGGAGGGGTCTATATTTGTAATCTTGGTGCCAACTCAAGATCAAGGAGATCCATTACTTCTAAAATCCAAGTTTGGGTGGAAGAAACTCTTAATGGAAGAGGACTAGCTACTTGGGAAAATATGGAGAGTGGTAAACTGCACAGAGAGAAACCAACTTTTATTAAAGAAGTCATGATTCCCAAAAAGTTGATTAAACAAAAGTATATTAAAATATTTCGAGAACTCAAATATCTAAGATAACAATTATTTAATTAAATAAAGAATGACTCTCATAAAGTTAAGTTTAGTGGAATGTGGGATGATAATATGATTGCTTAAAGTTTATATTTGGCATATGATTAGATACACAAAAGCAAGCATAACAATGCATATGTAAGAATCTTATCATATGATTAGATACACATAACATTACGTATTTGAGAATATTAGTCAATAACAAATGGATTGTGTCAGGCATCCAAACTAAAAGAAAATGAATGTTTCTTAACCATTTCAACCATCCGAACCAAAGTCAAAAGTAATTTGGCCATCAATCAAACCCTCGCACTAGTCTAATGAGGAAGCAACACCTTGCAAGTACCATAAAACCTAAAACCTTGCAGTTGCATAGTATATTCATTGTTAAAGCTATTATATTCACATAATAAAACTATAGAATTAGCATAGAATTGGTTAAATATAATTTAATCAAGGACGAACAATAGGTAAACTGCTAGATTGGAAAATCCAAGATGTTGAACTAGTAAACCCTTAACCGGTCGCAAGGGTTTACAAACTTTTCCAATAAATCCATAGTCACTATAGGTTCAACTCTAATAAATGGCTAGAACATTTAATATGGTATTTAACCTTTCGGTAAGCTTGAATGAAACCCATGAAGTATGCTATCACTATCACTTCAATGCGAAGCATGGCTCAAAATTGGCATGGGTATGCAGACTCACCAACCAAAAAGAGAAACCCTATACATAGGTAATTATATTCACCAAAAACAAACCATGCTAAGCCTAGACATGAATTTATGTTACATATACTCAAAACCATAAATGGAGTCAATGATACTCATATATGTCATGGTACCATGGCACTTGGCCAAGCCCAGACTTAGGAACTAAACCCTTTTTTTTAAATTCCACATGCTCTCGAATGTTCATAATAAACAAAGCATTGGAGTAAATGAAACTAGTAATGTTTGATATGAAAACAATAACAAAGACGGGCATTAAGCTAAGGGGATTAAAATTGGGTTGTTAACAAAATAAGTTGACCATCGGTTAAAGCATAAACACCCATTTAAATCACAAGCAATATTGACAACCTTCAATCAATGCACACAAACCAACAATCACATAGCCTACGAATCTAGTTTTAAATTAAGATTTTAAGTTAGAACATCATACCACCTAGCACCATAGTCACATACAACCAAGGACCATAGTCACATCCATTTTCACTTATGTTGCGTAGTTCAAACATTGGTTATGATGGCTTCCTAAGGTTATTGGGGATTTTGGACCATTAATTGCACCCAACGCCCACATCTTGGTCAACCGAGAGCATGAGAGCCCTCATTAATGACATATTGGTCCCTTGAGGAACTCCCACTCCTTAAATCATGGATTTGGTTTGACCAAAGGCACCCAAGCATTGTTTTTTAGTGGTTTTGGCTATTTTGGACCATTTATTGCTTCCTAGAGCCACTCCCCCTCACCCATGCACTCCATCACGCCTACCTAACTCGCATTTATGACCAAGCATGCTTCTCCAACGTTCTCGTGACCATTCGTGACTATTTGAGGTGGTTTGGGAGCTTATTGGTCCACCTAGGAGGGTTGAGGTCCAATCTAAGCCTACCACATGTATGCCACCAATTTTCTTTCAAAGGCTAATGATTTTCACCTATTGTAACATAATCATAGTCCATACATGTTTACATCTTGGACTGTAATAGAAAACTTAGTTATTGGCACCATCTATATTTGTTAATTTTGCTCTTTTACATTATTTTCTTCATGTATTGTCAATTTATTTTGTTGTGAGGATTCTCTTAGCTTCTAGATCTTGCTGTGAATAAGAATTTCACATGGTATCAGATCTCTTTGGAGCTTCAAGTCGAATTTAGAGAGTTCATAGGGTTTGAATTGCAATCTAGGGTCTCCTCCAATAGATTGAGAGTTTGCACTGTAGGTTGTTCAAGTGTTCTTTGTCACTCAGTGCGCAACAACAAATGGAGCAGTCTCATGTTACCTTGTTCACTCCATCCAAATATTTTGAGTGGAATTCCAAGAAGGTGATCCAGTTGAGATTGAGAGGTCTCTATAGAGTTACCATGGGGACAAAAAATGAGTCAAACTCAGTTGTTGAGAATTCTAAGTATTTCAACAGATTGGATGAAGTGTTTGGGATGCTTTGTCTTAGTAGTTCGAGGGATATCCTATTTAATGTTGATAGTCTTGCAACACAAAATGAATCGTGGCTCAAGCTCAAGTCACTGTTTCAGAAGATTGATGAGCTAAGAGGCCACCAACTCAAAAATGAGTTGATCACTTTGAATCCAACTCGCTTTGAGATGATCCAATATTTATTCACCAAGTTTAAATCCTTGGTTCTTTAGTTGAAACAATGTGGCATCAAAAAGAAGGAAGAGAACCTGATTTTGTCAATACTTTCGAAGCTAGGGACTGAATATTCATTGTTTGTTTCAACATTCCACTCACACAAGCTGACAATTCGAAATTGGAGAATGTCAGCTTTGGAAGACTTCATGGAGTCTTTGACTCAAGAAAAATATAAGTTGGTTCAAATGGGTACCATCAAACACACCAAGGGTCAAGCCCTTGCTCCAGGTGTTTTGAATCAAGTGTAACATCCCCGACCCTTTGACCGGCGAAGGGGATGCTACGATGTCATTAAACATCTGGGCTAAAAGCCCCATGAACATGAACATACCTAAAAAATTGAATAAAATGATTTGAACTAGAACATGCACAGATACATAATTATTTATCATATAGCGGAAGCAAACATACGTTCATTCTAGCATTCAACATGTTCATCATCATTCATTAAACAATAAATATAGATGCAGAGACTAAATGGTCAAGAATACTTATCTTATAAAGAACTCATCCCGTAACCAACTATGTCACTGCAACATTCCACCCAACCATAGGCTAACGTGCTCCTTAATCTCTCAGCAGCGCTGCCACCCCCGAGCTGGGCATGATTACCCAAGGAATAAGGAACAAGCAAGCTTACACATAACCAAGGATACACAAAACAATAGATCATCCAAGCCAACATAGTTGGGTTTATCAGGCCATCAAGGAGCTGGGAAAGGCTAATTGCTAAGCTGGTGAGCTCATTGCAGAGCTAAGGACACCTACACCAGAACTAGCATGGATTCTATAACACCCACACACATCCAACACAAGGAAATCAGTCCCTTCTCTGCTACACAATCTCTCAGGCCCTGACCTCCCTTCCAGTGCTATTCAGGGGTTGTGGAGAAGAAAGCCAGCACCCTAGCTATGTCTGTGTGGTTCCCGAACACACCAGGTTTGTCAAGAAAACCAAGCCCTCATCCCCACTCCAAAAATATTCTAAAGACCAACCACTATACACATGAAACAAACAAGCTATTCACAGCTTGGACAGGGGATAAAATCGAATCCTGGGTCGTTCTTGGCCCTATCATGGTCAAAATGACTCACAATAGACTATAGCAAGGCCAAAACGTAACTGGTTCCATAGCAACGAACAATGTGGGGAAAACAACAACAACCACAAATTAGGGAAATAACAACAACCCCATCTCACAATGAAGCGATAGGAACATTACACATTCCCAAAACGGGAGAGAAAGTCCGATTCTCATTCCTGGACATGGGAAAACATGTACGTATACCACAAATACGTAAGGAGAACATGCACACCCCAAAATCGGTATGGAAAAACACACATACACACCGCCTCCCGAGTGTAAATGGCTCTGCAAAGGAAAATCGTGGGTGACAGTGGAAAAAAATCGGCTCCTCAACTTGCTACCTGGGTAAAACGACGCAGAAGCTTGTGCGTGAGGATGAACAAAAACGATGGGGAGTGGGAGAGTGGAAGAGTCCGCTGGTGGAGTGTGTGTGTGGGCAAGGACTGACAGTCTTGCCACCCACCACTTCCAAGCCATAACTTCCCCCAACTACAACAGAAGTTTTAAATGGGTGGTTGACACATGGATTTTCCCCATAGGCTCAAGGTTTAACAACTCCCCCTCCTTATCCTTAGGAAAATCATGCCCTTTTCATTTTGGTTGCAATGACATAGTTGGTTGGGGTTCATTTAATTAAAATGCATATTTACATGATGTCAAAACTAATATGTGTCGTATATCATGATATACCATCGGTAACGAGTCCAATCGCTGAAACATAACAAAACCAAATCGATGGTGGGGCTTTTTCCTTTAGCTCCACACCATGATTAATTACAATATATAATATATCTATATATATATATATATATATATATATATATATATATCATGTATGTTTAATGCATCGGGGTCAAAACCGGGGTGTTACATTCCCCTCCCCCTTCAATAGCACTATCCTCGGTGCTTTACAAAATTTGAACAAAATGCTACATTGGTACTGCCTCAGTGTTCCATAGAATTGAACAAAAATGGATGTGCCAATCGCATGGTATCCTCCATATCCCACATAGCCTCTTCAGGTCCGTAGTGCTCCCATTGCACCTTTACCTACTCTATGACTCGGTTCTGGAGCATTGTGACCTTCCTGTCGAGGATGCGCATTGGCTTGATTTGGAACTCTCCCTCGGGTTCCACCTGAATCACATCCCAATTTATTACATGGTTAGGATCATGTACATATCTCTTAAGCAAAGAAACATGAAAAACATTATGAGCTCTAGTGCTATCAGGAAACGCAAGTATATATGCAACTGGTCCTATTCTTTCAAGCACTTCAAACGGCCCACAATATCTTGGTGACAACTTGGCACAATTTCCAAGCTTCAAGGAAATCTTCCTTGCCCTCACTCTGAGGTGAACATGATCCCCAACAGTGAACTCCCTGTTCACCCTATGCTTATCTACATAGATTTTTTGTCTGTCCTATGCTGCTTTCAGATTCTGCCTGCTCTTTACAACCTCTTGCTCCATTTCCTTGAGCAATTCTGGACCAAGCACAACCCTGTTCACTGGATTATCCCAAGTCACTGGTGTCCTACACCTTCTTCCATACAAAGCTTCATATGGACTCATCCCTAAGGATTCCTACTATCCATTGTTATAAGCAAACTCTACCAAGTGTAAGTAATCTTCCCACTTGGTTGGTTTGTCCATCACGTACATGCGAAGTATATCTTCAAGTACCTGATTAACTCTGTTTGTCTGCCCATCCATCTAAGGATGGTATGCAGTGCTGAAGTTTAGCTTTGTACCCAAATCTGTAAACAACCCCTTTCACAAATTGGAAGTGAACTTGACATCTCAATCAAAGCCTATTTCCTAGGAAATCCATGCAATTTGAAAATCTCCTTCATGAAGATCTTTGCAATGTCATCAGTCTTATGCGTAGACTTCACCGGTATAAAATGTGCTACCTTAGTCAACTTGTCCACCACAACCATGATGGAATATGTTGTCTCCAAGTCATCGGAAATCTTGTAATAAAATCCATGGAAATAACTTCCCATTTCCATTCTGGAACTGGCAAAGGCTGCAACAAGCCTGCTGGATGTTGATGTTCAACCTTTACCTATTGACATTTTATGCACCTTGAAATGTATTCAGCCATGTCCTTTTTCATTCCTGGCCAAAAGTACTATTTTTCGGCGGTAGCAATTGTCTTCTGGTATCCAGGGTGACCAGAATACGGAGCTTGATGGATTTCATTCATAACAACTCTCCTCAACTCTGCTACATTTGGAATATAAATTCTTCCTTTATAAGTAAGAAGTCCATCTTCTTCCAATTTATATCCCTCGTAGCTCTTCTCAAGACTTTGCTGCTGCAATTTGTCTTTTACCAGTTCATACAATTCATCTCTAGCAGTATGACCAACAATCTGTTGCCTCAAATCTGATTGGAAAATACTAAGAGATCCCACATGCATTTCCTATACCTTTCTGCTGAGTGCATCAACTACCTTATTCTCTTTCCCCTTTATGTGCTTGATTTCAAAATCAAACTCACATAAAAACTCCAGCCATATCGCTTGCCTAACATTCAGAGTAGGCTGATCAAACAAATACTTCAGACCACAATGATCTATCCCGAGCTCAAATATTCTACCCATCAAGTAATGCCTCCACATCTTGAGGGCATGTACTATGGCTGCAAGCTCTAGATCATGAGTGGCATAGTTCTTCTCATGCTCCTTCAGCTTTCTCAACGCATAACATATCACATGGTTGTCTTGCATAAGGACTACTCCAATCCATTGTCCGCATGCATCGGTACACACCACAAAATCCTTCTCTGGATCTGCAACTTTCAATATGGGTGCACTGGTGAGAAGATTCTTCAACTTCTGGAAGCTTTCTTCACACCTCGATGTCCATTCGAACTTTATCCCCTTCTTTTGAAAAGAAGTGATGGCATGTGCAACTTTGGAGAATCCTTCAATGAATCTCTTGTAATATCCTACAAGTCCCATAAAAGATCTTACATCTATCACATTTCTTGGAGTAGGCCAATTCATAATGGCTTCAATCTTTTCAAGGTCCACAGATATACCCTCTTCTAAGATAATGTGACCCAAGTACTGAATTCTATCTCTATAGAAGTCACACTTGCTCAGCTTTGCATACAGTTGATGTTCCCTGAGCAATTGCAATGTTAATCTCAAATGCTCTTCATGATTTTCCTCATTCTTAGAATAAAGAAGAATGTCATCAAGGAAAACAAGAACAAACTTGTCCAAATACTTGCTGAAGACACTGTTCATAAGGAACATAAATGTAGCTGGTGCATTTGTGAGACCAAATGGTACCACTACAAACTCATAATGTCCATACCTTGTTTTGAAGGATGTATTATGAATGTCTTCATCCTTGACTCTCACTTGATGGTAACCAGACCTCAAGTCAATCTTGGAAAATACCTTTTCTCCTCTCATGTTATCAAAGAGGTCATCAATCCTAGGAAAAGGATATTTATTCTTCATAGTAACCTTGTTCAACTGTCTGTAATCAATACACAAACTGAGTGTACCATCTTTCTTCTTTACAAACAAAACTGGTTCTCCCCAAGGAGACACACTCAATCGGATATACTTCTTTTCTAACAACTCTTGCAGTTGCATCTTCAACTCTAGCATCTCTGGTGTACTCATCCTGAAGGGTGTCTTGGACACTGGTGCTGCTCTTGGCACAAGTTCAATTGTTAAATCAATGTCCCTCTTTAGAGGAAGCCCTGGAATCTCATCAGGAAACATATCCTTGAATTCCTGTAACACCTGATATTCCTCCAACCTAGGAGCTTCGTCTTCTGTTGCCTCCACAATGTGAGTTGCATACAACTAGCAACCCTTCCTACATAACTTCTTCAATTGCATTGCTGAAACCTGCCGTACTGAAATCACCTTTGGATCATGTTTCACAACTACTGGGTTCCCTTCTACATCCATGCATTCGAAAGTCTTATTGTAACAGTCAAGCTTTACTCTGTGAGCTTCTAACCAATCCATTCCAATAAGAACATCATAGGAACCAAGTGGTAGAACATTCAGATCTACACAAGTGATCAATCCATTCATGACCAATGGACATTTCTCTACCACTTCACTAACTTTTCTCTTAGTTCCAGTGGCTAGCTGAACTAACCAAGATGTTCTATGTTGTACTTTCTTAAAAGCACAAATCTCCACTACTCTAGGAGTAATGTAACTGTGAGTAGAACCAGGGTCAATCAAAATAGAAACAGATTGCTCAACAATCTTACCTGCAACTTCAACCACAGTTGACTGGTAATCAAAATAGAAACAGATTGCTCAACAATCTTACTTGCAAATTCAACCACAGTTGACTGGTAATCTGCCTGATGGTCCTCCAGTGCTGCATAAATCCTAAGGACTGCCCTTGCTACTTGACCCACTATTTCTGCTTCTTGAATGTTGTAAGCTGGTCTTGCACTCTCATTCTCGAGTGGACAATATCTGCATAGGTGGGGTCCTTCACCTTTCCAACATTTGAGTGGCCTTCTATCCTATTGCGGGTCCTTAGGCTTTTCTCCTGACACTCCAACTGGCTTACTCGCAGCTTGGGATGGCTGCTTCTGTTGATTCCTAAAGCTAGAAGGTTTGAAACCTTTCTTTATTTGGTCAAAATTCTCATTCTTCTTGTCCTTCCATGCCTTATGGTAATTAGGTTTACCTTTCCTTTGCTCATATCAATAATTATCCTTCCTTATTTCTTCTTCAAGAGTTCTGGGTTCATAAAACTCAATTCTGTCTTTGTAAGACTAAGGAAATCCACATAGAAACCATTGGACCTTCACCCTGTCATCTCTGATGTACCAGACATACCTCAACAATTCCAAGAACTTATTTGCATACTCTTCCATGGTCTGTTGATCGAATCTCAGCTCATGGAACTCCTTAATCTTGTCATCATAATACTTGTCAGAGAGGTATTTTTGCTTTAAATACTTCTTGAATTGTTTCCACTTCAGTCTCCTTTCAATGATCCTCTTTACTTGCTTGAAGTGTTCCCACCAAATGGATTCCCTTCCATTCAGATTGAATATGGCAACTCTTTCCTTCATGTTTCCTGAATAGTCCTGCACTTGAAAGTACTTCTTTATCCCAAGAATCCAAGCTTTAGCCTCTTGTCCATTCTTTACCTCACCATCAAATGTAAGAGGTTTATCCTTCTTAAATTCATCCCGAGAGCGATCCCTATGGTGTCTCCTTCTTTTTATTTTACGAGAAGATGAGCTTGAATCCCCACTGGATTCTTCAAAGTCAGATGATCCACTAGAAGTCTTTCTCCTTCTCCTAGTACTGCTCTTACTTCCTTCTGGTTTTATTGTACCTCATCCAGAGTCTAGCTTTCTTTGCAAGTCTATCAAGCTCTGCAACATGGCAGAATTCAATTGATGCTGCTCTTCCTGGGCTTTAATCAAGCTTCTCATGGTGGTTGCAACATTTGACGGTGTCTCTTTGAATATCCTTCCATTAGACTCTATGTCATCATTTCCATTATGGACATTTTCTCCCATGTCATCTTCCACACGCTCGTAAGAATCCCAAGCATCATATTCGTTATGGGTTCTCATAACTGAACCACTACTTATTTACCAAACTGCACCACCTGGAATAGTACCCTTGAAGGTGTCTACGATTCTGCAAATGTGTTAGTAACACAACTGTTAGATGCACGACATTGATATAAATCAGAACTACTTACCTTATTCTCCTGGAAAAAATCATAAAATAACAATTTTGCTCAAACACAAAATTTTCTTCCTTCATATTGTTAGAATAATCAACCCATAGTATTTACCCACTTAGACATTAATTCATTTATTTTTGTCTTATTTGCCTAGTCCATGAGTCCCACCATGTGCAA
>LPNX010828226.1:97708-182303 GCA_001517045.1 Pseudotsuga menziesii
ATCTAGTTCAGAAGCAGAGAACCAGAAACATTGAGATTCACATGCACTACATCGGAGGGCTTGTGCATGATGGCACCATTCACCTACTCTTCTGTTCATCTTCAGAACAAGTAGCTGATATCTTCACCAAAGCATTTTGTGAGAATACCTTCAGTAATCTCAAATCACTGCTGGGGATTGCTGATCATGCTGTCAAAGCATGAGTGGAGACAAGATTCTACAATTTTGTTTTACAGTCCATGTTTAAGGGAGGATTTTCCCAAGTTGGTTTTGCCTCTTTCCTTGGTTCATATGGACTTGCAGTATGTAAAGGGTGACTAAGCCTTGTTTCTAGGCCCTATATTTTTGATTTATTACTCATAAAGTCAGGCTTAAGGGGGGGTGTTAGAATAATCAACCCATAGTATTTACCCACTTAGAAATTAATTCATTTATTTTTGTCTTATTTGCCTAGTCCATGAGTCCCACCATGTGCAAGTTGATAATTGCCTATCCATAGAGGTCAAAATTTCCATTATTGACTCATGGAACGCTTGGGAAAGCCTTAGGAATCAAATTTGCTTTATTCCTGGCCTCCTAGGCGCCCATCTACTTTTTCTTCTTTATTCCCTGCTTTTTCAGTGTTTTAAGGCACATAGGAAAGCAAGACTAGGTGAGGTGAATCAGCTTTGTTGCCTCTTCCTCCTCCACTCTTTCCTCCATACAAAAGCATGTATGAGCTACCATTTGACCACTCCTTAGCTTTCCCATGCGCCCTTGCTAATTCGTGGGGTCCTTGATAGATTTGGGATCAGCTTTTTACACCTATGGGGGATTTTCCTATTTTGGGTAAGCCTGCTTTATGCTAGATTTGGATGCTTTCTTATGCATTCGATTTGCTCATGTATTCTATATATTCAGCAGCCTATTTTATTACAGGGTTGGCTATTGTACACTCAGTTAATATAATTTTGTGTTACAGCTCCATATTCAGTCTCCATTGTTGATAATTTTGCATGATCAATTGTTAATTGTTGTGGGTGAAATTAATCTACTGCAGGCCTGAATTTCTACACATATCCCTATAATCCACTAATAATCTGCTGAAAAATCCACTTAAAAATAGTTGAAAATCACTGAGAAAATCCCACTCGAAAACCCAAAACTTCCCTCATCAAATTGGGTCTCATCCCATCTAAAATTCTGACATTTCGGTGACCCAATCAACAAATTTCTTCGGCGCTCATTGGTGGTCCCTTCAACTAAAAGTTTTCAATGTATTGGATCTCTTGTTGTCTAAGCTACCGGACTACCATCGGCGATGCGAAGGACTGTTGTGTGTCGGCTATCAGAATGTTAATCACTACAACATTGGTGAGGAAACTAACTCCATAACATTCTATCGGCAATCAAAAGCACTCTTCATCAGGTGGATAGTTCCTTAGGTGGCCGTAACAATGGGAAACAAACCAATTGTGGGTTCTATGGACCATAAAATTCGTTGGAGGTCTCATCAACTATTTTCCTCCAATGTATCAGCGATCAGATCCACTAATTCTCTCCGCCATATCAGCGATTCAAACAACAAACTCTTTCTGCTGCGTTAATGCCCATAGCACTATCGGCAGTTGAAGACTCTAATCATCGGGGTGATAGTCCAGCTGACAGCCGCAAAGACGGACTCATAAACAACTAAACTTTTCTGACGTCCATTGGTGCTCAAGATAACTAAATCCTCTCGACACATTGGTGGACCCATCAACTAATTTCTTTCAACGCATCGACGATCCAATCCTATAATCTTCTCCGACGCATCGGTGGTCCAAACCACTAACTTTTTCCAATGACGTTCACTGCCGTATCAGTTGCTTCATCATCTAATTCTTGCCGACGTTTTGGCGGCTCAACCAACTAATTGTTGCCGATCAATCAACTAAACTTCGTCGATCGCTGATGGTTTGTGTCAAATGGTATTTCAACTAAAAGGGCCGACGTTTCGGCAGTCTTCAGCTGATCTCCACCGACACTGTGGCTCCAACCTCCACTGTTCTTTGTCGACGATCCGACAAGCACTTAGAAAAATTTCAAAAAATTTCCTCCAACTATCCTCCATCAGGTGGACTTCTTCCTAGATCTACGCTGCATCGGATGAGCTTCCCACTAAGTCTTTCAATGAGCCAATGGTTCTGGAACTTAGAAAAAAATTTGGAAATTTTTTGTCATAATTTTTTATCTCTGCTGGGCAGAAGGAAACCTGCCTCTTCTAGCTGGTTTCTCATGGCCCTCTGAGGCCCAATGCTACAATGATGGCTCTGATACCACTCTGTAACGTCCCCGACCCTTCGACCGACAAAGAGGATGCTACCATGTCATTAAACATTTGGGATAAAATCCCCATGAACATGAACATACCTAAAAAATTGAATAAAATTCTTTGAACTAGAACATGCATAGATACATAATTATTTATTATACAGCAGAAGCAAACATATGTTCATTCTAGCATTCAACATGTTCATCATCATTCATTAAACAATAAATATAAATGTAGAGACGAAATGGTCAAGAATACTTATCTTATAAAGAACTCGTCCCGCAACCAGCTACGTCGCTGAAACGTTCCACCCAAACATAGGCCAGCATGCTCCTTAATCTCTTAGCAGCGCTGCCACCCCCAAAATGGGCATGATTCCCCAAGGAATAAGGAACAAGCAAGCTTACACATAACCAAGGATACACAAAACAACAGATCAGCAAAGCCAACATAGTTGGGTTTATCAGGCCATCCACAAATCAGGGAAAGAACAACGGCCCCATATCACATTGAAGAGACATGAACATTACACAGTCCCAAAATAGGAGAGAAAGTCTGATTCTCATTCCTGGACAGGGGAAAACATGTACGCAGACCACAAATCTATAAGGAGAACATGCACACCCCAAAATCAGTATGGAAAAACACACATACACACCGCCTCTCGAGCGTGAATGGCTCTGCATAGGAAAATCGTGGGTGACAGTGGAAAAAAACCTACTCCTCAACTTGCTGCCTGGGTAAAATGATGCAGAAGCCTGTGCATGAGGATGAATAGAAATGATGGGGAGTGGGAGAGTGGAAGATTCCACTGGTGGAGTGTGCATGTGGGCAAGGAGTGGCAATCCTGCCACCCACCACTTCCCAGCTGTAACTGCCCCCAACTACAACAAAAGTTTTAAATGGGTGGTTAACACATGGCTTTTCCCCATAGAATCAAGGTTTAACAATTACCCCTCCTTATCCTTAGGAAAATCATGCCCTTTTCATTTTGGTTGTAGTGACATAGCTAGTTGGGGTTCATTTAATTAAAATTCATATTTACATGATGCCAAAACTAATATGTGTCATATATCACGATATACCATTGGCAATGAGTCCAATCGTCGAAACATACCAAAACCAAATCGATGGTGGGGATTTTGTCTTTAACTCCAAACCATGATTAATTACAATATCTATCATGTATATTTAATGCATCAGGGTCAAAATCGAGGTGTTACATTAAGTAGAGGGAAAGAAGAATCCCAAGGATTCGAAGCAGCAAGAGAAGGAGAAGTAGGAGATGCCCAAATATTTTGATGGGGGTTTGAATCCTAGCAAGGACAAAGGAAAGAAGAAAGAGAAGAACAAATGCACTTACTGTCAAAAATTTTGGCATCTAGAGAGTGCATGCATGACAAGAAAAATTGACATGATGGCGCAACTCCTTGAGAAGAACAAGATTTCCCTTCCGGGTGGTGCAAGGAAGAAATGGAGGTTCTAATTCTAAAAACAAGGAAAGATGCCATGCACTAGTTGTTGGATCTTCTATCTCTTCCTCCATCATCATAGATTCAAGTGCATCAAGGAACATGGCTTATGTACAAGGCTTCTTCTCGGCCTTTCATCCATACAGTGGTTCATCAATCCTCATGGGTGATGACTATGTGATGCCAGCCAAAGGGATTGGCAAGATCAATCTTGACAATGGGTACTTCAACAATGTGTTGTATGTGATGTATATAGAATAAAACCTACTCTATGTCTATCAAATGACACATACAGGTTCAGCCAAGAGAGTATCATTCGTTCAATATGATGTGGAAATATCAGAAATTTCTACGTGCAAAGTTGTTACAGTGGGTATTGCAGATAATGAGTCAAGAATGTACAAGTTTTCACACTTTCTTCCTTAATCCTAAGAGAATGTGCTCCTATCACATGCCGATGAAACCAACAAGATATGTCATGATATGTTTGGGCAACTCAACTATAGATATCTTCAATCTTTGAGCAAATAAATCATGGTTGGAGGACTTCCTAGCATCAAGTTTTCCAAAGGCACATGCAAGGGATGCATTGTTGGAAAGCATGCAGAGCGCAAGTATGACAAGGGGAAGGAAAGAAGGGTTGTACAAGTGCTTTAATTGATCCATTAATATCTGATAGGATGACTTCCCACACCCTCCTATTGAAAATCAAGGTATGTCTTAACATTCATAGATGATTTCTCGAGGTATTTTTGTGTGTTTTTCCTTAAGCAAAAATCTGAAGTGTATGAGATCTTCAAAGCTTTCAAAGCTTCTGTTGAGAAATTCAGTGGGAAGAATATCAAGATCTTAAGGACTTATAACAACAAGTAATATGTAAATAATAACCTACAACATCTATGTGAAGAGAATGGAATTCAAATGTAGCATTCAGTTTGTTACACACCACAACAAAATGGTGTGGCAGAATGAAAGAATAGAGCATTGAAGGAGATGGCCACATGCATGTTGGAGGATAAGTATTTGTCTCCTAATATATGGGGTGAGGCCATAAATTGTGTTGTATATGTTCATAACAAATTTCCACACAAATAATTGGAAGATAAAACTCCATTTGAGTCTTGGAGAGGTCACAAGCCAAATTTTTCTCATTTCATGGTTTTTGGCTCAAAAGCTTGCGCTAGAATTCCTCCCGAGAAGAGAAAATCCCTTCAAACTCAAATAAAGGAGTCCATAATTATTGGATATGATAAAATTTCAAAAGTATACAAGCTCTTTGATCCCTCATCTTAGGAAAAATTCATTGAGAAAAGTGTACATTTCGAAGAAGAGCCCATGCAAGAGGTCGAGCTAGTAGAGGGGGATTACTCACACACTCCACTCAATGATGATGTAAGGAATGTTTCTCTTTATGATTTTTATGATTCTGATATGGAATATGAATATTATGACATGAATGCATATCATGACTCTCCCATAATTCCGAAACGGGTTGAGAAAACCATACAAGCAGCTGGTGATCTTTCAGGAGATCCACCAGACTCTAGGAAGACTAGATCTTAGTTTCATAATGATTTCTCCACTTGTGATTTGAATATTCCATAGAGTTTTTTTATTATGGTTGTATCTGATCCATATTCATATCAAGAAGCATCACATGACCTAATATGGAAAATATCCATGCAAGAAGGCTTCAACTCTTTGCAAGACAATGAAACTTGGGAGTTGGTTCCTCTACCTTCCAAGAGGAAACTAGTGCAATGTAAGTGGGTTTACAAGACCAATATGGATGCTGATGGTTCATATGTGAACTAAAATTCCATTTTTATTTCCAAAGGCTTCTATCAAGTCAATGGAGTGGACTATACAAATAAATTTGCCCCGATTTGCAAAGATGGACTCAATCATGCTAGTTTTGGCCATTATTGCATCTAAGCGATGGGAGGTGCACCATATATATATGAAGAGTTCTTTTCTTCATGGTGACCTTCATGAGTAGATTTATATGCAACATCATGAAGGTTTCATTCATTTTCCTTCACTTATTTCTAGGTTAAACAAGTCTCTCTATGGCCCACGGGGGCATCACCTAGGGACCAATATGATATCACGTCTGTTCATATTAGGGGGGTTAAAAATAAAAAAAATACCAGCCAATATATTGGTGGTATATTAGGGGTAAAAAGGGTTTTTTTAACTATATAAATATGCAATATGTTGGGGGATATTTTATTTCACAATCCTGCCCGTGCCTCCACCATAAGACTACGTTCACCCTACGTGATGATGCATAGGGTTTTTCTGTGGTTTTTCTCCATTGTTTTTTCTTGGGTTTTATCCATCCTATTTTCTGGATAATGAGGGCATTTTTTCAAATCGCAGCAATGTTGGTCCTTTTATTTTCTCCATCATTTTTTTTGGATAACGAGGGAATTTTTTTAGTGCGTAGTAGTGTTGGTCCTTGGGTTTTCACCATCATGTTTTCTAGATAACGAGGGTGATTTTTTCTGGTGTGTAGCAATGTTGGTCCTCTAGTGCATAGTGTTTTTCACCATTTTTTTCCACCATGGTGCATAGCATTGCTGGTCCTCTGGTGCATAGCATTTTTTCACCATTTTCTGGTCATGGGTTTGTGGTGGGTTTCTCTAGTGCATAGTAGTGTTAGAGGTGTGTTGGAGGAGGCATGTTGGAGAGCCATTGCATAGCATTCTTGGAGGTAAGGTATACTATGTTTAATCCTCTGAAGAAAAATGCCTTTTAATTCTTTCATTTATTGGGGGCTCTGTTCCACATAGCTGAGTGAATACTCAACTGAGCTTTGGGATTGAAAGAGAACCACCGCTTGTTAGATATTTGGGTGCTTGTTATCCCTCAACAATGACTGTGAATGACAAGTTTCACGATTCAATTGGCTGCTTACATGTATGGCGTCTCTTTGATACCCTGTCGCAGTGTCATTCACCAATCGATATTCAACAGTCTCCTTAGCTATGCCTCTATTCCCCCATCAATGTAGATCTGAGGGCTAGTCCAAGTGTAAACATAGAATGGAAACATCATATATTAAGATGTTGTAGTAGTTCTGGCTACTATGAGGTATGCTAGTCATGATGGGACTTCTAGACCTACATTGGTTTCCTTTATTTGCCTATACCTCTATGCTAAGGGGAATGATTCTACTAAAATAGGTTGAAATGCTTGTATTCCTAATCTGTGTAAGGTAGGTGCTTGATTCAATGACAGAGGATAAGGCCCCCAGTGGTACACTAAATGGGATTGGTTATGTTTCCCATTTTCCCCACCTGGTTCATGATCTTTCACGCTGAACCACAAACTCTTGGCTAGAACACTCATAGCTTGCTATCTGTGTTTTGTATAAGAGATTCATTAACTCCGCTCCCTAGTAATCTTACTAAATTGGTGAAAACATTATGCCCCCAATTATATAAGGTTATCACTGAGTGGTAAAAAGGAATAAGGATTGAACCATTATTACATAAGTAAGAACTTGGAGTAAAATGATCGATATCAATTGACCCTTACTTCCCTTTTTTTCCCTTGAAGGAATCTACATTCACATTCAACCCAGCTCAGCCCATACCATCTCGACCCACCCATCTTCCTACTACGTTTCGTTACACCTTCCGACGAAGACCTTTTATGCTTCGCTTGAATCAGACGGTAATAGGTTGGTCGGGCTTTACCAAATTGAACCTTTTATTCATTTTATTTTTTCATCACCATTATGCAAATTTTACCTCTTGAATTAATACCAAATAAAATTTCTATTTCCGTTGTAGATCGATCCTTTCGGGTAACCTATTGTTCAAGTGATACCTCTGTTGAGCTATGCCTGGATCCCTACCCCTTTTGATCCTTGAACCTTATATCCTTGACGAATAAATAGTAGACCCCCAATGGATATAGATGCTCCTCATCTCGCAGAAAACTGTTCTGGAAATATTTTGGGTAATTGCTCAATCATATTGGAAACTTCTGGAAACTGCCTGTGGTTTTCAGTTTCAACAATTTTTTGTTTTTGTTTTTGGGTTTTATGGATAGTTTGTTTCTCCCTCTATTCTTCTGAACTTTAATGATTTTGAGACTGGAACATAAACATATTTCAGGACAAAGGAACTCGATTAAGAAGGCAGATTGAAACAAGGGTGAGCTCATATCATTCGGTAATGCAATGGCACTCTCCTTAGTTTTATAGGTAGTGTTTATTTTCAGAAGAAAAAAATAGGCAACTTGTTATTCATTTTGAATCAAAGTTACATACACCAGGCTTCTACTTCAAGTGGGTTCACAACAAAATCACTCTGAAAGTTCTGCTTTCAGCAAAATAGGAACCAACCTTCAAACCATCTAAAAAACGTTACAAAACTGAGAGACTTCCCATCAAGGACTATCACTTCAGTTTTTAGACCAAGCTGACAAAAAGACAAAAAAAATCTCAAAATTCTTTGACAAAAGACATAGGCTTTGAAGGAATCACGAAGGAGTCTTACTATTCTAAGAACTGTTTACAAAGTTCATCTTAGGAAGAATGTTATTTATGTTGTTTTTAAGTTGACAGTATGTTAATGTAGAAATTCTAGGTATCATAGAGAATGCATTTCTCCATTAAAGGAAAGTGTTACAAATAAATGAATAAATGTATCATTGACAAGTTATTACAGAGCTGGAAGTAAGAGTTTGAATTAGTTAGAGAGTTGGCAATATGTGTCCCAATTAGATAGATAGGTGTCCATTCTGATCTAATTTTAAAGAGATGCGATGATCATATATGTGTGTGTGTGTGTGTGTGTGTGATATATATCTATATTAGTTGTAAGAATAAAGTGTGATCCATATCCTTATTGTGTGCAATTTTGTTTTTCTGTGTTTTTAATTTTATCTACATTTGTGAGCGTCTCTCTTCTCATCATGTGTGAAAGGAATGGATAATCATAAAAATATCATTAAACCCTTTTTTAATGAGTACATAAACAAAATTTGGCATTGATAATCAATGTTTCCTCCTCTAAGTGGATGTTGTGTCATTGTGGCCACATGTTGGAATCAACATGCCACCTTCTATAGGAAGCATGCCACCTCGCAAAGGACTCAAGAATATCAAATATTTGAAAAACCACTATTGTGTACTATCTCTCCAAACTTGGTATTAAAAAGATAAGTGCAAATGGATGATAGAGTAATCCAATTGTCAAACTGGGTACCTATGAGCAAAGATGTACATAAGGTAAAGAACCATGTTGACATAGGAGCTATCAACACGGATCATTGGAAAGGATTTACTCATTTAAAATTGCATTGGAATAGGCAAATATTTTCCTTTCATATTGATATTAATTCCAAAATTGAAAAGTGTTAGTGCAAAGGTGATACAGGAGAACTTTTGAGGAACGCAATTTTTTTCTCTAGTCTCCTGCAAGGATGGGTAATAAAGTTGGAAGGTTGGGTACTGTGATGAGAGAGAGAGAGTAGGAGGTGAAGGATCTGCTAGTACAGTAGTATCACTTTGCAAACCAAGAAATCATGATTTTGGGAGACTTGGGAAACATGTAGAATGTGAAAACCATTGGTTACACATCTTTTTGAGGATATCAAAGCCATTAGTTTGAGATCTAGCCTATCAAGATTGCACAAGCTTTGGAAAAACATTGGAAATAGGTTGTCTTCCCATATCCTCTTTCCTCTTTTGTTTATTGTCATGCATGCAAATTTAACGAAAAATTTGATTGAGAATATAGACTAGTGTAAGTTTGTGAGCTTAACCCACTTGTCAAGAGGATCAACTTAGTACATAGGTGAATCCATTCACAATAGGGGTGAAATGTATACTAGTGTAAGTTTGTGAGCTTCACCCACTTGTTGAGGGGATCAACTTAGTACATAGGTGAATCCATTCACAATAGGGGTGAAATGTATAGAATATTCAAATAGGAGGATTACCGTAATATGACCCATCCTAGTGACCCAACAAATATGAACACTGATGATAATTTGTTTTCTAATATTAAGAGATCTCATTTGCAAAACATTGCTGCTAGAACCCTTGTTCTACCTTGTTGAGAGCCCATACAATGGAACATAAAACAAAATAATATAAAGAGAATAATACTTGTAAATGATAATAAACAATGCATTTCTTCCTTTTCAATTATCAGAATTGGAGAAGTATTACAGAGTGCATGAACATGAAGCATAATTGATTATTGAATGAGTGGAAATCACTGCTGGTGGCTGGGAGAAGAGAACTCAACACAACATTCTTCAGCCTATGAAAAAAAGGAATAGGTTAATAAATAGGAAATCAAATATATCAAAATCATGCAAGAAGAAATAAAAATATGTAGCACCGACACTAAGTTTCTTACTTCTCATAGTTGCTTGCACTTGATTTTTGTGGCACATATTTAGACAAAGGCAGAGAGGAAATCAATTTTGTACCAAGACCTCTACTCTGTGTCCCAACAACTTAGCTCAAAGGAACGAGTTCCTTCCATTAAAGTGGCAAGTTACATATGAGCACTCATTAAAGATAATCATAGCAACGAGTACATATGAGCACTCATAAACTTGAATCCTCTGTCAAGGAAAGCCATGGATTGTTTGTTTGGTTGGCATATCAAGTTCATAAAACTTAGAAACAAAGGTTGTTTGGGTAAAATAACCGATTTTACACTAACGTTGAACATTGAAAATGATAGAATTAAGATTTTGAGATGAGAAAATAGTTATTTTGATCATTTTTGAAATGAGGAAACAATTAACTGTATTGTAGCCATTTGGAGAAGTTGTCACCATATTTTTTTTCTTGTTTTTCCTTTTTTCTACTTTTCATATTGGCAAATTTAAAGCACTTATTCTAAGTGTGATGGAGATTATACACTTTCATAATTTCTTAAACCCTGATGTACAAGTTTGTAGGACATAACTAATTTAGTATAGTGACCTACACATTTTTTTATATTGGCACCTTTAACTCACTTCTTCCAAGTGTGGCGGAGTTTATGCACTTTCAGAATTTCTTAAACCCTAATGTACAAGTTTGTAGGACATCACTAATTTAGTATAGTGACATACTCATTTTTTTGTTCCATAGATCTCTATAGGATATCACTAATTAAGTATAGTGCGACCTACACTAATTTTTGTTGCACATGCAAAGTATGCATTAATGGTTTTATGCTCAAAAGAATGCATCTTATTGTAGTCACCTTTGTACAAATTACCTGATCTTTGCAAAGAGTACATTGTGCAATTAATTCTCATTATAGTACATCCTATTAAATTATCTCTACAGTTCATTGTTCCTTTCATGGTGATTACAAATGAGGAGATGACTTCTTCTCTCTCCTATCTGTCAGTTTTGGGTTATAGTTCTAGAACAAGTTGATATGTTCTTGATGAGCTTTTCCATATGTACTCATTTTATGTCTCTACATATTTATTTCTTTGAGCTAGTATCTTATCTCTTTGTAGCTTTTCTCTTATATCGTAGACCTTTTCATGTTGTCATTAGTGTAGCTATAGGAACTGCTTGTGCAGTCCCATTATGTGTTGCACTGATTGTACTATTTTAGTCCCAATGACCCACTTTTATGGTCATTCATTGAACATTATTAAAATTATATTATATTATATTATCTACCTATTAATTATGCTTTTGTGGAAGATTGCAAACTATTTCGGATGAGTTTCTGGTGAAAACTAGTAGCTTCTCAATCCCATTGTCTATTACATTTTTCCTTGGACAAATTTTTAAACTTATGGTAACTTTTAGCTGTGTTCTTATGTTTTCTGCAATCTAGAAATACAAAAGTCAATTGAAGAGCTTAAATGAACGACAAAGGACTTAAAAATAATGTAGTTCACTCTATATACTTTCCTAGCCATAAAAAGTAGGGAGTAGAACATTGTGTTGGTGTTTTTTTCATAGGATGGAAGCAAGTAGAAGAGAAGTTCAGGTTGGGAGGAAGGAACTCACTGTTGGCGGTTGGGAGAAGAGAGGACGGGCTACTGGGAGATTAATAAATGCTTCCCTGTTTACACCAACCCTATCCGCACAGTAAAAAAACACCCACCCTTAATTAATCTCATCAACGGTCTTAGGTTTAAAGAAAATAATTTCCCTCAAATGATTTTGTAGACCCTAGGTGAATAAACTACATCTGGGTATGCTCTTGGATATTAAACTTAATCAATATGATCAACTCTTAAATGGGTGTTTCGATGGGATATGCAACTAAATATTGCAAGATACAGATTACATTGCATTTGTCAAATGCATAGTATGTATGCCACAAACACATCAGCATTAAGGAAATACATGACATAAGAGGTATTTAACATGATGTGATCCTACGAGTTTAGGATATTTTTCAAAAAGTTATTTTTTCCCTTCCACTTTTGTTGTCTCTAGGATATAACTCTCTTTGTTGTTTGCAATATCAAGCATTGCTTTTGTAACATTGTATAAACTTAATTTTGTTTAATCAAGATAATGAATTTATCAAAAAATTTGAAATCAAAATATATTCAACATTTACAATTGGTTGTTAAATTTATCAAGATTATTTTTCTGTCCACAGATGGAAAGGCCTATTGGTTCCATGGAAATGCTAGCTTCTCAAAAAAATGGCAGACTAGGGCTTAACATCGTCCAACTAAATTTGTTGTAGCAACGCCTTCCTCATTCTTGGATTTTAGTCCCATAAAGCTGTGTCTTTGGCATACCTTCAGAGTCTGGTCATATTTTTTGAAGTGTGTGCTTTCACGTTCTGTGGTTGAGTTTTACATGTGATCCAATAGATTATTTTCATGCATGGGCTAAGGGTTATGCTACACTTGATAAGACACAGAGAAAAGAGATTTCTGAAGGTAGCCATCATTATATAAAGTGATGAATTAATATAAGATTTACACTTGTCTAATCTTGTTTTCTTTTTCTAAATGCAACTCTGTAGATAGTGACAGACCATCCAATTTCATTGCTGCAGTATCGTTTATCTTCACCTTAAATTTTGATGAACCTGTCACCTTTTAGGATAAGGTTCAGTGCCATATTTTATAGGGGAAAATTGCTCATGCTTGCGAACAGACAACTGATTAGCTAATTGCCCTTGGATAAACTTCTCTGATCCAAACTGCCCATGATCTTTCTTAAGGCCTCTGCTATTTTTCTTTGTTGGGGTCACACAAGATTTATTCACCCTGATTCCCTTTGACTTGTATTCATATTCCTCAGCCTCACCCTTTTGTGCATCATAAGCCTTGATAGGAGGTATGCTGATTGAATTGACTTTCCTTGAAGCTAAATTTGAAACATATTGCTTCTTTGGAGAAGGAAGCACTGGTGCAGTCACGCTCTCTAGCTTTTGTTCTTCCATTTTTGGATCAACCAATGATTTAGTAGAAATTTTAGCATGTGCACTCCAGAAAGCCAAATGAATGCATTAATAGATCGAATAAATGATGTTCTTGTAGCATGTTCACTTTCAGGATCAAATATCTCAACAAAAGTGTCAAAACACTAAAAGATGTTGGAATGATTTAGGCCTTGGCCTATATACTTGAGAATCTAGATTTAGATCATCTTGACTGTGTTAAAATTGCAAATGGCATTGTGAATACCTTGGATTCCTTAACTATGGAACAGGTACAAAGCCATGAAGATGCTCAACACAAAAGTAGCAATCTTGGCATCTCTGGCTCCAATGTGCATCAACACCAGAATGAAAGAGAGAATGAGGAAACACCATCAGCAGACACAATTGCTCATTCTCAATAGAATGAAGTAGAGTCTGACCAAATGGAATCTTCCCATGATGTAATGACATCTTTCCAAACTGTTGGAAATTTGATGATGGAGTCTGAAGAGGATTTTATGAATGAGGGTATTGAGGACGATGTTTGTGGTTGTGAGTCTTAGCATTGAATATGGTGGGAAATATAGTTTAGTGGATGAGGATGAAGAAGTGGAGATTAGTGGGCATGGTGGAGAAGAAGATCCAGAAGATGAGGATGAAGAAGAAGAGGAAGAAGATGAGGATGATGTACATCATTTTTCACATCCAGATGCCGACCATGATGTTAATGATCTTGGTGACGATTATGATATCTTGGAATATTAAGAAGATGATGATGATGAGAATAAATTTATATTGAGATTGGAGGATGGGATCAATGTGTTTGATCATTTTGAAGTGCTTGGTTGAGCTGAAGGTGATTTTCCATCCGATCCATTTCATGTGATGCCTATTGAAGAAGTTTTTGGGGAAAATCGGTGACAGGGATGTACTACCTCTATCTATAATATTCTAGGAAGGACTGATGATCGTGGAACCATAATTCAACACCCGCTTCTCATTGGACCATCTGCTCCATCTAGATCGATGCGCCACCGAGCAATAGGTAATTTTTAACATTTTTGCTCGTTGAACATCTGATAGATTATAAGATTTTTTTCCTTGGGTTTAAACTTTAGAATTCAGAGTTTAAGGACATATATAATGTAATGTGTCTATGATTGCAGAGAATGATAGGGTTGTCACTGAGAGTAATATTGAAAGTACTTCAGCTCCATCCCATCTGGATTCGATTTTCCAAACACTTCGAAGTGGACGGCTAGGAAATTGTTTGAGTAGCTGGGCTAATGATAGTTAGCAAATTAGAGGAATGAGTGGCACTACCATAGCATTGGGGATTGAGAAGCAGTTTTTTTCTCATTTACAGAAAGCTCATCCAATTGATGATACTCCATCAGATAAGGCCCATGATATCACCAGATCACAAGAAAAAGGTGAAGCTACTACTTCACAAGGTGCAGAAGATGGTACTGGAATGACAGAAACTTTACAATCATAGGAAAATGATATACAGAGAACTGAGGAACATGGACAATCCCATATTGAAGATAATAGTGCCAATAATACCAACACTATTTCAACTCAACCTTTGCAAGAGGTTTTTATCATTTTCATATTAAGTGGTACATGGCATCTTAATATTATCTTGTAATTGACATACCAGTTGTCCTCTACATTGAAATTTATACATAATTGTACATATATGCAAGGCGTTTATCTGTTTCAGTTTTCTATCAAAGAATAGTAGGCATTGTAATTACATGAGATATTGTGCTTTTATAGATCTATTAAAATCACACTTCTTAATTTCCTCTATTATAAGTACCTTACTGAATTTTGAGAATTTAACACAGGTGGCAACATCTTTGAATTCATCATATTGTTATATCTTGCAAGTGGGTGCAATTGTCTTTACATGGTCTGGCAGCCTTAGTACAGTAGAAGACCAAGAACTTGTTGAAAGGATGTTAGATTTGATAAAGGTGGGTAGCTTCTGCTTTCTTATGTTTCATGTTTTAGGTCTTTCATGGTATTTATATTATGAGTACATTGCATTGGGAGCCAAGTGCAGTCCAAATCATGTCTAGTAGAAATTTGTTCAGATAGCATGTGGTCTATTGCACATGGTGGTTACCTCCTAGGATGTCATTTATCCTTCAATAAATTTATGTTACTGGTAATACCTAGATGGATTATACATATGTTTCTTTACTAGAGTAGAAAAAATTTCTGATTTTTCAAATGGCCACCAAGTTATTCCCCTTCCAAGAAAGCACCATATAAAAATCACAAATTTACCCAATTGTAGAGAACTGTGGTTTTTCTTTAAAATTCTACTGGTGTGAAGAAAACAGCCTGTAAATGTTGATTTTTCCTGAGTTTTTCCAAATTTCCAAGTTGTTGAACCCCACTGAGTTATTCTCAAGTTTTATTTTTCATCATTGATTTTGACTATTTCTTGAGCTAAGATTTATTCAGTTGTATAGATTTGGGATTGCTCTTAGCACTTTTTCCAGTTGCATTAGTTGATTTTCTGCCTTGGAAAATTGTGAAAACAATTGTGCAAGCACCATACATATATTGTAGACTAAGTGTCCTTATTTTTTGATTTATGAGCAAATATCTTATTTTTGTTGCACGTATGAGGTACATTGTTTCATATCTAGAAGCAATGATATTTCCTGTATCTTTATAAATCATAGTTTGGATACATCAACTTTTTAACAAATTTCAGAATTGTTGTCTGTATCTATATATTTACTAACATCCATATCTACATATCAAACTATTTAGATAAGATAAGATAATTTTACTAATGTCCAAGTTACCACACTAAGTAGGTCAATGGGACTTGAAAGTACATCCAGGATCAAATTTCAATACACACTGGGAGTGCAAAAGTAGTGTCTAATTCTACTGCATTAAAAGTAGGAAGATAGCTAACCCCAAAGTTAGAAGCTAAATCTAAAAGAAAGGAAGGAGTACAATATAATTGCAATTACAATTGAAAAATAAACATAACCATGAAAAATAGTAAGGATGTCAAGTTGTGTTGGAATTGGATGTTGAGGCCTAATGGGTGGCGAGGGAAGACGGCTCCTTGTTAGAGTTATCAATCACTATGATGGGATGATGCACTATGGGAGATTATTTTCTAGAGAGTAATTTGAGTTGGAGGGGTCTGGATTTGTAATCTTGGTGCCAAATCAAGATCAAGGAGATCCATTACTTCTAAAATCCAAGTTTGGGTGGAAGAAACTCTTAATGGAAGAGGACTAGCTGCTTGGGAAAATATGGAGAGTGGTAAACTGCACAGAGAGAAACCAGCTTTGAGATTCCCTATGGCTATAGCTGATATTTTTGCTGGTTTGCTGGTAATTGTCCTGGGGTTTGGGTTGGGAACTCCACATAAGTTGGCATGGAATTTTATTGACCTGTTGGGAGGGGAAGGTTGGGAAGGAACCCAGTCTCACCGATCTGCTATCTAGAGTCGTATTGTGCCTTTCCAAGTATAGTTTTTCATTCCCAAGTATCAACAAGGTTCTTGCAAGCTTATGTTGCATTTTATGAACCATATTTTTTTAATTAAGATTCCTTGACACTAGTGGGTATCTGATTTACACACAAACATGTAGACTTATAGTACACCACCGAGTTAGAGAATTGTTGTTTATTAATTGATTGATGCAATGCCTTAGTACATGGTGAGAGGAGTACTTTACGTATCTTTGAATCACCTATTCTAGCTATGTGTAGCATTGGGAGAGCTCTAAGCACTTTTTCCACACTAGTTTTTTTTACTTTGCAAAATTGTGAAAACAATTGTGCAAGCACCATGTATATATTGTTGACTAAGTGTCCCTATTTTTTTGTTTGTAAAATAAATGGTTAGAAGTTTGTATTAAGAAAAGTTTCAGTTGAACTGTACAGTGGAGTAATATGAAAACGTGTTGACACTATTCTCATATCTAGATACTGGGAGGTCCAATTGAAGTAAGACTATCACCTCTAGAAAGAGTGATTGATCAGGGTATTAGAGATAAATAAAATTCACATCTTGAAGTACCACAGGTATAGAGTGACAAACTGTACAAGTTCTCTTTTGAAATAGGGAAAAAAAAATAGCTTTTGGTGGCTTCAAGTTAATTTTCTCTAGGAATGTCCAAATTCTAGGGGATTAGTTGGTGTTAAATTTTAACACGTGAAATTTAATAGCAGTAACATATTTTGTAGAATTTGCAGACTGTAAAATAGATAGTACTGAGATTTAATAGCAGCATTAAAACAATAGTAAACCAATCATCCACAAAATTAAAAACACGAGTTTTTCATGGGGAAACCTTTTAAGGACTAAACCCCCAAAGCAATTAATAATTCTTCCTCTAAATGAGATGGCTGAATTTGTACATGAGCAGATAGAATGTAATCCTTTACAACAAGTTTGGATTTGTCATATGGACCAAAAGAACCCTGGAAAATACTATACAAGTCTGCTTCCACTAAACTGTTTAATCATCAAATGTACTACTGTTGGATGCCTGGAGTAGTCTTTAACCAATTTTAGAATGTCTGTGTGCCTTCGGATGCTGGTATAGTACTCGTTGATGACTATTGTGTCTTGTTAGTTCCCTAGCTGGGCTGCCACGACCTATACAAAATGCAAACTAAGCTTATGTGTTCCTGTGTGTGCCCTGTATGGGCTTAGGTGAATGGAGAATAGCCCCAGTAGGGCTTGAATGCATAGAGAATGACCTTAGCAGGTCACCCATACGCTGTAGAGACTCCAAAAAATGCTTGGGTGCATAGAGATTTATCCCTAGTAGGGATCGGGTGCACTGTAAAAGACCATAACTAGGTTAGGGTGATGTGGGATGGATCTGTAGTAGTGGAAAGGCAATGGAAGTGCTTCCATGATCTGGATGCAGCAGACTGTACAAGTTTTCTACCACTAAACTGTTCAATCATCAAATGTACTACATTTGGATTCCTGGAGCATTCTTTAACAAATTTCAGACTGACTGTGTGCCTTCAGATGCTGGTACAGTCCTCGTTAATGACTGTTGTTTCTTGTTAGTTCCCTAGTTGGGCTGTTGTGACCTGCACAAAACCCAAAATGAGCTTCTGTGTTCCTGTGTTTTCCCTAATTGGGCTCGGTTGAATGGATAATAGCCATAGCAGGGCTTGTATGCATAAAGAATGACCTTAGCTAGTCACCCATGCACTATAGAGGCTCCAGACAATGCTTGGGTGCAGAGAGATTTAGCCCAAGTAGGGCTCAGGTGCACTGTAAAAAACCCTAACTAGGTTAAGGTAATGTGGGATGGATTTGTAGCAGTGGAAAGGCAATGGAAGTGATTCCATGATCCGGAGGGAGCAGATACCTATCCCTCAAAGGCTGTGATTTTCTTCAAGAATTAAAACCAACAAAGAACTTAGCAGAGAAACCCACGACTTGTCTCTTAGGAGCAGTAATGATGACCTTGATTGATGATTGACAAGTGAGGAGAATTCTTTATTTATAGTTCATCAAAATGGAATATGATTCCACACAATTACAAGGCCACCCTTGGGGCTTTCATTCTTTTAATATTTTGACCATTGATATTTAATCTTTTGTGGTCCAATGACCTTTTAATCTTTTGTTATTTATCTTTGAGGTACTTTGGTTCTTCACTTGGTGGGTACTTCAACCAATACAAGGTGTGCTTGGGTTTCTTAGTCCTTCAAGTGATTCTATGACCACAATGAGTCATCTCAGGTGTTCTTCAATGTATTCATGGTCCATGCATGTCCACTCGAAGCGCATCATCATAAATGAGGAGGATTATTATTTGCTTCTCTTGTTCTCCTCGTTTCTATTAGGATCATGTGCTAGGTATTTCAACAAGGGGTGGCTAGTCTCTTGAGAAGGTATCATATCCATAGATCGAGGAGAGGAGTGCATATCGATGTGTGTTGGGGGTCATAAAGTTCATGTTTGTTGAACAAAGAGGAGAAAGACCATAGAGGGAGTAGCCTTAGTTCCTTGTTGAGGAACCCTACACACTTATGAATAATTATTTTGCATGGTGAGGGAAAAGAATGAATGTCGAGTATCATGTCAATATACTAGGTACAAATCTAAAGGGGTATAAAAAATGTAAATGAAAAAATTGATACATGCAATATACAGTGAAAACAGGTTTTTTTTTAAATTGGGAAGGCATATTGGGAGGGGGTAAAAAAAATGATTTTGGGAGGTATTTTCCAATATTTTTTGAAAATAGGGGTATTGTTTCTTATGCCATGACAAACGTGCTATGGCATGGTTTCACTAAGTGAAGACCCTGTGCTATGGCCTCAAGCAAGCCCCTAGGGCTTGGTATGCCAAGATGGAAAACTTTCTTCTCTCACAAGGATTTGAAAGATGCAAATATGATCCTAATGTGTATTGTGGAATTTATATGACTCTATTTATATAATATTACTGTATGTTTATGATATTTGATCACTAGAATTTTCATTTCCTATATAGGTTCAATTGAATCTTCATTGCACAATGCATTTGCTATGACTCACCTAGGACTATTGAAACAATTTCTTGGCTTGTAGATTGAGAAATATGATGTAGGTACTAAGGTAATCCAATCAAAGCATGCTTTAGACATTTATTAAAGTTAAAAATGTCTGAATGTAATGCAACCAAGTGTCCCTTTCTTTCAAGAGTAAAACTAGGTGATTTTGGTTCATCTCCATTGGTGGACAACTCGTTGTATAGAAAACTAGTGGGAGTTTGTTGTACCTCACACACTTTTTACCTGATTTGTCTTATGCAGTAGGTGTTGTTGTAAGATATTTGAAAGTGCCTCATGAGATCCATTGGAAGGCTTCCAAAAGATCTTTCATTATTTGCAAGGAACCAAACACTTTGGGATACACTATGTTGCTAGTTCTCCACAAGAACTAGTTGGATTTACTTATTCAAATTGGGATGGAGATTCCAATAATAGGAATTGCACTTCAGGTTATGTATTCATGCTTGCACATGGTCCCATTTTTTGTTCAAGTACAAAACATCACACTATTTGTCTTTCATCAGTTGAGGATGAGTACAGAGGAGCAGTGAATGCAACTACATAATGTGTGTGGTTATTAAGTTCTCCTTAGTTTCTTTATGATCATGATTGTATTATTTATTTATTTCTTGAGATTGGGTTTTTATCCCTCCTTATCTATCTTATCATGGTTATTCACCTCATGAGTGAGTTTAATGGAGCTAGGGACCGTGGTTTGGGTTTCTTAGTGGCACATGTTGGGTATATGTTATATTCTTTGCATGTGCATGTGGAGGGGAGGTGCACATGTCAGTGCTACAGTTCAGTGATCCCAAGATAAACTTTTGGAAATGGTCGTTAGGCTGCTTTCGATGCGAGCACAACAAGATTTTTTTTTTTGGCTATTTATAGCTATTTTTGGCTATTTTTTGAATTTTTCTAAAAATATGTAACTTAATCCCGGTTAAGGGAATGTTGTCTTTTTCTAATCATGATTAACAAATTAGGGTATTTGGATGCTACTGAATACCTATATTTTGTATTGTAAGGATTCATAATGTAATGAAGAGAAAATAGGAGGTGTGGCTCCAAGGTTTTTTGGTTTTCTCGGTTAAGGGTTTCCAGGGTAAATCTCTGTGTTTATGTGTGAATGATTTGTTGTGATATCTATTTTCCTTAAAAGAATCTATATGCTTTGCTTCTCTGCATAGGTTTAAAACTTATAGCACCCCCTTCCCTTTCCTATAAACTACTACACAACCATCATAGTTCATATTTCCTTTTTCCTCCACTTGCACATGTTTAACATTAAGGGGGTTGTCCCATAGTTAATGTCAATGCTAATTCCATTTTATGTTAGCAAAAGGGGATATTCCCATAGTCTATATTTTGGACCCATACATTATCCATGTTACAACAATAAAATAGTAAATAAATAGGTAACCATTAGTGATAGTAATTAATAATATTAAATATAGTTTACAAAGAGAAGTGTCTCTTCAATATTTCATGGACAAGCCTCATTTAAGGCATCCATATCCATTGTAGTCAATCATACATTTATATATTAATCATTTCTTCAATCATATTCTAAAGATGGAACATCTTTCTCCATAACCCAGATACATGCTAGCTAATTACATAAGGATACGATGTAACATTGGTATCAGAGCAGATTCACTCCTCCTACTATGAGCTCATATTCGGCTCATTGGCTCCTAATTTTACCCACTACTCCATTTCATCTCTTTCATAACCCTGTTTCCCAATCTATTACACCATCCTCCCCTCTTTTCCAGTTTCCCACTTCTACACCACCTCCACCTTCATCTGCAAACTGGGTCCATCTCTCTAACTGCATCCATCCCTCCCTCCTACCAACTTCATCTCACCATTGATCTACTGTAGTCCCTATGTCCACCCGTCCCTATGTCCAAATTTATTCCCCATGATTGCATTACACTCTTCTCCTTTACACCTATGCGACCCACCCCTTCATGCCTATGCAACCCCCTCCACTCTCCTACGCATTCTCTCCACTTCCACTCCCCTTCACCCTCCATCGCTTCCATCTTCTCCCACGTAGACCCACACACCTAGCTATCTATTCCCTCATACCCCTACAAAATTGCAAACCCATGCTCCTCTACACAGTTCTCTCCTCTCCAACCTACACACTCCCTAATCTACTGCTCCCTCCCATCACACCCATTCCCTTATACACAAGACCACATGCCCATCCACCCTTTCATTTCCTTCTTTCCTCCTTAGCATCCACACTCTCCAAGATCCACGCCCCTCCCTCTGCCTGTGCCTGTCTATGTACTCTCCATGCTAGACTTCCCTCAGCTCCCCATGCACTCTCATGCCTGCATGCCCTCCCCTCCACTTCCACCGGCCACCCTTGCACTAGAACTCCTCTATCCTACACGACTCCAAGCCCTCCAACCTATGTGCTCTCTCCTCTTCTCGTCACCCTTTCTATTTTACTCTAGCACTCCCATCACTATTGTTTTAGGCTTGTACATTTCCACTCTTCAACCCTAAAATGTTTAATAAACTAGCCTAGATCCAAATCCTAGGCTCTATTAAGCATCATGAGGGATCAACTCTCCCGAGGTGCAAACCTATCCTCAAATACTCCTTTCATGCAATACTTGAGAAGAGGTTTCCACCTCGGGAGATTTAATCCCTCTCAATGCTTGATAGAACCTAGGATTTGGATCTAGGTTGGTTCTAACCATGGGTGGTGACACAAAACTAGAGTTTGATCAACATTGAAAGGAATAGGTTAAGTTGAAAACATAGATACAATTATGAGGATATCATAATGTAAGTAATGAGTATTAAGGATTGAGTAAATTACTAAACTAAAAAATATAGGTAATAATTTTTTAAGGATCAAATAAATGAAAATATGGTTCATCGCAATCATTGTCAAGAAAACCCAACCATATTCCCAGAAACTCAAATTTGAATACAAATCTCAACACAACTACAACAGGAATACCAATGAAATAGAATACACCATTCCAAGAATATAGATGCGCAATTTGGAATTTTCATATTCAGAAGAGATCTTCACCCTTCGAGGCATTCTTTTGATGGATTTTTCCAAGATTTCTTATACACCCCTGAAAAATAAAGGTAGCATAAAAATGACAAAACCATATTGAAATTTGTCAACACTGTAGCCAAAGAAACCCCCCAGATCCACATATTGAGATACCTCACTAATAGAAAATTGAGAGGAACATGAACAAAAACAAAAATTACTACACATAATTCCAAGGGTAGTGTAATTTTCTGAGTTCTCAGATAAATCCTGAGTGGATGCAGGAAGGATTTTGTAATCAAATAGGGTAGGGAGAAAGCAATGTATGTGCTTGCTAGGTTAATAATGATTTCATCCTGACCACAGAGTGGAAGAATTGGTTTCATATTACACCACAAAAATCCAATGGGCATTGTAGCATAGAGAAGAATGAGAACTCTTCTTTGGAGTGTGAGACCCAGAATAGACCATTGTTTTGCTCTGAATTCCTGGCTGCATATGGGCTCCATTCCCATGGCCATCCCATATATGACAGAATATCTTTTTATATTGGAGAAACCCATGGAAAGCAAGCCTCCTGCTAGCTCCAACTCTCCAAGGGAACCTAGAAACAACATTGAAACCATGCCTCTAAAGTAGAGAAGCATGCCCATCACTACCATTGGGCTTGTAATTCTGCCCAATGTTTCCACTTCCACTGATACCTGCAAGGATAAAGTGATAAAAAATAAAAAAAATTCTTTAAATTGTAGATTCTAAATTCCTCCAAAAAATATAAAAAAGCATGCAAATCGAAATACAATATTCTGGGTCACCTCATGAAGTGTTGGCTAGTTCTTTAGCTCATTGGAATGGCCATTAGATTTGTTATCTTTTCATTCAGAACAGTGCTCCCCTTGCTCAACATGTAGAAAAATCATTTTTGAGAAAATGTAGAAGTGTTCTTCAGTGCCTAGTTGCGTTTCAACATGGTGGTAGAGATTGAGATGCTCTTCACCATTTTCACTTGATCTAAGCATGGTTAGAAATTTGGTCATCTAGCGATAGGTACTTGTATACATCTGCTCTGTAAGTCTAATCCCCACACAAAGATGAAGATAATCACCTTCCTCTTCTTGGTTATAAAGAAGATTATGTAAATGTGAAAAGCCAACATATGGGACTAGGGTAATCTTCAAATGTCTCGAGATCATTATCAAATTTGAATGGACACTCCCAATCTTATGTTGAATGGATGGTCTTAAAATTACATGAAAGAGTAAGAGTATTTAGACTTGGGAATCGAAAAGGCCAAATTTGAATGGAAAATTCATTTTTTTGAATGAAAAAGTTGAATGGGAAATTAAAATTAAGTTAAAAAAGAATATGTACACCTGAACTTCTCAAGATTTGGGAAAACATTATTTAAAAATATTTTTACTATTTAAATTATTACTAGCATAGATCCAAATTCTAGGCTCTATCAAGCGCCGAGAGGGATCAAATCTTTACTACTTTTTACATATCCTATGTTGACAAAATACTACTACTTTTTACATTAGTTACTTCAATATTACAAACGTTACAAACATTACATCACGTGACAAGATCTCTCCCATAATATTTACTTTCACTATTATTTTTTGCTGGCATGTTACAAACGTTACAAACTTTACATCATATTAAAAGACCTCTCCCATAATATTCACTATCACTATTATTTTTTTCCGACATGTTACAAACATTGCTAACGTTACATCAAGTTACAAGATCTCGCCCATAATATTCACTATCACTATTATTTTTTGCCGACATGTTACAAACATTAGTAACTTTACATCAGGTTGCAAGATCTCCCCCATACTGGGCTGTAGAGCGCCTCTCGGAGCAAAAACATTATAATTATTAAAACATTAAAATTTTTACACTACGTCCAAGGAATAATAGCTACATTGAAAATTATGCAATGATAAAATACCATACACTGAAATCTATGCAAGCATAAAATTCAATATATTTTCTAAAAACTTATTAGGTGATCTAAGAGAATTCAACCTTGGACCTCACGCCCATTATGCCAACACCCTTAATACTATGCCACAAGTAGTTCATATTATACATAGTAAACAACTTATATATAAACTTGAATAATATGTTTATTTATATAAATATAAAATTTAAATTATATTTTAATTTTAATTTAAATATGTTAAAATTAAAACATTAAAAAAATTAATTATAGTTTAAATTCAAATTATATTTTAACTCGGGCCTTCAAATGATTGAATGTATATTATTTTCTGATTTTGAAGCTATTTTATTATAAAATTTTCATATTTAGATAAGCTTAATTCTTATAATAATGATTTACCATGAATTGTAAATAATGAAAAAGAAATTCACTATAAATTTGTGCAAATATTCATTTGCATAAACCATTTTTCACTAGCAAACTTCGTATGATTGATAATTTCAAAAATTTCAAATCAACATATAATTTTTTATATCTTTTGGTAGAAGATAATTTAAAATTCATATTTTAATTTCGATCTCTTCCACCTTGCTAATTTCGAGTTCTCTGTAAAAAACAAGTTACTGCATCTTCCTTTTTAACATTCTAACATTAAAATTGAAAAAAAAATCCAAAATATATTTTGATTAGTAAAAATGAAATTTTAAGAGGGTGAAGTTACGAGGAAAGAAGCAATGTTAAAAGAAAGAAACCCAACAAGAAACACATCAAAGAAAATGCAAAAAGTTGAAGTAGAAAATCTGTAAATATAATTAACGTATGCCTTCAAATGATTGAGTGCAAATTATTTTCTGATTTTGAAGCTATTTTATGATAATTTTCATATTTAGATAAGCTTAATTCTTATAATAATGATTTACCATGAATTGTAAATAATGAAAAAGGCATTCACTATAATTTTGTGCAAATATTCATTTGCACAAACCATTTTTCACTAACAAACTTTGTATGATTGATAATTTCAAAAATTTCAAATCAACATCAGAGGTTATAATTTTTTATATCTTTTGGTAGAAGAAATACATAATTTAAAATTAATATTTTAATTTTGATCACTTCCACCTTGCTAATTTCGAGTTCTCTGTAAAAACAAGTTACTGCATCTTCCTTTTTAACATTCTAACACGACGAAGTTACAAGGAAAGAAGCCTAGCAAGAAACACATGAAATAAAATGCTAAAAATTGATGTAGAAAATCTGTAAATATAATTAACGCAGACCTTCAAGCAATTGAATGTTACTGCATCTTCCTTTTTAACAGTCTAACATTAAAATTGAAGAAAAAACTAAAATATATTTTGATTAGTAAAATTGAATTAAAATTGAAAATTTAATAGGTTGAAGTTACGAGGAAAGAAACAAAGTACGAAGAAAGAAGCCCAACAAGAAACACATGAAAGAAAATGAGAAAAAATGGTGTAGAAAATCTGTAAATATCATTAATCACAGGCGTTCAAATGATTGAATGTAAATTATTTTCTAATTTTGAAGCTATTTTATTATCAAATTTTCATATTTAGATAATCTTAATTCTTATAATAATTATTTATTGTGAATTGTAAATAATGAAAAAGGAATTCACTATAATTTTGTGCAAATATTCATTTGCACAAACCATATATTTTCACTATAGCCATCGTTTTAATTTTAATTTTAATTAATGGCTAGTAAAATATATTTATTACTTTTTACATTTTAGAAGTAAAAAGTAATGTTACAACATCTGCATCATAATCGACAAGTAAAAACTAACGTTACAACATCTCCCCCATACTCCACAAACATTACAACTTCTCCATCATAATCGATAATATTATTTATAGACAACATTTACAAGAGGAACGTTACATGAGGAACATTCCAAGAGGAATGTTACAACATCTCCATCATAATCGACAATATTATTTATAGCCAACATTTACAAGAGGAAATTTACATGATGAATGTTACAAGAGGAAAGTTACAAGATCTTCCCCATACTGGATTGTAGAGCGCCTCTCGGCGCAATAAGAAATTTAAATATTATATAATTTCTATTATATTAATATTTTTTTTTTTATTAAATTTTAAAATTTCAAAAGGAAATTGAGAACAAAAATATATAAATATGATTTTATATTTATTATTTATTATTTTGAATCCTATTCAATAATCCTAATAATAATAATTATTATAAATTATTATTAGTTCATCAAATCTATCAAATACTTTAAGTGTCTTTAACTCTCCATAAGGAAAAAACAACGTTGAAATACACACCTCCACATACAAGGATCAAAACCATGGTAGAACTAAAATACCAAATCGAAAAATTGGAGAAGGACATCAAGGCTTTAGCCGCCAAATAAAAACACTTGAAAGAATAAATGAAAAATAGAAATGAAACACTTTAGAAAGAAATCAAAGATGAAGTTGTTCTAGTATTAGAAAGAAGACTTGATGACAAAATATACATCATGAATGAGAAACAAAAAAAAGTTAGATGACAAGATTAGCACAATGACACAAAACATAACCACCATGGAACAGAACCTGAGCGTCATAACATAGAACCAGAATAGAATAATGGAAGTATTAGAAAAATTATGGTCTAGTACAACCATGTCGAAAACTAAGATATGATGGACTAGTATGTCAACAAAAATGAGAGCAACAAATTTGATAAAGATAATAAACAAGACAAGGAGACAAAATATCCTAGGGATGACCAAAATAACAATAATATATCTAATAAAAATAAAAATGGGTTCGGCCAAGATTGTAATAAGAGTCAAGCCAGTGTTGTTGATAATATTAATGACGATCAATACAATGACGAAATATGAATCCTACAATATGCAAAGGAACTCAAGTCAAAGAAATCATATATTTTAGATTCATCTTCTACCTTAATTGTTCTACCACCTTGGAGAAACCAAATGTAACACTATCTAGCGATTTTGAGTATGAGAACCCTCACGATATGACACATATCGAGTTAAGTCATAAGGATAATCAAAGGGAATATAGACTCTTATTTTTTTTTGTAGTTATTTTTTCTTCCTCCTGCACTCTTTGGATATGATTTTGATTTGTTGTTTCATTAGTGTGCATTGTATCCTTCATTATTAAGTTCTCCTTAGTTTCATTATGATCTTGATTTTATTCTTTATGTATTCCTTGATATTGGGTTTATACCTCTTCTCCATTTTCTCATGGTTATTCACCTCATGAGTGAGTTTAACGGAGCTAGGGACCTTGGCTTGGGTTTCTTAGTGGCACCCCCTTCCCTTTCCTTCAAACTACTACAACACAACATCATAGTTACTATTTCCATTCTCCTCCACTTACACATGTTTAACATTAAGGGGGTTGTACCATAGTTAATTCCAATGCTAATTCCATTTTATGTTAATGAAAGGGGATATTCCCATAGTCTAGATTTTGGACCCATCCATTGTCCATATAGTCTAGATTTTGGATCATGACTTGAGAAATTCATCTCCTTCAAAGGTACACTTTTGAACTTTAATTTGAACTTTAATAATCCATCCTTTTTGTCTATCTACATCGATAATTCCATCTTGGGAATTGATTTTAAAATTTCCCTCTAGGGTCAAGGAGGACTACTATCTAGTCGATGGGTTGATGTGCAAGGGTAATAAGTTATGAAAGACATTGAATGGGAAATATTATTATTATAACTATAATTTTTGGTGTCTATATTATTGGTCATTGGGTTCATTCCTACAAGACATTGTGGTGATTCACCCTATGATAAGGATGTTTTATCCTTGAATTTATCTCTACCTCAACAAAGGCTGTCATTATTAATTGTATTGTTGAATTCTTTAATAGGCCTTAGCATCAAGGCTTCCACTCATGTATATAGCCTCTTATTTTGTCTCCTAGTTATTTTGTCTTCCTCCTCTACTCCTTGGATATGATTTTGATTTGTTGTTTCATTAGTGTGTATTGTATCCTTCATATGATTAATTTCTCCTTAGTTTCAATATGATATTGATTGTATTCTTTATTTATTCCTTGAGATGGGTTTTATACCCATTCTTCTCTATCTTCTCATGGTTATTCACCCCATGAATGAGTTTAACGAATAAAGGGAGGCTTGTTTTAGGTTTTATAGTGGCACCCCCTTACCTTGATTATAAACTACTACACAACCATCATAGTTCCTATTTCATTTCTCCTTCACTTGCACCTGTTTAACATTAAGGGGGTTCTACCATAGTTAATGACAATGCTAATTCCATTTTATGTTACTGAAAGGGGATATTCCCATAGTCTATATTTTGGATCATCACTTGAGAAATTCATCTCCTTCAAAGGTACACTTTTGAACTTTAATTTGAACTTTAAGAATCCCTCCTTTTTGTCTATCTACATAGATAAGTCCACCTTGGGACATGATTTTAAAATTTCCCTCTAGTGTTAAGGGTGACTAATACCTAGTCGATGGGTCGATTTTCAAGGGTAATAAGTCATGAAAGGAATTGAATGATAAATATTATTATGATAATTATAAGTTTGGGTGTCTATATTATTGGTAATTGGGGTTCATTCCTATGAGACATTGTGGTGATTCACCCTATGATAAGGATATTTTAATCCTTGAATTTATATCTACCTCAACAAAGTCTGTCATTCTTAATTGTATCATTGACTTGTTTATTAGGCCTTAGCAGAAAGGCTTCCACTCATGTATATAGCCTCTTATTTTGTCTCCTAGTTATTTTTTCTTCCTCCTCCGCTCCTTGGATATGATTTTGATTTATTGTTTTATTAGTGCATTGTATCCTTCATTATTAATTTCTCCTTAGTTTCATTATGATATTGATTGTATTATTTATTTATTCCTTGATATTGGGTTTATATTCCTCTTTCTCCATCTTCTCATGGTTATTCACCTCATGAGTGAGTTTAAGGAATCAAGGGACCTTTCTTTGGGTTTCTTAGTGGCACCCCATTCCCTTTCCTCTAAACTACTACACAACCATTGTAACATCCCCAACCCTCCTGTTATATTTTATCATTGAAGCTACCATTATTATCTTAGGATCTTTAACTAAGAGAATAACATGCACAACAATAAAACACAAGCACAACACAAGAGACAAGAGACACAAAGAATTTTCCTCAGGGAAACCATAAAGGAGAAAACCCCGCAACTTCCTTAGAGATAGAATCAACACCAAAGGTAAAACCAGAAAATAGTAAGATGATCTCCCAATAGTAGCAGTCTCTCTCTCTCACACTGAGAGAGATTCTCCTCTCTCACTCATGTGACCCAATTAGTGAGTGTGTGTATGAGCATGATAAATAGAGAGGCTCTCACTCTCTATTTATATTCTTTCGTTCCTTGGAATCCGCTGCAACATGTCGGCCTCACTTAACAATTACTTACTAGAGCCGACATCTCTAGGAGTGTCTAATAACCCTAGTGCCACACCACTTGTGGGGACTTTGCCTCCTCCGACCAATAGGAGGGTAACATAATGGTGGGGACTATTGCCCCAACATACAATGACTCACCTAGGGTCAAATTCACTAGGATAGTCTAATAACCCAAGGGCCCCACAACTGTGGGGACTTTAACCCTTAACCAATAGGAGGGTTACCCACAATGACTTGACATGACTTTCTCATTATAGAAACTTCCCAGAATAAGCATCGGGGTATGAAATGACTCAAGTACATCACAAATACATCCTGGAATAAACATCGGGTTACAATACATAAGAAATACGGATGAATACATTCTGAAGTTACAAATACATCAACACTCCCTCTTAACTAGGAAGGTATTCTCTCAACATAATTTATCAGCAGAAGTCTTCTTCTCTATATCATCTGGACCATCATTGAGTTCTCGTCATCTGGATCTGGATCTGGATCATCACTCGATCTGGATCATCACCATCAATGGATATAGATCATCACTCGATCTGGATCATCACCATCACTGGATATAGATCATCACTCAATCTAGATCATCATTGGACATCATGACTGGATCTAGACATCATCACTGGATCTGGATCATCACTCAATTTGGATCATCACTAGATCTGGATCATCACTCTATCTGGATCATCACTGGTGCTATCTCATGATTCTTCGCATCATAAGAAGTTCTACAGAGCCAGTCCTTTTTCATGCTGGTTGTAGGCCTAGCCCCCATGTAGGTCTTCTTCAGCACTTATATCTAACCTACTCGTCAGAAAGGAATAGTACTCACATCCATCCAGGATGGAACACATCCTGCTCACAATGATGGAAGAGTTCTACACTTCCATCCAGGCCAGAAGACATCCTGCTTATAATGATGGAATATTTCATCACTTTCATCCAGGCTAGAACCACATCCTGCTCATAATGATGGAAGAACTCTATTCTTCCTCCCAGGCTAGAACCACATCCTAGTCACAATGATGAAATACTCTCATCCAGGCTGGAACACATCCTTCTCTCAATGATGAAATATTTTTTCACTTACATTCATCCAGGCGGGAACACATCCTGCTCACAATTATGAAAAGGCTCTGCACTTACATCCATCCAGGCGGGAACACATCCTACTCATATTGATGGAAGGGATCTACACTTGCATCCATCTAGGTGGGAACACATCCTACTCACAATGATGGAATGACTCTACACTCACATCTGATCTTGTAGGAACCAATCCTATAGTCATATCAGAATGCTCCCTAGTCCTCCTCAACTGAGCTACCTGGTAACTAACCAAGTGTCTCCATTCTCTTAGAGAATGGTATTTGCGCTTACATTCAACCTGCTCGTCGGAATGGCCAACACTCACATCTGACATGGAAGGAACTTAATCCTTTAGCCATGATGGAATGGTTCAGCCCTTACATCTAATCAAGTGGGAACACATCTCTCTATCACATCAGAATGGATTCTCAGTCCTAGACTGAGTTTTTCTGGTACCTCACCAGGTAGCTCCATTCAAAGAATGGCAATTTCCCTTACATTTGTCCTACTCGACAGAATGGCCAGCACTCATATCTGACATGGAAGGAAGCAATCCTCTCACCATGACAGAATGTCTCAACCCTTATATTTGACCTACTCGTCAGAATGGCTATGGATCTCAGCACTCATATCTGACATGGAAGGAACCAATCCTCTCACCATGACAAAATTGCTCAACCCTTATATTTGAAATACTTGTCAGAATGGCTATGGATCTTAGCACTCATATTTGACATGGAAGGAACCAATCCTCTCACCATGAAATAATGGCTCAGCCCTTATATCTAACCTACTCGTCAGAATGGCTATGGATCTCAGCACTCATATCTGACATGGAAGGAACCAATCCTCTCACCATGACAGAATGCCTATGGGACTCATCACTTTCCCTTGGAGGAAACCTCTATTTGGAGAACACCAAGCTTCTCCCTAAAGTACTCAAACTTCACCCTAGCCAATGGCTTTGTCAATACATCAGCTATCTATTCCTCCATCGCAACATACTGGAACTTCACTACTCCCCTCTGCACCATATCCCTGATATAGTGGTACTTGATCTCGATATGCTTCAACTTGTCATGGAACACTGGATTCTTTGACAACTTTACGCAACTCTGGTTGTCACAATGTATACAAGTAGCATCCAACTGGAGATCAAATAAATTAGACAGTAGCTTCCTTAGCCATACTACCTCACAACTAGCTGAACAAGCTACGACATACTCTGCTTTAGCTGTAGTTCATGCCACATAGGATTGCTTACTGCTAAACTAAGAGATCACACCTGATCCCATACTAAAGCAACAACATGAAGTGCTCTTCCTATCGATGGCACTGCCTACTCAATCTGAATCAACATAAACCTCTAGGTTAATCTTTTGATTCGCATCGTACTTGAGCCCATAATCAACTGTACCCATGCATTCTTTTCCACCATCAGGTGAACATGTCTTAATGTGTTCACAACAAATCAATTATCTAGTCTCAGGTACATCAAGGACCCAATCATCTGATGATACATCGTAGCATCAACCGTCTCTGATGAAGCATCACTCAATAGCTTCATGGAATTATAGTGCATCATCCTGAACCTCTTCCGGATATTTACTGCATACTTCCTTTGTCCAAGGAAGATTCCATCCACATTCTGCCACACCTCCATGCATAGAAGAAAATAGTGCATCGACACATAACAAAAGAATCACTGGTCTTCTGCCTTCAACCTTGAAGCAAAGGCTGGAATCCACTTTACTCTCAGTAAAGCCTAGATTCATCAGTAATCTGTCCATCCTGTTGTACCATGTCGAACCTTAGGATCTTCTGTAGTCACTCCCTATGTCTTTCGTACTCTATGCATTGAAACATTCTGTACTAGAGTGACAAGTAGCTTCCTATGCTACTAATCTTTTACGTATCCATCTAGGATCATTGGATACCAAGATCCTCTATCTTGAACCTTTTCAAAATTTCTACTTGCACCCATATCTGAGCTTGTCAACCTTGTAGCAAAGGTTAATATCTTCATCAAGCTCCTCATCTATGTGCTATCTCATGGGTGTCTTCTGATCTCGTATAAGGCCTTCTTTCATTTGCACACATGATTCTTCCTGTCATGTGTATCTCTAGTGGCTGCAAATGTATCTTCGTAGTCTATGTCTCATGCTACGAATATTGCCTTGTATCCCACAATGTTTCCATCCACTACATGATGGAACTATGAACTTCTCTTCATGTATCGATACTTCATCCTAGACATCATTCTTCTTGAACTAGTCTTCCCTTTATTCTTGGAATATTCTGCATCAATGACGTCGCTATATTGGTCATATTATTTTCATCTTTGAACTGTCGTCACTTGTTCGTCGAAACAAGTCTTCATTCTTCTTTGCTTGTAGGCGATTATGTATGCGATCTTTCCTACAAGTCAAATGCATTTGGATGGTTAGAAACATTTCATAAGGCATATTCATACTGGGAAATTCTTATTCATAAATATATGATCATGCAATTACTTTAGCTAATACAACAATCATCCATATCTCACGAAACTTTTCTAAATGCCTTCCATCTCTACCAGGACAACATTGATATTGTGCACTAATCCAATATGTCAACAAAGAGGTTTCATTCTAGATAAGTAGCAATGGAGAGTTTGTATAGCACCATGAGCTACTTACCCATCACATGGATATTAGTAGTATACTATCATTAATGCAAACATCCTTCCATGCATAATACATCAACTGAATATAAACAAATGCATAACAAAGCAATATCATGAAATGACAATTGAATACTTATCTTTATTTGTTTCATGGTTAGACTTCTTCTTGAGCCTTCAACTTCATCGTCTTCTTCACTCATAATAGCATCATTTCTTATCCAAATTCTAAGGTGGATAAGAGGTTCTTCAAGATTTGATTTCTTCATATTTCTCGTTGCTTAAGGGATCTTCTTTGGATGGTAAGAGATTGATCTTGAATTGCTCCCACCTTCTCTTCTCGAGCTTCTTCTTCTTGTGAGTTTTCTTCCCAGAGTATACTGAAAGTAATCACTTCTTTCTGGCACACATTCCTTGAATGAATGAATCCCATGATCCTAGGAGGCCATTCAAGGTGACTATCACCACTTCTGCATTCTTCACTTCTTGTTTTATGACTTCAAGTTGTTCTTTGATTTGAGAGACCCTTGTAAAGTATGAATGCATGGTCCTTGCATTCTGAATCTTCACATTCTTCAACTGGTTTCTTAAGGTCATCTTCTGATGTATGTTCCTCCCTTCAAATATCTTGGTCAATGAATCAAACATATTCAGTTTATTTAGGGAAGACACTTGTAGTACAATTTGATTCATGACTAAATCAGCAATGATCTTCTAGGCCTTGACCAATTTCTTCTTGTGTAAGGCTTCTAGCCTCATCTTCCTCTAGAACTGGAACCTCTCTACTCATGTAGGTGTCCCATTCATTTTCTTCAGAGAGATCATATACTTCCATGCTTGGAATTTGTAAACTTCACCAAGCTTATCATCAAGCTGATGTGATAGATCACTTTGAAATGAGAAACTCAAATGGAAATAGCAAAAGATTAGATCTTACCGTTTTTAGGTGTCCGTCTTGGTTCTGGAGCTAGCTGATCTAGGGTTTGTCACAAAAACCCTAATTTTCAAAACTTGTAATAATCCAAATATGATTGTATATAAAGATATATCTCTTCAAATGGATCTTTCCAATGTACTCCTTTTCTAAAAACAGTGGAGGGAAGGTCCCGGAACAGGAATCCCTAGTTTTCCAATTTCTTCTGCAAAAATGTCTGTCACTATTTCTAAGATATCTCTAACAGTAATGCTACTATATGTATGAAACTTCACACTAAGGTATCCTCGCATGTCCCTAATCTAAAACTACAGGTTTCATCAAAATTGGTTTCACCAATTGGGATTTATGATCCTTTTCCCAAGGTGACCTGTTATAGGACTGTTCAGAATAACGAAGTTGTACGGACTGCCACGTATCAATGGCTCATATTCTGAGTCTAAAATTCCGACCATAGAAATTAAAGTCCATGAAATTTCTGGAACATCTTTAGAAATTCCATTTGAACCTGTGTAGCCCAAGATATAGCAATTGTCCCCAGGTGTCCTATTTAGGGATGAATTCTGGAAGAGGCTGGAACCGTAACTTGGAGGGATCATATCTCCTAGAATGTAGTGAATCTGAGGATGAATTTTGGATACAGTGTACATCAGGAGTTTATCTTCAGCCCCTGCAATTTTCATCTCTTGAGCATTCGGTAATCTCGAAATATAGTGAATGTACCAAAACTTAGCAGTTTTAGTATTTACGATTTTTTCTAGCTCGAGGTCAAACTAGGGTTTGAATTTCCTAGAGTTTCACCCAACAAAATTTATTGATCAAGGTATCTAAAAGTCTATTTTTATGAGGAGAAAAATCCTATGATGGGATCACTCAAAAATTCCTCTTCTGTAGAAATCCCTAATTTCTACATCGAAAACTGAAAATGCTCGGAATCAAATTTCGCTTCGAGAGCCATCCTAGCATACTTTTGCTGATGAATTGTGGAGAGAGACCCAAAAATTAAGAAGCCCTAGATTCTGCAGCTGCAAAATGTCTTCTTCTCAGGTTAGCTCTGATACCATGTTTTTATCATTCAATCTACCATTATGATCTTAGGATCTTTAACTAAGAGAATAACATGCACAACAATAAAACACAAGCACAACACAAGAGACAAGAGACACAAATAATTTTCCTCGGGGAAACAATAAAGGAGAAAACCCCACAACTTCCTCAGAGATAGAATTGGCACTAAAGGTAAAAATGGAAAATAGTAAGATGATCTCCCAACAGCAGCAGTCTCTCTCTCTCACACTGAGAGAGATTCTCCTCTCTCACGCATGCACCCTAATGAGTGAGTGTGTGTATGAGTATGATAAATAGAGAGGCTCTCACTCTATATTTATATTATTTCATTCACTTGGAACCCACTCCAACATGTCGGCCTCACTTAACAATTACTTACTAGAGCCGACATCTCTAGGAGTGTCTAATAACCCTAGTGCCCCACCACTTGTGGGGACTTTGCCTCCTCTGACCAATAGGAGAGTAACACAATGGTCGGGACTATTTCCCCAACATACAATGACTCACCTAGGGTTGAATTCATTAGGATATTCTAATAACCCAAGGGCCCCACAACTATGGGGACTTTAACCCTTGACCAATAGGAGGGTTACCCACAATGACTTGACATGACTTTCTCATTATAGAAACTTCCCAGAATAAGCATCGGGGTATGACATGACTCAAGTACATAAAAAATACATCCCAGAATAAAAATTGGGTTACAATACATAAGAAATACGGATGAATACATTCTGAAGTTACAAATACATCAACACCTCTGGCCGACGAAGAGGACACTACGATACATCAATCATCCAGGCATCTAGACCCATGAACATGAACATACATACATATAATGCGGAAGAAAGATAATTAAAAACATAAAACATACTATGAAGCATGATTGTTCATATACACAATGGAATCAAAACATATCAATTATCATTCAACATGTACATCATCATTCATCAATATTAAATAGGATTTCAGACACAACTTATGCAAGAATACTTATCTTATAAAGAACTTGTCCCGCCACTAGTTACATCGCTGTAACGTTCCACCCAACCATAGTCCTGCATGCTCTTTAATCTCTCAGCAACATTTCCACCCCCGATCTAGGCATGATTCCCCAAGGAATAAGGAACTAGCAGGCTTACACATAGCCAGGGATAACAGCCCCACCAAGGTAAACAATTCATCTAAGACAGCACAGCTGGGTTTATCAGGCGAACAACGGATCAGCCAAGCTAACCAAGTTGGGTTTATCAGGCCATCCAAGAGTTGGGAAAGGATAAATGTTAAGCTGGTGAGCTCATTGAAGAGCTAAAGACACCTACACCAGAACCATCTTGGCTTCTAGGACACCCACACACACCCAACACAAGGAAATCAGTCCTTTCTCTGCAACACAGTCCCTCAGACCATGATCTCCCTTCCAGTGCTATTCAGGGGTTGTGGAGAAGCAAGCCATCCCACTAGCTCTGTCTATGTGGTTCCTAATCCACCAGGTTTATCAAGCACATCAAGCCCTCATTCACCACTCCATTACAATCCGAGGATAAAACCACTGCTTGCATGTAGCAAACCAGCTATTAAAGCTTTAAGAGGGGAAAAGCAACTCCCTGGATCATTCTTGGCCCTATTGTGGCCAAAACAATCCGACAACAACCTACAACAGCCAAATCACAAGGGAAAAAATGTAGCCAACAATTGTGGAAAACAACAGGAGAAAACCACAACAACAGCTCATGATGAAGCAACATAACGTCGCATAGTCTAGACATAGCAGCAACGTTGGAAAACAATGGTGGAGTAAAAATGTAGACTCTATGCATGAGTATCAGGAAGAACATATCCATAGACTAACAAATCCATGAGAAAAGGAAGAACCAACCCCTAATCAATGAATCGTGGCATGTCGTGGAGAGAGTGCAGGCGTGAGCATAGTGGTATTCCTTCCAGCAAAATAAATGCCCCAACTAACAACATAAAAATTAAGGTGGTGGTTGGATGAGGCAAGGGAAGGTGAGAAAATCAAACAGGGTGGTGCCACATGGCTTTTCCCCCATGGGTTCAAGGTTTAAGATTCCCACCCTTAACCTTAAGAAATCATGCCCCTTCTCAATATGGTTGCAGTGAACATAGCTGGTTGGGTTCATTTAATTAAAATGCACATTTACATGATGCCACAATTTAATACGTGTCGTATGTCCCGATATACCATCGGTGACAATTCCAATACGAAACATAACATAACCAAATCGATGGTGGGGCCTTGGCCTTTAGCTCCACACCATGATTATTTACAATGTATATATATATCATGTATATTTAATGCATCGGGGTCAAAACCGGGGCCTTACATTCCCCTCCCCCTTAAATAGCATTGTCCTCAGTGCCTTACAAAATTGAACAAAATGCTACACTGGTATCGCTTCAGTGTTCCACATAATTGAACAAAAATGGATGTGCCAATCACATGGCATCCTCCAACTCCCACCTAGCATCTTCAGGTCTGTAGTGCTCCCATTGCACCTTTACCTACCCTATGGCTTAGTTCCGGAGCATTGTGACATTCTTGTCGAGGACGCGCATTGGCTCGATTTGGAACTCTCCCTTGGGTTCCACCTGAATCACATCCCAATTTATCACATGGTTAGGATCATGTACATATTTCTTAAGCAAAGAAACATGAAACACATTATGAGCTCTAGTACTAGCAGGAAATGCAAGTCGATATGAAACAGGCCCTATTCTTTCAAGCACTTCAAACGGCCCACAATATCTAGGTGACAGCTTGGCACAACTTCCATGTTTCAAGGAACTCATCCCTGCTTTCACTCTGAGGTAAACATGATCCCCAACACTGAACTCTCTGTTCATCCTATGCTTATCTGCATAGATTTTTTATCTGTCCTGTGCTGCTTTCAGATTCTTCCTGATCTTTACAACCTCTTGCTCCATTTCCTTGAGAAACTCTGGTCCAAGCACAACTCTGTTCAGTGGGTTATCCCAAGTCACTAGTGTCCTACACCTCCTCCCATACAAAGCTTCATACGGACTCATCCCCAAGGATTCCTGCTGTCCATTATTGTAAGCAAACTCTACCAAGTGTAAGTAATCTTCCCACTTGGTTGGTTTTTCCATCACATACATGCAAAGCATATCTTCAAGCACCTAATTAACTCTTTCTGTCTACCCATCTATCTGAGGATGGTAGGCAGTGCTAAAGTTTAGCTTTGCACCCAAATTTGCAAACAATCCCTTCCAAAAATTGGAAGTGAACTTGACATCTCTGTCAGAAACTATTACCTTTGGCAATCCTTTCAATTTGAAAATCTCCTTCATGAAGATCTTTGCAATGTCATCAGTTTTGTGCGTAGACTTCAGTGGTATAAAATGTGCTGCTTTTGTCAACTTTTCTACTACAACCATGATGGAATCATGTTGTCTCCAAGTCATCGGCAATCCTATAATAAAATCCATGGAAATAACTTCCCATTTCCATTCCGGAACTGGAAAAGGCTGCAACAAACTTGCGGGATGTTGATGCTCAACCATTACTTGTTGACATTTCATTCACCTTGAAATGTATTCAGCCATGTCCTTTTTCATTCCTCGCCAAAAGTACTGCTTTCTAGCTGTAGCAATTGTCTTCTGATATCCTAGGTGACCAGAATATGGAGCTTGATGCATTTAATCCATAACAACTCTCCTCAAATGTGCTACATTTGGAATATGAATTCTACCTTTATAAGTGAGAAGTCCATCTCCTTCCAATTTATATCCCTCATACCTCTTCTCAATATTTTTCTATTGTAATTTGTCTTTTACTTGCTCATATGATTAATTTCCAGCAACATGATTAATAATCTGCTTCCTCAAATCTGATTGGCAAATACTAAGAGATGCCACATGCATTTCCCATACCTTCCTGCTGAGTGCATCAGCTACCTTATTCTCCTTTCCTTTTATGTGCTTTATTTCAAAATCAAACTCACATAAAAATTCTAGCCATCTCACTTGCCTAGCATTCAGAGTAGGCTGATCAAGCAAATACTTCAGTCCACAGTGGTTTGTTCTGAGTTCAAATATTCTACCCATCAAGTAATGCCTCCACATCTTGAGAGCATGTACTATGGCTGGAAGCTCGAGATCATGAGTGGCATAGTTCTTCTCATTCTCCTTCAGCTTTCTTGACTCATAACATATCACGTGGTTGTCCTGCATAAGGACTCCTCCAAGACCTTGTCTGCATGCATCGGTACATACCACAAAATATTTCTCTGGATTTGCAACCTTCAACACGGGTGCACTGGTGAGAAGATTCTTCAACAAATGGAATCTTTCTTCACACTTTGGAATGCATTTGAATTTTACCCCCTTCTTTTGCAAAGAGGTGATGGCATGTGCAACCTTGGAAAATCCCTCAATGAATCTCCCGTAGTATCGTGCAAGTCCCATAAAAGATCTTACATCTATCACATTTCTTGGAGTAGGCCAATTCATAATGGCTTCAATCTTCTCAGGGTCTCTTGATATACCCTCTTCTAAAATAATGTGACCCAAATATTGAATTCTATCTCTATAGAAGTCACACTTGCTCAGTTTTGCATACAGCTGGTGCTCCCTGAGAAATTGCAATGTCAATCTCAAATTCTCTTCATGCTCTTCCTCATTCTTAGAATACACAAGAATGTCATCAAGGAATACAAGAACAAACTTGTCCAAATATCTGCTGAAGACAATGTTCATAAGGCACATAAATGTAGTTGGTGCATTTGTGAGACCAAATGGTACCACTACAAACTCATAATTCCCATACCTTGTCCTGAAGGCTTTCTTATGAATGTATTCATCCTTGATTCTCACCTGATGGTAACTAGACCTCAAGTCAATTTTGAAAATTACCCTTGCTCCTCTCATTTGATCAAAGAGGTCATCAATCCTAGGAAAAGGATATTTATTCTTCACAATAACCTTGTTCAATTGTTTGTAATCAATACATAACCCGAGTGTACCATGTTTCTTCTTTACAAATAGAACCGGTGCTCCCCAAGGAGACAGACTCAGTCGGATATACTTCTTTTCCAACAACTCTTGTAGTTGCATCTTCAACTCTAGCATCTCCAGTGTACTCATCCTGTAGGGTGTCTTGGACACTGTTGCCGCTCCTGGCACAAGTTCAATGGTGAAATCAATGTCCCTTTTTATAGGAAGCTCTGGAATCTCATTAGGAAACACATCCTCGAATTCCTATAACACTTGATAGTCCTCCAAACTAGGATTTTCATCTCCTGTTGGTTCCAGAATATGAGATGCATACAACTGGAAACCCTTCCTATAGAACTTCTTCAACTACATTGCTATAACATGTCTTACTGAAATCACCTTCGGAATACCTATCACAACTACTGGGTTTCCTTCTTCATCCATGCATTCAAAATTCTTGTTATAACAATCAAGCTTTACTCTATGAGATTCTAACCAATCCATTCCAATGAGAACATCATAGGAACCAAGTGGTAGAACATTTAGATCCACACAAGTAATCAATCCATTCATAACCAATGGACATTTCTCTACCACTTCACTGAACTTTCTCTTAGTCCCAGTGGCTAGCTAAACTAACCAATATTTTCTATGCTTTACCTTCTTAAAAGCACAAATATCCACTACTATAGGAGTGATGTAACTGTGAGTAGAACTAGGTTCAATCAAAATAGAAACATATTGTTCAACAATCTTACTTTCAAATTCAACCACAGTTGACTGGTGATCTACCTGGCGGTCCTCCAGTGCTGCATAAATTCTAGGGACTGCCCTTGCTACTTGACCCACTGTTTTTGCTTCTTGAATATTATAAGCTAGCCTTGCACTTTCATTCTCAAGTGGACAATATCTGCGGAATTGGGGTCCTTCACATTTCCAACATTTGAGTGGGCCTTTATTCTGTTGTGTCTCTTTAGGCTTTCCACCTATCACTCCAACTGGATTACTCGCAGCTTGGGATGGCTGCTTCTGCTGATTCCTGAATCTAGAAGGTTTGAAACCTTTCCTTCTTTGGTCAAACTTCTCATTATTCTTATCCTTCCATGCCTTATGGTAATCAGGTTTAGCTTTTCTTTGCTCATAGCAATACTTAGCCTTCCTTATGGATTCTTCAAGAGTTCTCGGTTCTTAAAACTCAATTTTGTCTATGTAAGACTAAGGCAATCCACTCAAAAACTACTGGACCTTTACTTTTTCATCTCTGATGTACTGGACATACCTCAATAATTCCAAGAACTTATTTGCATATTCATCCATGGTCTGCTGTCCCAATCTCAGCTCATGGAACCCCTTAATCTTTTCATTATAATACCTTTCAAAGAGGTATTTCTTCCTAAAATACTTCTTGAACTATTTCCACTTCAGTCTCCTTTCACTGATCTTCTTTACTTGCTTGAAGTGTTCCCACCAAATGGATGCTCGTCCATTCAGATTGAATATGGCAACTCCTGCCTTCATGTTTCCTGAATAATCCTGCACTTGAAAGTATTTTTTTATCCCAAGAATCCAAGCTTCAGCCTCTTGTCCAGTCTTTATCTCACCATCAAATGTAGGAGGTTTAGCTTTCCAAAATTCATCTCGAGAGAGATCCCTATGGTTCCTTCTTCTTTTCCTTTTATGAGAAGATGAACTTGTATCTCCACTGGATTCTTCAGAGTAAGATCATCCACTAGAAGTCCTTCTCCTCCTCCTAGTGCTTCTCTTAGTGCCTTTTGGCCTTGCTATACCTCGTCCAGAGTCTATCTTTCTCTACAACATGGCAGCATTCAACTAGTGCTACTCTTCCTGTGATTTAATCAAGCTTCTCATGCTGGCTACAACCTCGGGCGGGGTCTCTTGGAGTCTTCTTCCATTAGAGTCTATGTCATCATTCCCATTATGGACATTTTCTCCCATGGCATATCCTGCACGCTCGTAAGGATCTCGAGCATCATATCCATCATGGGTTCTCATGACTAAATCACTTCTTGCTTCACCACACTGTTCTTCCTAGAATATTGCTCTTGGAAGTGGTCTGTAATTCTACAAATGTGTTAGTAGCAAACTGTTAGATGCATCTCATTAATATAAATCAAAACTTCTTACCTTCCTCTTCTGGAAATTTATAAAACAACAATTTTGCTAAAACACAGAATTTTCTCTATCTCTTGTTCAGCTTTGTAATCCACTGACAGTCTGCTGAAATATGCTGAAACAGTTGGAATTTGCAGAGAAAATCCCATTTAAAAAAAACAAATTTTTTCTTCTCCTCATCGGGTCTCTTCCCTACTAACTCTCCGATGTTTCGGCGGGAAAACCAACTAAACTCCCGATCTGCATCGGTGAGAAAATAGACTATTCATCGAGTCGTTTCTTCACTACCCTTTCAGTGTTTCAGCAGCTAGAACGTCTAATTTTCTCCACTGTATCGGTGGGTTATTTGTCTACTATTCCAAACCTCATCGGTGAGAAAACTGACTGACTGATGCGTCAATGGTCGGATGCTCTGTGCATCGGGTGGCTAGTTGTCAGGGCTTTTGCAATGGCGGCCAACGATCCCTTTTAAAATTTTCATGGATCATAGCTTTGTTGGTGGTCGGAGAAACATCCCACTGTGGCATCGGACACTTAGTCCCATAGGCATCCGTAACGTCATTTTTCGCAAGCCCCAACTCTTCTGATCAGCGTCTGATCCACTAATCATTTTCGATCAGTGATCGGATCTATTGTTTCATCAGAAGGGTTGGTATCGGTGGATTAAACCTCAATACTTCTGTAGTGTCAGCACTCCCAAGCACTGAACACCACCGTAGTTATGTTATCGAAACTTGGAACCATTATTCACTAAACACCTTGGCATCGGCGAGTGGAAAGAATAATGCATCGGCGGTATAGTTCCCTCACCAGCCACAATGATGGGTGGTACTCTCACTGTGGCTCTGCAGACCTTATACCCCCATCGGCCTTCGAAAGGACTAACCTCTACACATTGGCAATCCAGGAAGTAATACATATTTGATGCATCAGTGATCAAATCCTTTATTACATCGAACGGGTAGTCCCTTAGGTGGCCGCAACGGCGGTTCATCAACTTTGATCCTTGTTCGATCGGTGGCCCGATCCCCTAATGATTTTTGATTGACGATCTGCAGCACAACTTAATTGGCATCAAGAGTTGGAAGCATTATCCATCAGAGGATTAGTGCTCTAGGCTTCCACAATGGTGGTGCTCGAACCACTAATTCCTTTCATGTTCATCAGCGACCCATACAAATAACATTTTTCGATGGCTGACGAACACTTAGAATTTTTTTTGAATTTTCCTCTTGCATCAGCTCTTCCTTCAACTATTCACTGGAAATGTCAACAACTATTCATCAGCGATGTCAACAACTATTCCTCTCCAATCGTCGATGATTTCGTGCCTTAGAATTTTTTTTGAAAATGTCCTTCCTTGTCTTCCACCGCATCGACCGTCAGAGCAACTATCCTCTACGGCATCGGTGGTCGGAGGCTCTACCCGTCGGAAGCATAGTTGTCTAGCCATCTGTGATAGTGGCACAAGATCATCTAACCTCTTTCGATGTAGTCACCAAAATGTTCACCGCGTCAAAAACTTGATCTTCTAGGCATCAGCGATGCGATCAACTAATCATTGCCGATCGTCGATGATTCCATTACTTCGAAAAGTTTTCTCCAAAATTTTCTCTCCATCGTTGTCGGTGGTCCAAATAGCTAATGTCGCTGATCGATTTAATAACCTCCACCGACGTGTCATCGAGGATGCCTTCAACTTAGTGGTTCCGATCGATTTACTAACCTCTGTCAATGTGTCATCAGCGATCCCTTCAACTTAGTGGCACCGATCGTCGATGGTCGGCGTTGGGTGGTCGATCAACTAGATGTCGTCGATCCGGCTAACTAATTTTTTCACTGTCGGGGTCTACATCTAAGGTCCATCCGTCTAAGCTTTTTGATGTGCCGACGGCCAAGCACTTAGAAAATTTTCCGAATCCAAGGCTGTTTTTCCTTCGTTGGGTGACCTTCAGACTATCTCTTCCACTGCATCGGAATAACTTCTCACTAAGTTTTCCGATGAGCCGATAGTTCTATCACTTAGGAAATTTTATAAATTTTCCTGTCATTCACCCATTTCCTCTTGGTTTCTTTTGGGCAGTAAGCAACCTGCCTCCATTAACTGATCTTTTCATGGCCCTCTAAGGTCCAATTTCTACAACATAAGCTCTGTCACTACATCTTCACAACCCATTCAGGCCCATGCTACAACCAAAACTCTGATACCACATTGTAATGTCCCCGACCTTCCAACCAGCGAAGAGGACACTATGATACATCAATCATCCAGGCATCTTGCCCCATGAACATGAACATACACCAGAAAGCGAAAGATACCTACACCATAACCAACCTGGCTTCTAGGAAACCCACACACACCCAACCAAAGGAAATCAATCCTTTCTCTACAACGCAGTCCCTCAGACCCTGATCTCCCTTCCAGTGCTATTCAGGGGTTATGGAGAAGAAATCCATCCCACTAGCTCTATCTGTGTGGTTCCTAACCCACCAGGTTTATCAAGCACATCAGGCCCTCATTCACCACTCCAATGCAGTCTGAGGACAAAACCATTGCATGCATGCAGCAAACTAGCTATTAAATCTTTAACAGGGGAAAATCAACTCCCTGGATCGTTCTTGGCCCTATCATGGCCAAAACGATCCCACAATAGCCTACATCAGCCAAATCACAAGGGAAAAAACACAGCCAACAATTGTGGAAAACAACAGGAGAAAACCACAGCAATGGCTCACGATGAAGCAACAAAACGTCGCACAGTCTAGACACATTAGCAACGTTGGAAAACAATGGTGGAGTAAAAATGCAGACTCTACGCATGAGTAGGAGGAAGAACAGATTCGTAGACTAACAACTTTATGAGAAAAGGAAAAATGAACCCCCAATCAATGAATCGCGGCCCCTTTTATCTCAGCCCCCCTGAGGGAAAATGAACAGCTCTCGATCAGGATAGTGGACAGACCATCCGCAACCCAAAAGGAACGTCATGGAGAGAGAGCAGGCATGAGCGTAGTGGTCTTCCTGCTAGCAAAATAGATGCCCCAACTAACAACATAACAATTAAGGTGGTGGTTGGATGAGGCAAGGGAAGGTGAGCAAATCAAACAGGGTGGTGACACATGGATTTTCCCCCATGGGTTCAATGTTTAACATCCCCACCCTTAACCTTAGGAAATCATGCCCTTTCTCAATATGGTTGCAGTGAACATAGCTGGTTGGGTTCATTTAATTAAAATGCACATTTACATGATGCCACAATTTAATATGTGTCGTATGTCCCGATATACCATCAGTGACAATTCCAATCCGAAATATAACATAACCAAATCGATGGTGGCACCTTGGACTTTAGCTACACACCATGATTATTTACAATGTATATATATATCATGTATATTTAATGCATCGGGGTCAAAACCAGGGCGTTACATATTCTTGTTTCTCCATCTTCTCATGGTTATTCACCTCATGAGTGAGTTTAAGGAATCAAGGGACCTTGCTTTGGGTTTCTTAGTGGCACCCCATTCCATTTCCTCTAAACTACTATACAACCATCATAGTTCCTATTTCCATTCTCCTCCACTTGCACATGTTTAACATTAAGGGGGTTGTCCAATAGTTATTGGAAATGCTAATTCCATTTTATGTTAGTGAAAGGAGATATTCCCATAGTCTATATTTTGGACCCATCCATTCATTACAACAAATTTGAATTTTAGGGGGGGTTGTCTTTCGCCTCCAAAACTCACTTTTGGGGGCATTTTTTGCTTTGGAGGCAATCTTTACAAAATCATCCCTAATAGCACTGACCCTTAAATTTTTTGAATTTTAGGGGCATTTTTTAAAGAGATCAAAATCGCCCCTAAAAGTGACTTTTGGAGGCGGTNAATTCCTTATTAGAAACATTTTTGGGTGGTTACAAATCCCCCTCGTAGGTACCGACAAGGGTAGTTTGAAACCTCCCCCATAGGTTCCTACAAGGGCAGTACTAACTGCCCCCTAAAATTCCATCTAACTAAAATTTGGGGGAGGTATTAATGAAACCCCCCCAATAGCACCGACGCTAAAAGTGACCTTTTGGTGTGGTTTAGAATCCCCCATAAAAGTATTTTTTACAAAATTTTCGGGGTAGTTATAAAACCCTCTCGTAGGTACCTACAAAGACGGTTCAAAACCACCCTAAAATTATTTATTATAAAACTTTGGGGGCAATTATAAACCCCCCTCATATGTACCTATGGATCCAGTTCGAAACCCATACTAAAAATATTTACAAACCTTTTGGGGCGGTTATAAAACCCCCTCGTATGTACCTATGGAGGAGGTTCAAAACCACCCCTAAAATGCTTTACAAACCTTTGGGGGGTGTTATAAAACCCCTCATAGGTACCTATGGAGGCAGTTTGAAACCCCCCCTAAGACACTTTACAACCCTTTGGGGGTGGTTATGAACCCCCCTCATATAAAGTTATAGAGGGGCTTTTGAACCCCCCTCATTGTAACATACAAGGGAATTTTTGAACCCCCCTCATAGTGACATATGAAGTCAGTTTAGAACCCCCCTCGTAGCCATATTAAATCATAATGAAATATATTTGATTAAAGATATCAATATTGAAATATCATTATGGCACGAAGGAATCGAACCTTCAACCTCCTTCTTGTAAAGCAGATGCTCTTCCATTGAGCTAGAACCCTTTAAGAATTGGGGAAAGGGGAAATATTAACATGAAGATTGCATCGTTTGTAATTCTAATAAAATACTAATAATCCCAACATTGTTTCTGACTCAAGACACCTAACAAAGTAGTCTGAATGGATCTGACCTTCTTTAGATATATGCTAACCACTTCAAATCCTATGATGTAATCAAGATAATGTAGATGTATGTTAGGAAATGCGAGTATCACATGATACAATCTAAATAATCAGTGATTCTCATTAGAAATAATTAATCATATCGATTACATTGTTTATTTTCTTCTTTCCTTTTTCTCCATCACTCACTGAATTTCAAGCATATATATGTTAGTTTACATTGGTGATTGAATTATTATCAATTGCATGTTGAACAAAAAAATGCTTGGTTGGAGAGATGGTGTATAATTGGGAGGAGAGAGTTCTTGGATTAAGAAGAGGACACACTTGGAGTGAGAGAGAGTGTCATGTATGGCACAAGTTGCAATGAATGATCAAATTCACCAGCAACAGACTCAGTGCAACATACATGCAACCTAGATTCCTTTAGTTGGTTCCCGAAACTTATTTGTAATTAAATGGAAAGTTGAGTGAAGGTGCAACATAAAGAGTGTCTTGTACGGTGTGTAACATAAATAGATAATGGTAGAGGGTTCATGCATGCAAGACAGTTTCCATTTTTAGTTATTTCAAGAATTAAAGAGTTGTTTATCTATCTTTATTTAAGTGTCAATTATTAGTTAGGAAATCACATGAGTTATAGGCTTTTCTAGATTTAGAAAAGGCCCATAGGACATAGATCCCTAGCAGTGAGTCACTTTATCTCATGCATGTATTATCTCTTAGTAGGTGTTCTATTCTAGGAAATTTACTAATGTAGGTTGGGTGCTTTATTCTAGACATCATCAAGGGGTGGTCAGTCCCTTGAGAAACAACCTAGAAGTAACCGATTATGATAGAGGAAATCACACACCATTATATTGATTAACTAACCAATATATTCCATTTTGATCAACCACCTAGTCCTTGAATAGGTCCTCCATTCTACCAGAGAATGGTCTGCAGTACTAAGCCAAGATTTAGTCCCAGAATTAATGTTGATCAACCACCTATAGGATCTACTTGGTCCTATACCAAGAATGTCTCTACCTCTACCTGCGGGATCTACTTGGACATTGTGTCCTTGGTCCCAGAAAAGAATACACTAGAGGCACATAGGGGACCTAGCCACATGCTAGGGTATTTTCCATGGAATCAACCTGCTTGATCCCATACCAATAACCCCAAGAGACTAATAGGGGCCTTAGGGTACCTTATAGGGTCTTATTCTTCCCTAGTTAACTGAATAGGGTGCCATCCTGTCTGAGAATGGGTCTCGTAGTTGCACTAACTTTAATACGGAGCACTAGTAGTTTCCCTTCGTTTTCTATAGAGGAAGAATATTAAAAAATATCCTTTCAACATCAAGCAAATAGAAGGGACTTTGTTTTATCTATGATCGACTGTCGCTGGTCACTATAGTAATTGCGACCAGCATCCTACTTACCTGATCATCGGAAAGATTCATTGTACTAATCCTTTCTCCTGGTTCAAACATATGCTTCGTCCATGCCTCTTCTTGTTTCTTCTCTAGCCCCAGATATGTAGGAGACACTAATCATTCCTCTTGTGAATCCTCATCAAAATCCTTCATGTACTGTTGCTCAACTGGAATGTCTCATGGCAATCCCACTTCTATGTCTGGAAGCTTGTTAATGCTGAAAACAAATTTCCATTCTAGTGGCCATCCATCAATTATGGCATTGATCTCTTCATCGATCAACTTATACTACGTTGTTAACCATTGGTGCTTAACATCATGCCTTTCTTGGATGTGGATAGAATGTGGTCCTGTTGTGAATCACGTCAGCCTTCTATACTTGGTCATGGCCTCATTTGTAAGCAACGAGAATTTTCCTGCCACCTCTCAGAATCCATCAAAATATAAATAGAACTAGACATTTCCATCTATTTGTTGCACCTTATCGGTGAGCACCCATTGATTTTGATACTGTACTCCTTTGCATGTTTTGAAAGCTTCAACGTCCATTCCTTGATAGTACTCTGGTTCCATCCAATCCACAAGTGCGATTAGTATCAACAACCATGAATAGGCGAGTGGTATTCTTCCCTTCTTCTCCAATACCATGTCTTCCATCAATTGGTTCAACAAAAATAGGGCCCAATTCATCTAAACTCCTGTTGTGCATTTCTCTATGCATGCAATAACTCCCGACATGCATTGGTTCAACCTATTCTTGCATACAATTTTTATAGCCAGCAGCTTCCCTATGAATCGAACTCCCTTTTCATTAATAGTTCTAATGATGTACACGCTCTTATCACATACTACATCATACTTCTTATTTATCCTTGCAGCTAACATTTTGTCATTGTCCTTCCCTCTGAAATACTCATATGGATTGATCCATGCCTTGGGAAAGCTATTGATCTATGAGATCAGGTTGACCATGATATCCTTTTGTATCGCACCATAGATAACCTACATGGAATCATGACAGCAACTGCTTCACGCAAGAGTTAACATATGCCGAATGTCTGAAATGCAGCATATGGGTGATGGCGAACAACCCCGACCATTGTAACCCCAATTCCCATTGTGTTGGTTCTCTATTAGAGGGACCCTTGTCATCGTGTGCTTGATGTTGGTATGTCTCTTTAGTGCATTCTGGATATGCCAAAATGTTGTGATCACGGTATTGCAGCTTCTGCAGCTACGTAACAATGCTCATTGTGACATGCACCCCCTTCGGTGTTATCGACATCCTGATGTTGTACTTCTGATTCTTTCTAATGTAAACCACTAGTGCATATGGCTTCCATGGAAGTATATAGCCTGATATATCATCGACTTTCGAAACTTTCCTCAATGTGGAGTCCTCCCCTCCCATTGTCGATGGTCCAGGTTTTTCCTTTGCTACCCTTGTTGAATTGGTCATGCATTTAATCTGTCGTGCCATAGATGTTGGCCCATGTCAAACTCATAGATATTATGCAGTCACTCCCCCTAAAGTGGAGCATCATCCTACCTCTGCATTTTGTACTCTATGTATTGAAACATTCTGTACTAGAGTGACATGTAGCATCCTTCTCTACTGATATTCTATGTATCAATCTCAGGTTACTAGATACTAATATCCTTTATCTTGAAATTTGTTGAAAATTTTCTCTTGCACCCATCTATGAGCTTGTTGTCTTCTATAGGTTTCCATCTTCAAACTTGTATCAAAGATAAAGATATTCATCACTCTAGGTGATTTTAAAGCTCCCGATGTAACTGGATTTGCTTATATATGGGTGTTTTCTGAGCTCATACAAAGTATTTTCTACACATGTTGTTCTTTGGTCGATATATACTTTTGCTTCACTGGAGAAGTGTGTCTAGTCAATGGAGTATTTCATGCCATAATATACCCCCTCTTTCTAAGACAAACCATGAACCTGCATTGTATACTTGATCTTGTAGATCCACATGGAAGACACTGTAAAATTCTATTCAGGTCTCGGAACCATATCCTAGACATCATTCCACATGATAAACTTGTACTCTTTTATCATAGCTTCTTCCATAGCTGGAAGGGTATGCATCAATCATTTCACTCAACTATGCCACATAACTAGAGTGTCTTCGAGGCCTCTTACTTTATTTGGAAGTCTGTCATAATTTTATTCATCTTCAATTATCTCTCGTGCCCAATGTGGTATTCATCTCTCGAGGTGGATCTACCACTCTCTTATATTCTTCTGAAGGTATTTCTTCTGTCTTGGTGTCTCTGACCCTGGGAGATTTAGGTTCATATTTATGTATGTTTATTGGAGTGAATATTGCACTGTCATCACTTGTTATTCGGAACAAGTCCCATCCTTATTTTATTGTAGGAAATTGTATGCGGTATTTCCTACAAGTCAAATGCACCAGTTGCATCATTTCATAAGAAATATTCATAATAAAAAATTCTTATGCCTAAATATATAATCATGCAACTATTTTATCCAATACAACATTCATCCATATCTTGTATACACACATAAACTTTCCATATTCCTTCCATCTCTACCATAACATCATTAAGATTGTGCACTAATCCCAATATGTTAGCAAAGAGGTTTCATTCTAGATAAGTAGCAATGGATTGTTGTATAGAACCATGGGCTACTTACCTAGAACATGCATATTAGTAGTATATTTTCATTAATGCAGCCATTCCATCATGCATAATACATTTCCTTGAACACAACTAAATAATGAAAATTCAAAAACTTATTTTTGTTTGTTTGGTATACTCCTTGATCCTTATGTCCTAGATCCTTCTATTGATTCTGGGAACATATGTATTGGTTCTGAGTGTCACTAATTACATTCTTTCTTATCCAAAGACTGAAATGGATAAGAGTATGATCTTTTTCTTCACTAGTAGAATTCACATTCCTCATCACTTGAGGAATGTTCAACTATGTGAACAGGCTGTCTTTATTTGACTTCTTCAAGTTGTTCTTTGATTTGAGAAACCCCTATGAAGTGGAAATGTATGGTCTCTGAGATTTGTATCTTCACATTCTTTAGCTGGTTCCTCAATTTCATATTTTTGTTGATATTCTTTCCTTCGTACAAGATGGTCATTGCACCAAAAAATCCTTGGGAGTCTACAAGGATGAGACATGTGAGCTCGAATGGAGGTAGAAATAATCCTATTGGATTTGCCTACAACTTCTTCTTTGACAAAGTTCTTTAGGTCATGCTTCTTCAGGTATGAGAAGCACTCTATACTTCCATTCTTACAAGTTCTTGAATTCTTCAAGCTTGTTCTCAAGCTTGGTACTATTTGTCATCATGATAAAAATAATAACCTCAAATGGAAATAGAGACGATAGAACTTACCAATGATATTGCTTCAATTTGATGCTAGATTGAAATATTTTATGGAATACTACTTCTAGTGGAGCTAAGGTTTAACAGAGAAACCATATTTTTCAACTTATGTGTCTTTTAGATATGAATGGATAGAAAGGTACACCTCCTCAAGGTGAGCTGATCAGTACACTCATTTTCTTAAAACTTTGAACAAAACTGCAAAATATCTGATGCCCTAGTTTCCCCCCCGCAGTAGTGTCAGGTAAAAAATTGAAAAATACACAAAATGAGGAAATTATTCCATAGAAATGTGTCCCCTCATATGGTGAGTTTTACAGTCCTCATTTTTCAACTGATTAGTGGAGGGAAGTTCTCGGAACAGGAATCCCTAGTTTTCCTCAGTTTCTTCTACAAAATTTCCTGATCTTGTTTTTGTTGTATCTCCAAAATTCCTTCTCCTATGGGTCTGAAACTTTGTAATAAGGTATCCTGGTTTGTTTGATTTCCAACCCCATAGGTTAGAGAAGAATTGGTTTCACTAAGTGTGACTTATGCAAACTTCTCCAAGATGACTTATTTCAGGACTATTCAGAATAGTGAACTTGTATGGACTTCCGTGTATCCCTACTTCACCTTCAGGGTATGAAACATTTACCACAAAAACTAGAGTCTGATACCTATCTGAAACATCTTGCAAAATTACCTTTGGAGCTTCCTATCCCAAGATAAAGAAACTTTCCCTGGGTCACCTGTTTAAGGATAAATTATGAGAGAGGCTGGACCCTACGTTGGAGGAATCATGTATCCTATATTACAATGAATATGAGGCTGAAATGCTTACACATGGTACAAAAAAACTTCATACTTTTCCTTTCAAAGTTTCAGCTCCTAATCCTTCTCCAATATCGCGTTATAGTGAAAGTCCCAACATGACTAGTTTTTGTCTTCTAGGGTTTTTAAGCATTAAACCCTGATTTTCAATAGTTGTAGTTGTAGTAGTGTTTCATCTTCACAAAGACTTATTTCAAGGTAGCTCTAATACCATTTTAAGTTTTAATGGTTATACAATATTTAATAACATTTAGCATCATAACATCATAACCATATGCAAAAGGATCACTGAAATAAAGTCAAGAACAACCACACAAAATAACATAGATATTTATCTTGGAAAACCCTTACGGGGAAGAAAACCCAACATAAATTCCTCTATATAGATGTATCAAAAGTACAAAGACAATACCCCAAATAGGTGCTCCTTCTCCCAACATCTCTCTCTCTCTCTCTCTCTCTCTCTCTCTCTCTCTCTCTCTCTCTCTCCTATGTTATATACACAAGGGAGTGTGTGTGTTCAAATGAGGAACACAGATTCTATATTTATACTCTTTATGTTACTTGACTTTTACCCTAACAAGTCAGCCGCAACAAATTTACTGGGAAGACTTCACTTAGGAAGCCACAAAACAATATTATATTATATTTAAGAGGGCACTATTGAACTGACTTACAATGGAGGTTATACCTCATGAATATATGATGACCAAATATAATAGTAACATCCCCACTAAGGAATAAGACATCTCCCTTTAGTTACATCAGTAAAATACATTTAGAATATTCTTCAAAGTTACAATATTTCAACACCATTTACTAGTTTCAGTAGAAATGCTCCGTCTAACTGTTGCAATTGTACCGCACCTCCATCGGTGATGAAATGAATCACATAAGGTCCTAACCAATGTATCTGTAGCTTACCTGGGTGCTTCATGAACTTGTTGTCATATATGAAAACCATATTTCCATGTTGTAAGTACTTTTCTTTCACATGGCGGTCCTGCCATTCCTTTTGTCGACACTTTTCCACTTGGTAGTGGAAACTTGCGATGAATTGATCCTCCTCTAGCTATAACAACTGCATCAACCATTTTGCAAATGCTCCTTCATCGCTCATTCCTATCGATGTCATTATGCGTAGGCTAGGAATAATGTACTCCATCGACATTACTACCTCTTTTCCATAAACGATCTTGAATGGAGTTTGTCTTGTCAATCTCTTACATGTTGTCCTATAGACCCATAGTAACGTAGGGATTTTTAGATCCCATTCATTGCAATTTGTGTTGCATACCTTTGTTAGAACATGTTCCAATACCTTATTGAATGCTTCAACTGTTCCATTTTCCTGTGGGTGATATGGAGTACTCTTCTTGTGCCGGATCTAAAATTCCTCAGTCATTGCACTAATCGTTTGATTGAAAAAGTGACTCCCTTGGTCACTCATTAGTATATTGGGACAACCAAACTGAGTAACCACTTTGTCAAATAGGATCTTGGATACTGTTGCAGCTGTACAATCCTTCACTCATGCTACTTCTACTCATCGTGTCAAGTAGTCTCTCGTAGTGATGATATATCGTGCACTTGTTTATTTTCCTGGAGGATTGATGGGTCCCACAAAATTCACCACCCATTTATCGAATTGTTGTATCGTGATCTGAGGTACTAGTGACATATCGTCTCGTTGTGATGGCTTCCCCTTTCTTTGAAAGACGTCACAACTTTTAGCATAATCTGCAGCATCATTGTGCATTATCGACCACCATAAACCAGCTTAGAGTATCTTTCTAGCGGTTGCACGACCTCCATAATTATTTCCTGCAATTCCATCATGAACCTTATCCAATATTCTCTCATGTTCATGTGATAGAACATATCAACACAGAATTTTATCCAACCCCATTTTGTAGAGTTGGATTACAATTAGCTAAAAATCCATAGCTCAAATAACCACTTGCTTCTTTTGACTCATGGTGAATTCCTCTGGTGATTTTCCTATCATCAATAATTGGATAATTTTCTCATAATGGTAATTTACCATTCTCATCTTAAACAATTGTGCATAAAGTAGGTCATCCTCAATGCTTCTTGGATCTTCTCCAGTCTCTATCCTTGAAAAATGATCAATTCCTACATTCAATTGTGTTGGCTTCATGATGATCTCAAAATAGAACTCTTGGAAGAGTAGTAACCATCGAAAAATCCCCCCCCCTAACACATCCTTGTCGACCAGGTAATTTATTGTTTAGTGATTCGTAAAAATTTTTAAATGTCCTCGCAATAGGTAGTGGATGAATTTTTGCAATGCATACACCATCTTCAATCCTTCCCTCTCTATCATTATGTACTTTCTTTCCACAGTAGATAACTTATGACTTGCAAATGTAGTCGGGTGATCAATCTCTCCTTCCCATTGTTGCGCCAAAATCACTCCTAATGCAACTGATGAAGCATCGATGTGGATGTGAAACACTTTTGTCTAATCCAGAAAGACCAATATATGTGTTGTGACCATTTTCTGCTTTAGAGTTGCAAGACTTATCTGACAGTCATCATTCCATTCCAATTTTGCATCCTTCTTCAACAATTTATCCATTGGTGTTGTTATTGTTGTGTATTCCCTTATGAAATTCCGGTAATATCCTATGTGACCCAATGTCACCCTTAGTTATTTTACTGTCGTTGGTGCAAGTAGGTTGATAATTACTGCTATCTTGGCATGATTGACCAACATACCTTCCTTGCATACAATATATCCCAACAAAATCCCAAAATGAGCACAAAATACACACTTCTTTAGATTCAACGAGATTTGACGATGTCGAAATCTTTCTAACACCAACCGAAGGTTTGTAATATGGTATTTTTCCAACCCATAAATGGTCTAGTCATCCATGTAGACTACCATTAATTTTTGAATGAAGTCCTCAAATGTAGCGATCACAATCCTCGAGAAGATCGTAGGTGCATTCTTGAGACCAAATGACATCATTGTGAACTGAAAACATCCCCACTCTATTACGAAAGTGGTCTTGTTCCTATCATCCTTCACAATTCTTATCATGTGGTAGCCTGAAAATCCATACGTGAATGAATATATCTCTTCTCCTCTGAATCCTTCCAATACTTCCTCATTGAATGGTGTTGGGAACAGATCATGAAGACTTGCATCATTTAAACTCCTTAGGTCGACACAGATCCTAATTTCCTTTGATTTTTTTGTCTTGGATTACCATTAGACTGATCCATTATTATTATTCAACAATTTCAATAATTTGAACATCCAACATCCTTTCTAGTTTGGATTTGATGAGTTCCTTGTATTGCGGGTTCAATCTATAAGGATGTTGCTTCACTGGTTTCACATCTGGATTTATAGGAATTTTCATTTCGCCCAAGTCTCCTGAAATTCCTTTCATCTCAGCAAATTTAGTCAAACACAAATCATGGAATTCATCTAGTAAATCAATGATATTTTCCATAGTTGCCTCATCCTAGTAATATCCAACATTAGCAAACTTCGGGTCCTCTAACATCAAAATATTGACCTTTCTTATCTAAAGTGGTTGTTTGAATATGTCAAATGGTATTTGTGGTGTTGCAATATCTTTACCTCCCTTTGATTATGAGATGTTGCTATCTCTTGGATCATCCTCATCGTCAGGCTCCCCTGTCACATTGTAGCATCCCGACATTAACTGCATTACTGGTGTCTGCTGTGTTAAGTGCACTATGTATGAGTAGATCATCATTCGCAAAGATGAAAGCATGACTGAAGCTAACAGTCAATTCTTCCCATGTTGTAATTTCCCTTCGTAATTCTTCCAAAACATACCACCTCCTTTATATTTTGTCCAATGTATGGACAAATGCATGGATCCATTCCTCCTTTAGATTCAATAGCGTTGTATATCGACATGCAACCATATGATCTTTGGGATCATTCTTTCCATCATATTTATTTCCTTGGTAGTGCTCTACTTCCCTAAATCGAACTTCTATTATTCTACGACATATCTACCAGTATCCTATCGAGCTATTATGCATATCCCACCATCTTGCTAGAGTATCCTTCACTTCTTCATCCAACACCAAAATCCATTGAGGTTCTAATACTTTATCCTTGAATTTGTTAAGAAAATGAACCAAGTTAGGAAGTCCTTCATACGTTGGCGGTTTGATGACCTCTGTTTCTAACTAGCACAATGATTGGGTGAGTCTCCTATGTTTTTTGATCCATACTTCATGTAATTGGTTCTTCTAGTTTTCTAGTGCATCGTCAGAGTCAGGTGATCCATAACTAGTACTTTTCCATCCTAGCTCTCCATCTGTGGTGGGATCGATGTAATATTCAGAGATGTTTAGGAATTACCCATCCTCCCACAATTTCCTCTTTCACTAGTTTGACGTATCTCCATCCTTCACTGGGATCTAATGGGGAAATAATCTGCATGTCATGATTCTAAAAATTCATTACTCTCTTCTTGAATTTGATATTTTCCAAATTGTCATTTTCCCAACCAATCCCCAAAAGTGTAGGATATGAGCTACTTTTTTCGACTATCTCAATAACGTCAAAGTATGCGTAGGTCTTCAGTCCCTCCAATTCAACAAGTAGGTGTGGTACTCTACCGATTGGTGACACCCTAGACTCATTTTCTAGTCCCAGTTGTATAGGAGATCAAACCAACTGTGGTTTTCCCATCCTTTCCCATGTATGCTTTGTCAGGATGTTTATGTCTGATCCTAGATCCATGATGAATGAATCTACATCATAATCACTGATATGGAAATTCATGCTCATTTCTCTTACTATTTTCTTCTTATGCAAACAATTCACTCAGTGGTCTTGTCTCCCTTTCTCCTGTTGGTACAACAAGATCGCTAAATCTGCTAATGCATTGGGACCCTTTTCTAGTAACAAATAGATTTCTAGAAAATTTTGCAATGTGCTAACCTTCTGCAATTATCCCAGCATAACTAACGAATCAAAAGTTGGTGGCATGTCATATATAGGAAACTTACCAGTGTTTTTATTCAGTATGTCTCTTGTGTCAAACAAAGTTTCTTTCTTAGCGTCGATGTCGAATTGCACATTCTTTCAAGTCGTCAATCGAATATTTGGTAGTGGTCCATCAGATCCTATCATTGCTCCTCCTTGATTTATTACTCCAACATCTACTGGATGAGTTCTAGTTTCTACGAATATTTTTCCTACAGTTGGTCCCTGATTTTGATTATGAGTTTGGTTTGCATTCTAGTTTTGTTCTGGTTGTGGGTAAGTTTTAGCTTGCGACTTCGCAATCAACTGTGTGCATTCTTCGATAGTGTGATATGTGACACTGCAATAAGTACATTGAGACTATATATTTATACAATCTCTCTAGTAATGTCCCAAAAATCCATAAGTATAACATGTTATTGTTCTACAACCTCGTCCCATAGCTCCTCCGCGACCAAATCCTCCATTGCATCCTCCGCATAATCCTCCCCAAAATCCTCCTTGTGGATGATACTGCGGTTGGTTGAATTATTTCCACTAATTAGGCTATGATTGAGAGTACTACGATGATGGATTAGGCTGTGGATGAGTATACTGTGGATGCTGCTAGTTATACTACATTTGGTTGTACCATGGTTGTGGCTGCTACTGAGAAAATTGTGGTTGTTGCTGAGATAACTATAGTTGTGAATATGGTTTTGATATTTCCTCCTGTCGATGTTCTTCTCCTTTCATAAAATACGTATCCATGGTGCTCTACTAGAGAAAGTCATATGCTCTGTAGTCTTTTTCTTCATGGCCAATTGATCAGCAAAAGTTGCAAAATAGATTTATTGGATTCGACACAACCTTCTGAAGGTATATGTATTCCTTGGATCGATGTCCTCTAGTATGAAAAATATGACACCATGGTAGTCCTCCTTGACTCAGTGGATTAGGGGCTCCATCCTGTAAGTATTCATGAAAGTCTAGGAATTGATCCTTATGAGTCCCTTCTGTTCGACATCTATTGGAACATACTTCTTTGTAGAATTATTTTACTTTCTTGATGTCCTACAATTTAATAGTAAGGTTCACCAATTTCTACTGGATCTAGTTCATTCCAACCCCCATTTTTCCAACTGGTAAAGCCTCCAGATTCATCACAATCTCCAGATCCTATGTTTGTGACACAATATTTTGTTGCATTAATGGTGTTGATGTATTTGTAACTTCGGAATGTATTCATCTGTATATCTTATGTATTGTAACCCGATGTTTATTCTGGGATGTATATATTATTTAATTGAGTCATGTTGTCATGCCCCGATGTTCCGATCGAGAGAATCAATAATGTAAACAAGTCATGTCAAGTCATAGTGGGTAACCCTCCGATTGTCTAAGGGTTAAAGTCCTTGCAGTTTCGGGGCACTAGGGTTATTAGACTCTCCAAGTAGAGGTCAGCCCTAGTAGCGTTTTAGTCATGTCAGGATTAGTATAAATAGAGAGATGGACTCTCTATTTAATACACATCACTCACACACTCAAGTGTAGCGCATAGTTGAGGAAGGAGAAGACACTGGGCTAGACAAGGAGAAGATTATTGATGTCGGGAGTGCTTCTTACTATTTTGGGGTTTTACCTTTTTGTGTTGATTCTATCTCTGAGGAAGTTGCAGGGTTTTCTCCTTTATGGTTTCCCCGAGGAAAAACACTGTTTTCATTGTCTCTTGTGTTTGATTTTTGTACTTGTTATTCTCTCAGTTAAAGATCTTAATAATGCTAGCTTAATGTTGAAAAACTAACATGGTATTAGAGCTAACCTGAGAAGAGGACACTGTGCAGCTGTGGGAACTAGGGTTTCCTAGTTTGTGGATCTTCCTCCATATTTTTTCAGCAAAAGTAAGGTGGAATAACTCTCCTCCTTAGGGCGCATCTTTCTGTCGAAGCAAAATCCAATTCTGAGGTTTTTCAGTTTTGGACCTGTCACTGCTATCGAAAATTAGGGATTTTCACAGAAGAGGAATTTTTTAGTGAGCCCGGGCCTGGATTGATCTCCTCCCCAAAATCAAAGTTTGGGAAAAATTTCAAGGAATTTGGAAGGGCAGAACTCTGGAAAAGAAAAACCCTAATTTGCACCTGAACCAGCTTTGCAGGATTTCAACTCAAGTTTCAGATCCGACATCCTGAACCTGGTAAGATATAAAATATTTTGTATTTCCATTTGAGGTTCTCAAATAAGATGTCTCATGATACCAAGCTTGATGAAAAACTTGAGGGAGTTAATAACTTTCGAGCCTGGAAGTATAGGATTTCCCTGATCCTAGAGGAGAATGAATTAGACTCCTACATCCATGATGAGGTTTCAGTTCCAGAGGGAGATGAGGAAAAAGCCTTACATAATAAGAAGATGGTTATGGAAAATAGGATCATTGCTGATTTGATCAAGCATCACCTTATCCCATAGGTGTCCTCTCTCAAGACACCTAAAGCTATGTTTTATGCCCTAACCAAGTTGTTTGAAGGGAAGAACATAAACCAGAAGATGACCCTGAGAAACCAACTAAAGAATGTGAAGATTTAGAATGCAGAAACAATCCAGTCTTACTTCACAAGGGTTTCCCAAATCAAGGAACAATTAGAAGCTGTTGATGAAGAAGTGGAAAATGCAGAGATTGTGATGACTACTTTAAATGGCCTCCCTAGGTCATGGGATTCTTTCATCCAAGGAATCTGTGCAAGAAAGAAGTTAGTCAAGTTCAGAAGACTATGGGAAGAATTCTCTCAAGAAGAATCTCAGATAGCAGCTCAAGAAGAAAATATGGGAAGTGAAGATCAAGCTCTCATGATACACTCCAAGACTCACTCCAAGTCAAAAAGAAAGAAAACTCATCACTTCAGACGTAAGCACTCTCACAAAGATAACACTAGAAGAGATTTATCTAGGATCATATGTTATACATGTGATGAAGTAGGACATTATGCAAGGAATTTTCCTAAGAAACCAAAGCCAACAAAGAGGAGCAACAAAAGAAGACATCATGCTCATGCTGTAGAGGATGATGAACCATCCAAAAAGAGATCCAGATATGAAAGTGAAGACTCTTCAAGCGAGGATAAGTATGTTCCGATCTCTGCTCTCACATGTAACATTACTCATGGGAGTGATGATTGGCTAATAGACAGTGGGGATTCCAAACACATGAATAGATTCTAGGAATCCTTTGTGAGGCTATCAGAACATGAATCATCTCACAAAGTGAAGCTAGGAGATGACTACCAATATCCAATAAAAGGTAGTGGGGAATCTTCCTATAAACTAGACTCTGGAAAATCTCTAACAATGAAATAAGTATTGTTTGTGCCAGGACTCAAGAAGAACCTCCTTTCCATATCAGCATTAGATGCAAAAGGAATGTCTATTGCATTCATAGATGGTCAAGTCATCATGTGGCCAAAAGGAAAGACTATCAATGATGTAGTAGTGATTGGAGAACAAGAAGGAGGATTGTACAAATTGAAGGGCCATCCAGAACAAGCCTTGGTCCATAACACAGTAGAGCCAAGTGAACTCTAGCATAGAAGGCTTGCACATGTGCATTATAGAGCACTACCTATTGCAAGCAAAGCTGTTGAAGGTCTTCCAGAAATCCAAGAAAAACATGATGGGGCCTGCAAAGGATGTGCAAAAGGAAAGAATACAAAGAAGACATTTCCAAGCAGTGAAAGAAAAGAAAAAGGAATCTTGGAAATCATCCACTCCGATGTAGTCGGTCCTATGTCATCAAACTCTCTAAGTGGGTATGCATATTATGTTTCTTTCATTGATGACTTTTCTAGGAAGACATGGGTTTATTTCATGAAGAACAAAGACGAAGTATTCAGTAAGTTCAAGGAATTCAAAGTCTTGATCAAGAACCATACTGAAAAGAAGATCAAGACCATTCGATCAGATAATGGTGGAGAATTCACTTCAAATGAATTCAAAGAGCTATGCAAAGAATCAGGGATTAAGAGGGAGTTTTCCACTCCTTATAATCCACAACAGAACGGGATTTCGGAATAGAAGACCGGAACTATCATGGAAGCTGCAAAAGCAATGCTTCATGATCAAGACCTTCCTATGCATCTTTGGGCAGAATCTACAAGAACAGCAGTGTATGTACAGAACCGTACTCCACATAGAGTACTCAAAAACAATACTCCTAAAGAAGTCTTCTCTAGCAAGAAACCAAAAGTCAGCCATCTCAGAATATTCAGCTGTCCTATATACATACACATTCCAAAAGAGAAGAGAACAAAATTAGATCCTTCAAGAAAGAAGGGTATATTTGTGGGATACTCTGAAAGCTCAAAGGATTACAAAATATATTTCCCAGGGTACAAGAAGATTGACATCAGTAGGGATGTGACATTTGATGAAGACACAGCTTACAAAAAATTTAGAAAGAGACCTACTGAAGAACTTGAAGAAGCAGAAGCACCCAGAATTCATGATACAACCATGAATGAAGAAACTCATGAAGAAGATCGAGAATTTGAAGAACCACAAAGACCTGTAGATCCACCTCTGGAGAAGAATCCTCATAAGAGGAAACCTTCTTGGGTATGAGAACTTATCCAAGGTGCGGAAAGATATGGGGCTCCAGAAGAGAATCACAGAGAAAGAAAAAGGACTAGATCTTATTCCAGGTATGTAGCTTTACTATGTGATTTCATTGATAAAGAACCTTCCAGTTATGAAGAAGTGGCATAACAGAAAGAATGGAAGGATGCTATGATCGAAGAATATCAATCAATCATGAAGAATGATGTTTGGAATGTTTTCCGAAGACCAAAAGAGAAGTCATTTGTGACTTCCAAATGGATCTACAAGATCAAGCATGTTGCAGATGGTAGCATTGAAAAATATAAGGAAAGATTTGTGGCTCAGGGCTTCTCTCAGAAAGAAGGAATTGATTATGAAGAAACCTTTACACCTATAGCCAGATACAATTCCATCAGATCAGTACTTTCTCTAGCTGCAGTAATGAAATGGAAGATACACCAAATGGATGTCAAGACTGCTTTCTTGAATTGTGTAGTAGAAGAGGAAGTGTATGTAGAATAGCCACTCAGTTTTGAGACACATGACATAGAGACTCATGTGTGCAGATTGAAGGAAGCCCTGTACAGTTTGAAACAGGCACCTAGGACCTGGTATGGCAGAATTGATAGCTTTCTATCTAGTTTGGGCTTTACCAAGAGTAAAGCAGATTCCAACCTTTACCAAAAGATTGAATATGGCAACCCAGTGATGATTCTACTATATGTAGATGATCTATTTGTAATAGGTACGGATGGGTTGATTGCTAATACGAAGAGGAAGCTTGCTACCAAGTTCGAGATGAAGGACTTGGGTATAATGCATTACTTTCCAGGTATGGAGGTGTGGTAGAGTACAGATGGAATCTTCCTTGGACAAGGGAAGTATGCAGTAGATATCCTAAATAGGTTTGGGATGATGGACTGCAAGGTCATGGCCACACCTATGGCATTGAACCTAAAGTTATTGAGTGATGCTTCATCAGAGATTGTTGATGCTACGATGTATAGTCAGATGATTGGGTCCTTGATGTATCTGACAAACACAAGACTAGACATTTTCTTTGTTGTGAACACCTTGAGCCAGTTCTTGACAGATCCAAGAAATGTTCACTTGATTGCTGCAAAGCATATTCTGAGATACCTAAGGGGTATAGTTAATTATGGGCTCAAGTATGATGCGAATCAAAAGATTAACCTGGAGGGTTATGTCGATTTAGATTGGGAAGGCTGTGTGATCTATAGGAAGAGCACTTCAAGATGTTGCTTCAGTATCAGATTAGGTGTGATCTCTTGGTTTAGTAGGAAGCAATCCTGTGTGGCACTGAGTACAGCTGAAGCAGAGTATGTCGCAGTTTGTTCATCTAGTTGTGAGGTAGTATGGCTATGGAAGCTACTATCTGATATATTTGATCTCTAGTTGGATGCTACTTGTATACATTGTGACAACCGGAGTTGCATGAAGTTGTCAGAAAATACAATGTTCCATGACAAGTCGAAGCATATCAAGATGAAGTATCACTATATCAGGGATATGGTGCAGAGGGGAGTAGTGAAGCTCCAGTATGTTGCGATGGAGGAACAAATAGCTGATGTATTGATGAAGCCATTGGCTAGGCTGAATTTCAAGTACTTTAGGGAGAAGCTTGGTGTTCTCCAAATCAAGGTTTCCTCCAAGAGAAAGTGATGAGACCCATAGCCATTCTGACATGGTGAGAGGATTGGTTCCTTCCATGGTCAGATGTTAGGACTGAGCCATTATGTCATGGTGAAAGAATTGGTTCCTTCCATGTTAGATATGAGTGCTGGCCATTCTGTCGAGTAGGACAGATGTAAGGGCAATTGCCATTCTGGGAATGGAGGTACCTGGTCAGTTACCAAGAATACTCAGTCTAGGACTGAGAAGATCCATTCTGATGAGTAGGTCAGATGTAAGGGTTGAACCATTCTGTAATGGCTAAAGGATTAGGTTCCTCCCATGTCAGATGTGAGTGTTGGCCATTTTTTCAAGTAGGAAGGATGTAAGGGAAACTACCACTCTCCAAGAGAGTGGAGGCACCTGGTCCATTACTAGGTAGCTCAGTTTGGGACCGGGGGCCATTCTGACGATGGTGTAGGATTCAGTTCCTACCATGTCAGATGTGAGTGCATGCCCTTCTAATGAGGGTGTAGGATTTGGTTCCTACCAGGTTTGATCTAAGTGCAGAGCCTTTCCATCACTGTGAGTAGGATGCAATTCCATCCTGGATGAAAGTATGGAAATATTTCATCACTGTGAGTAGGATGTGATCCCGCCTGGATGGATGTAAGTGCAGAAATCTTCTATCACTATGAGCAGGATGCGATTCCAGCCTGGATGAAAGTATGGAAATATTTCATCACTTTGAGTAGGATGTGTTCCCACCTAGATAGAAATATTCCATCATTGTGAGCGAGATACGATTCCAGCCTGGATGAAAGTATGGAAATATTTCATCACTGTGAGTAGGATGTGTTTCCACCTGGATGGAAGTATGCCTTTCTGATGAGTAGGTCAAATATAAGTGCTAAAGCCTTTTCACAGATGATAGTGATGTCCTTTCATGCTAGTGAATGTGAGTGTTGGTCCTTTTTGATGTGATTGTAGGTTTCTACATGATCAAATGTGAGTGCTGGGCATGCCTTTATGACGAGTAGGTCAGATGTAAGTGCTGGGTGAAGACCTACATGATGGCTAGGCATACAAGCAGCATGAAAGAGGGATGGATTTGTAGAACTTCCTATGATGATAAGAATCATGAGATATCACACATGATGATGAGATCCAGATCGAGTGATGATCCAGATCCAGCAGTAATGATCCAGATCAAGTGATGATCCAGATCCAGTCCAGTGATGATGATCCAGGTCAAGTGATGATCCAAATCTAGTCTAGTGATGATGATCTAGATCGAGATGATCCAGATCCAAAAATGATGTCCCATGATGATCCAGATTGAGAGATGATCCAGATTCGAAGGATGAAGATGACTTGAGAATGAAGATGAATTGAAGATGAAGATGAATTGAAGACTTAGAAGACTCGAGATGCAGAAGATGAGATGATCCAAAGAAGAAGACCAGTGCTAAAAATTGTGTCAAAAGAATACCTTCCTAGTTAAGAGGGAGTGTTGATGTATTTGTAACTTCGAAATGTATTCATCTATATATCTTATGTATTGTAACCCGATGTTTATTCCAAGATGTATCTATTATGTAATTGAGTCATGTTGTCATGCCTTGATGTTTCGAATGGGAGAAAATGTAAACAAGCCATGTCAAGTCATAGTGGGTAACCCTCTGATTGTCTAAGGGTTAAAGTCCCTGCAGTTCCGGGGCACTAGGGTTATTAGACTCTCCAAGTAGAGGTCGGCCCTATTATGGTTTTAGTCATGTCGGGATTAGTATAAATAGAGAGTTGGACTTTCTATTTCATACACATCACTCACACACTCAAGTGTAGCGCATAGTTGAGGAAGGAGAAGACACTGGGGCTAGACAAGAAGATGATTACTACTGTCGGGAGTGCATCTTACTGTTTTGGGGTTTTACCTTTTTGTGATGATTATATCTCTGAGGAAGTTAGGTGGTTTTATCCTTTATGGTTTCCTCAAGGAAAAAAACTGTCTTCATTGTCTCTTATGTTTGACTGATGTACTTGTTATTCTCTCAGTTAAATATCCTAATAATGCTAGCTTAATGTTGAAAAAATAATAAATGGCATACAGATGTGTGGTACCAACACTGTGACCAACCATTCCTTGTGTTGTACATCACTAATTCCAAAGCTGACCTTAGCCTTCAACATTTTGAACCTCTGATCAAAATTCCATACAGACTCATTCGGATACTACTTTATTTCCTTCAACTCTGTAATGTATTGCAACTCATATTTTTTCTTTTAAAAATCCTCAATTAGTCAGATAATGATCTGCATAAGGGTCTTCTGTGGATTCTCGGTTGGTACTTGTACAAATTTCATTTACGAATACAACCCTTGGCTTCAAAAGGTTGTCTCTAGTTGTCCTTTCCTAATATCTTCATCTTGCACTTGTTTTAAGATCAATACTGCTATGCATAGGAACCAATATTGCTCAAGATCTTCAGTACCATTACCCTAGAATAAGGGTAGCTTCACGTCGTTACGCTCCATTATGGGTATTCTTCTAGTGTTTTTTGATCCACTACTATTAGTACTGTGATGACCCACAGGACATTCCTGTAATGATCTTTTGTTTCTTCCTCCTAAATTTGGCACAATGCACGGAGGTGTAGGTATGTTGGTTCTTTGGTTTGGTCTGTCCTTGGGCTTGGGTGTAGCCTGGTCATTTCCTTCATCACTAGAGGCTCTCTTAGTCCCTTGTTGTTTCTTCTCGGAGTTTCTTTTTCCAGTTGCACCAAGACTCTCCTCGGTCCTTCGCATATTATCTTGTCGAAACCTCACCCCACTTCATAAAAGACCACACTGTTCCTAGAATTCCCTCACAATATCATCGTAACTTCCATCCATCTACCCTACATTATTCCATCCAATCCTCTCCTTTGTGGTACCTGAAACCTCCACACACCAGATATTTACTTGTTGAAGTTCATCTTCAGTATTCTTTTTTCGCAGATGAGCATCTTAATCCATAGTTTCAAAGAAAATAGAAATACCCCCTTCAATCCCTTAAAAAATTCCCCCTCTATTTCGATGTAGGAATTAATTGTGTCTACATAAAACTTAGTTATATATCCTTCCAAAATGTTGTCTATCCATATCATGACAAATCTTGAATATTTTTTGTTTACCCTTTGCAACTGCTGGATTAGTTCAAGGGTCCACTGATTAGGTCCACCTCCTTGGAAGTTCCTTTTATGGAACTTAAGCTACACCAACCACTCGTACATAATTATTGGAAACTCAACGAAGAAAATTTCATGAATATCAAAGTAGATATATCTTCCCAACAACTCTTATGCTAACAATTTGAGTTTTGGTTTTCTTCTGTAGTGAACACTCAGGCCTTCTGATCGAACCAGTATTGGATCTCCAGTTTCGTCGGATCCCACAACACGTCCCCTTATTCTTCACACAATGGTATTGGAAATAGAACCATTTGTTGACATAGTTCAGTCGATAGGGGTTCACTCCAAAAATATGTCAACACCCATTGACGCAATCTCCCTAAACATCGACCCATATAGGTTTTACCCTATTGAGTAACACCTATGAATCAGATGCAGTCTCACCCGAGATGTTTGTTGGAGGGCTGCAGGAACTACATTTTCACAGAAGGAAGAGGACTTTCGCTCTATCTCTTACTCTATCTCAGGGTTATTCAGAGATCCAATGGTTTTCACATATCATTCATGAGATCTACTTATCATCATTCACAGTAATCACAACAACATAATATAAATCAACTTAACAAAGACATTGACATAGATTAACCCAATAGACACAACAATAGTTCACATCATTCATATTTAGACATGAAAAATCATAGATCGCACCATAATAGAAATGCATAAAAAGACAAGAATTCCATCATCAACATCTTCCTTCTATTAGCTTCAAAACCATTTTACAAAAGACAAGTACTCCTTGGATGAATATCCTTAGACCAACAAATACATTCATATGCAAATTAAACGATTGCATACAAGAAAAAACAATCCATCTCGATTATCTAATGACTCTACTCCTAATTCTACTTATAGGCTTGCATTGGTACAAAATGGTCCACATAGGTCGACTCTCTAAGTACTTTGGACCAAAGCTTCTAACTAATGTGACCAAACCAACCATACTTATTGGTATATTCTTCCACACAGTTGAATATTCCACCTATCGATGTCTTCTTTCTCGCACCTTGTGCATATCATCCCCTTTCCAACATGGGATAATGGATTTAATAGATATATCAATGGCCACAATTCACCCAAAAATGAACTCAACGGATGCTGAGTCTTAACCTCCGGGAGTAATATATTGATATTTATAAGTCCAAATCAAACCCGCAATAGATCATTGGAAAACTTAGAACATCAGGAATGGTTTTGTAAAAATATTATTTCAATTGAATAACTTAACCACCCCAAAAATATATCTTAACCGTCAATTTCAGATTTGGATCATATTTATCTATTTTCATTATATTTTGGTTTGTATATGGATTTTTATTAATTTGGATATTTTTCATTAGATTTGTAATGATGTTTTAATTTCTATTTTGAATTGTACATGTGTGGATTTGAATTTGGAGGATTCAAATTGAAGGATTTACATCCCAAATTTGGAGTGGTCAAAATGTGTCAAGTGGAAAGCAGTGATATTTGGATGTGATTTCTAGAATAATGAAGATGAATATGGAAAATATGAGACATGGGTTTTGTGCATAATGAGCCCAATTAGCTAGATCACAATCAGAATTACCATAAAATATCTTATTTGAGATATCCAACTAGTTTTTCAAAATGGAACTTCCCATATTTCTTCTCATAGATGGATTTGCTAAATGGAACAACTCAGCTGGTTAGCTCAGCAATTGGGGAAACTGGTATGATATTCTCCTATAATTTATTTTGTATAAATACCTACGTTCTATTATCTAGATGAGGGGGGGGGATCTAAGGAGAGATAAATTTATTTCTTTCTCTATAATATAGAATTGTTATGCATTTTTATGCATGCAATTTGTTATTCAGATAAAGGGACGACATTGTGATTTCTCAACAAGCTAGTTCATTAGATTTGGAGATATTAAGTAAGGTTTTTCATCAACTTATTTAATAAATGGAATTTGGTTTGTTTTCTGCAATTTATTTTTCATATTATGTTGATTGTCATCTTATATTCACATTTTGTTGCCTATGTTTATACCTTAGAATTTATTTTCAAATGCATCACGAATCATTTTCAATATGTGATGAGCATAATTCTTTATTTATGTTGATTTTTGTTCATTACATAACCTCTAATTTTTTTCTAACATAAGAATTGATATGAATCTGATTTTTCAGCTTGACAATCAATTGATTACTAATTAAAACTAATATTTTTTCCTTTACAATTATCAGTTTATGAAAAAGTTGTTGATGTATTTGTAACTTCAGAACATATTCACTTGTATATGTTATGTATTGTACCTCAATGTTTATTCCGAGAAGTATCTATAATGTAATTGAATCATGTCATGCCCCAATGTTTCAATCAGGAGATTCAATAAGTAAACAAGTCATGTAAATTCATTGAGGTTAAACCTCCATTGTAAGTAGGGGAAATAGTCCCCACAATTGTGTCAAGGTTAACCCTCCTTGTTGATCGGAGGGCAAAGTCCCCACAGTTGTATGGCACTATGATTATTAGACTCTCCTAGAGATGTCCGACCTAGTAAGTAATTATTAAGTGGGGCCAACATGTTGAAGTGGACATTAAGTTAATGAAACAATATAAATAGAGAGTGAGACTCTCTATTTATCACACACACACTCACTCACTGGGGTGCATGAGTGAGAGAGGAGAAGCTCTCTCAAGTGAGAAAGAGAGAACAAGTTGTTGGAGATCATCTTTATGTTTTTAGGTTTTATTGCTGCTATTGGTGCTCATTCTATCTCTGAGGAAGTTGTGGGGTTTTCTCCTTTATGGTTTCCCCAAGGAAAATTATTTGTGTCTCTTGTCTCTTGTGTTTATTACTGTGCATGTTATTCTCTCAGATAATATCCCAAGATCATATTGCTTAAATGATAAAAATCTAACATGGTATTAGAGCCAACCTGCAAAGAAGACATTATGCAGCTATGGAAGCTAGGGATTCTTACTTTTTGGGTCTCTCTCCACAATCCATCAGCAAAAGGATGCTAGGCTAACTCTCCATTGAAGGACGAATCTTTCTATCGGAGCAGAATTTGATTCCGAACATTTTTAGTTTTTGGTGTGGGAAATTAGGGATTTTTATAGAAGAGGAAGTTTTGATTGATCTCAGAATAAGATTTTTCTCCTCATCAAAATCAAATTTTATAGTCCTGGGTCGATATTTTTGGTTTGGTGTAACTCTAGGAAAGTCAAACCCTAATTTGACCCCGAGATGGAAAAACCCTAAATACTAAAACTGATAAGTTTTGGTAAATTCGCTATATCTCAGGATTTCCAAAGTCTCATGGGACAAAACGTTCACAGGTCAAATATAAAATCTGTATGTACACTGTGTCCAAGTTTCAGCCTCATATTCGCTAAATTATAGGATATATGATTCCTCCAAGTTAGGGTTCCAGCCTCTCCCAGGATTCATCCCTAAACATGACACCTGGGGAGAATAGCTATATCTTGGGCTAGAGAGGTCCAAATGAAATTTTTCAATACGTTATAAAAAGGGAACGGAATTTAATTTTTGTGGTCAAAGTTTCAAACCTTGAAGATAAAATAGTGACATGTGGCAGTCCGTACAACTTCACTATTTTGAACAGTCCTTAAATAGGTCACCTTGGAAAACCACTCATAAGTCACAATTGGTGAAACAAATTCTAATGAAACCGATGGTTTTGGAATATGGACTAGCAAGTATACCTCAATGAAAATTTTTAGACACAAAGGAGTATTAATTACAGAGATACCTTAGAAATAGTATCATGCATTTATGAAAAAGAAATTGGAAAACTAGGGCTTCTTGTTCCAGGAGCTTGCGTCCACTGTTTTTAGAAAATGAGTACATTGGATAGCTCACCTCGAAGAGGTATATCTTTCTATCCAATCATATATGAAAGATTCCAATTTTTGAAAATTAGGTTTTCTCTGACAAACCCTAGATCAGCCAGCTCTGGAAGCAAGACGGACACCTCAAATCGGTAAGATCTAATCTTTTTCTATTTTCATTTGAGGTTTTCATTTCAAAGTGATCTATCACATCATGTTGATGACAAGCTTGGTGAGGCTGAAAACTTCCAAGCATGGAAATATAGGATATCACTAGTTCTTGAAGGAAATGAATTGGACACCTACATAAGTAGAGAGGTTCCAGTTCCAGAGAGAGATGAGGCTAAAAGTCTTACACAAGAAGAACTTGGTCAAGGACAAGAAGATCATTTCTGATTCAATCATGGATCAACTTGTCCCACAAGTGTCTTCCCTAAAGACACTGAAAGAGATGTTTGATTCCTTGACTAAGCTATTTGAAGGGAAGAACATAAATCAAAATATGACTTTGAGAAAATAGTTGAAGAATGTGAAGATCCAAAATGTAGAGACCATACAGTCATACTTTATGAGGGTCTCTCAAATCAAAGAACAACTTGTAGCAATATAAGAAGAAGCTCATAACAATATAAGAGAAGATGGGAGAAACTGAAGATCAATCTCTCACCATCCAAAGAAGATCCCTCAAGTGATGAGGAATACAAAGGACTCAACTCTTGAAGAAACTCTTATCCATCTTAGCATTTGGATAAGAAATGATGAATGAGGAAGATGATGAAGTTGAAGGCTCAAGAAGGAGTCTACCCATGAAACAAATAAATATAAGTATTCAATTGTCATTCCATGATATTGTTTTGTTATGCATTTGTCTATATTCAGTTGATGTATTATGCATGGTAGAATGTTTGCATTAATGACAGTATACTACTAATAGGCATGTGATGGGTAAGTAGGTCATGGTGCTATACAACTCTCACTTGATACTTATATAGAATGAAACCTCTTTGCTGACATATTGGATTAGTGGACAATCTCAATGCTGTCCCGGTAGAGATGGAAGGCATCTAGAAAGTTTCCATGAGATATGGATGAATGTTGTATTGGCTAAAATAGTTGCATAATCATATATCTTGATGCAAAAGAATTTTTCATTATGAATATGTCTTATGAAATATTTCTAACCATTCAAATAATGCATTTGACTTGTAGGAAAGATTGTGTACATAATCACCTACAAGAAAAGAAGGATGAGACTTGTTCCGAAGAACAAGTGACGACAGATAATAAAAAAATATGATGAATGCAGTGACATCATTGATGTAGAACCTTCCAGATATGAAGAAGTAACCAAGAAGAAAGGGAAGACCAGTTCAGGAAGAATGATGTCTAGGATGCAGTATCGATACATGAAGGGAAGTTCGTAGTTCCATCATGCAGTATATGGAAACATCGTCAAAACCCAAATTTTTCACAAAAATTTAAAAAATTTGAAATCACTTAAAATGTTGGAACTGTGGTTTACTAACAGCTAAAGGTTATCAATAAAAGAAACAGTTAATAGATTAGTTTTACATAATCTCAATTATGTTATCTCAGTAGTTTCCTTTCTGAAACAAGATTAAGTTTAACTTGCACATTATTTCTATGTTCAGTTTACTGATGAATTTTTATCTATGACAAGTACGTGGAAACTGATTTGAAATCTTGGGCTTACTTAGCATTTATGCTAACGCCGAAAGATTACTTGTTCTTACAGGTTTACATGTATGAATGATCGAGTAACATTTTTAAAATTCATAAAGTATGCAGCAGTATTTCTATTTGCAAGTAATAAGCTTAGTAAATAAGCTGCTATAATTCAACAACTTCTATAAGGTAAAACAGTTTTTTTTCTTCATTTGTTCTTGTAAGCGAAGTTCAGATGATTGAGTTTTATTTCTTTTATTGTACGTAAAGACAGTAAAATACTTACTATAGCTCTAAACTCATAATCTTAGCTACTTGATTACTTCTACTTTAATAAGCATAAGTTGCAACGTTATATTGATTGTACTTTGAGTTATTAAATATTATCATACCACTTACTTGAGTAATAAGTTGTGTGATATCTAACTTCTGTAGTGACACTTACGGTCTGCAACCATTTGACATTAATGTTGATGGATGTAAATATGTTAGTGTCTTTTTCCAAGCAAACACTGCTGTCTATATCTTTTTAGTCTAATTCAAACTATGAAGTTCTATTGGTTATAGACTTGAGTAGGATCAATCCCTTTTAACTCTTATTACTCTATAATACTTACCTTGTATTAATATTACTGTCTACCAATAGTTCTAAGGTAGATGTTTCTATAAAAATCAACCTTTATCCTATGCCAAACACCAGTTATTTGTGGAAGCATGAAATCATTCTACTAATTATAACACATGGTAGTTACCAGTAAAATGCCATCTTGAGAACCACTAATGACTTATTAAAATCTAAATTCAATTAGACTAAGTAAAAATATGTTGTAAATAATCTTTTACCATACTGTCATTTTTTTATCATTTATTTCAATCGATCATTGTTTTTATATAAATATATTATTATGTCCATAGTCATACAATTCTGTCATTTAAATTAAATTACTAAACAAGTCTAACAACTTTGTCTTTGTAAGAATTTATGAATTCTAAACCTTAAAGTGCTAAACAATTTTTATTATAAACTCCACTTGAGTTATGGGTTTAGAGGAATCTAGCCCCACATTGATCATAATATATATATGTAAACATAGTATTAAATCATGGTTCTATTATTTCACACATTTCAACTCGGACTTGACAAACAAACAATTAGTTATTATACTTTACGTGGATAAACCTGGTAATCATAATGTTCACATTATGATATTGTCATTTGTAAAAGATTGAGGCATTATTTCTACTCCAATGATCGGTTTATGAGTAATGTTTTTGTTTTATAAAACAAATATATACCATCATAATAGTTGCAAACTACATGATCACTATATCTTAAATTTGTCAACGATCCGAGGGTTGATGTTTCTATGCCCAAGAAACAATTATGTTGACACATATTATATGATCGCTGATCTTTATAAATGTTTGAACAATATAGTTCTCGCATGATTGTTCATGGATTATTATATAAATTATTGTAAATTATTGCATGCAGGTGACTATTGCGATGACCCACTGCATGGTTAAAACATTTTAGGTGACCATGTGGTATTCTCTTGGCCAAGTGTTGAAAATATATAAATCATTGTTACATTACTCTTTGTTATTTTCCTCTGTAGTTCTCGAGCCTTCGGGCCACTTTGCAACCATTCCCATGGCGGCCATGTTACCCTATTGTTTGCTAGCTGTGCTCTGAGACCTGGTTTAAATTGGCTCAGTCTACCTCATTCGTTATCAAACTCTTTTTGTGAACTGTGAGTCTTATCTAAGCAAGGTTTGTAGAGAGTCGTGGAATAAGACTTACGGCCTGTAGTGGCTCCTTGCTTGCCTCTGTAGGGATATTTTTTAATATTTGCTTGCTGCTGTTACAGTGTTTCCCTTGTTGTATGGTTTGAGAGTCTTGTTTTCACTCCTTGCATTCTTGGTGATAGCTCCGGCTTCACTATCTGGTTCTTGCTTGGCTGTGGCCTATACTTCTTCTTGCTACTGCTGTCAGTGTCTTGTACATATGTCTCCGTCGTCTCTATCATTGCGAGTATGAAGGTATGGCTTCTTCTTACGCTAGCGGTGGTGTTACTGTTCCTTCGTGGCTCCATAAAATTCACTTCTAGGTACTCTAAATTCTTAAGGACTCTTAAACTAGACTTTTATTTCAGTAAACAGTTTTGAAATCATATTTTAATTAACTTAGGTTTTCTTCTTTGCAGGTGATAGTTCGCTCATCCTTTGGTAGAAATACTTCAAGAAAAGGACCGGCACTCTAGCTATGGGTAATCTCTAGTTATCAAATGGCATTTCCTGCTTGTGCAGTCCTTAAGAGACAGTTTCCAGTTGGAAAGTTACGACCTGGTAGTTACCCTTCATGGGTTACTATTCTTCAGACTACTAGTTTGGTTTTTTTTAAACCCTTACTTCTAGCAGGGTACTCCGGCTCAAGCCGTGACTTATAAATATTGTTTACTTGTTTTTGTACAATGTTATGTTTATAGCTTTTGCGACCTGTCAAGCCATACACTGTTTAGTTCTAAAGCATTGATATTTTCTCTTTTGAGCTCAAACTCAGTTTAATTTTAAGCTCTCAAGGAGATTTTGTAAACTAGGGTTTTTACCCTTATTCGCCTGTGTAAAAAGAAAATTTTGTTGTATATTAATTAGTTTGTATTAATGATTCTATTAATAGCTTAACCTGTTATTCCATCATATTATAATTATTTAATTACAAGATCAGATATTCGAGCTAGGTTTTTTGTAGGTGACCTATCTGTAAAATAATTTGTTTAATTTATTCTTCAAGTTTTATTTTAATAATTAATTGATTTAATTAATGCACAGGTATATAGTGTATTATATTTCCATAGTTATCTTTTCACTATCCTTAAAGGACTGTAATAATCTACAATAGTTTTGTTGTTCAATAACAATTTTCCATATACTTGGATTATTGTTTAAATGATTATTATTTACAATATTATTGTTATTAGTTATTGTTATTAGGTTTTCGACCCTGTAAGTAACCTTTTGTTTATAAAATTTAAATGAATTAGTTCTTTTATAAATAACATTTATTAAATGTTATTTACCATCATATTCTAGTTGTTTGTATTAAATAAAATATAGATAGGTTTATTAAAGTTTTTTGTTCAGATGTTCTTCATCTCTGTATTTAATTTATCTATAGAAATTAATTAATCTAGTAATACCCTACTTGAAGTATGAACATTTGTAGATATAGTTAGTTATTATGAGGAGTAAATAAACTATGTATATCAGACTTTTATTCTCTCTTTCGCAGAATAAAATAAGTGCTTTATCTAAATTATTTCTTCTGTCTCTGTTACACGTTAATAGTATAATTTACAAAATAAAGTACTGCATCAAAGTAATAACTTATTTACTTGAATAATTTATTAATATAATAACCTCCTATACGTAAAGTATTTGGCTATTTCTTTTCTTGCATTCTTACAACAACAATTTGGTTAAACATTAAACTTAACTAACAAGACATTGTTCTTCTTTGATAACAACTACATATAGAAATAGATTACTGCATAATACATCAGTTCATTTTGGGTTTCTAACATATCTATAATCTATTTACATACACTTCCTGTGCCGGAGTATGATATGGTCCACTCCAGATGTGGAAAAAAATAGGTTAGGATTATTTTTCATCAATTTTAGAATCAGTTTTTCAATAAACTAAAATATTACTAACACTATCAATTGACAACTAAACATTTAACATTCAATAACCTTTCAAGCTCACATTTAAACATTTAACATAGTGAAATTAAAAGACTGTAGAACCTGATTAAGATGGAGAACAAGAGCATTGGGAGGTCGTTCCTCCCTACCAACTCTTGGAGAGCACTCAAAAAACGTATCCTCAGGACCCCCAAGCCTGTTCCTGGTCTCCTTGGTTGAGAATTGGTGGAGCAGCAAACAAGATACTAGTTCAATGACTTAGTAATCACTCTGCACTCAGCGGTAAGATCCTTCAACTGAAAAGCTGCACTAGATCACTTTTTGCAGTTAACCCCTCAAACATCTTCCACAAATTCTCTTGCCATTGAAATCCTTTGAAGTAAATTCACTTGAACGATCACTTCATGGAATGAGCAACCTCATCTCTCCTCAATGGGAATTTTTATCAAGATTGCCTAGGTCTTTTTGGGTCAGTTGTCATTAATTGAGCCACCTGCTCTAATCCCACTTTCTTGGGGGATCATGACCCCAAATGTAGGGAGGTTTCCACCTGCAATAGTTGGAAGTGTTTGAGGATGTTGCCACTTGTCTAGCCCAGTCTCCTCCACCAACTTGACCAATAAACACTCTTTTAACAGCTCTCCCAAGCTGTTGTCTCCACTTTTATTTATTTATAATTAAAATATTCAGAATTACATTCAATATCCTTGACTCTGCTGAGTCATCAATTACAGCTTAGCCATTAGAGGAATTTTGGGGTCTAAAATGGGCCTCCTAAGGAAAATAATAAAATAATAGTTAAAATAATAAAATAATATTGATTAATTTTGGAGGAAGAAAGAAAAAAACTACTTTTTGTGTTCGTATTTTCGACATATCTCCTTGTGTTTTTACTCAAATTTCAATCGGGAGAGTTCTTTGGATGCAGAATTTGATTCCGCATCCAACGAGTACCCACACTGCATACATTTTATGGACCCCTCTACCCCAAAAACAAGAAATACCTTAAAAAATGTGATGATGATGTGATCATCATATTTTTTCAGGTATTTCTTGTTTTTGGGGTAGCGGGGTCCATCAAAAGTATGCAGTGTGGGTACTCGTTGGATGCGAAATCAAATTCCGCATCCAACGAGCTCTCCCGATCAAAATTTGAGTAAAAACACAATTAGATATGTCGAAAATACAAACAAAAAAAGTAGTTTTTTTAATGACAAATATGTCAATTCAACCATTATGGTTGACTTATTTTATTTAAATTCTATTGGTTCTTGAATTCCAACTCACAAAAACTTATTTTGGCACGTTTTCTTATAAGGCCCATTTTAGACCCCTAATTTCCTCTAATGATAAAATTTAACATATTGTCTTGAAATAAAATCAAATATGATAGTATTATTTTTGTGAAATGGGGGCATGTGACATACACACCCCCTTAGAATATAACATCGTCCTCAATGTTATTTATTCTTCATCCTCAAAATTCCCCTGGAACAGAATTGGATATGCATCTCGCATATTACTTTCCAATTCCCAGGTGGCTTCCTCTGGACTAAGGTGCTTCCATTGCACCTTCACCTGTCCAATGGTACAGTTCCGAAGTGTGATCTCCCTTTGCCCGAGGATACAGTCCAGTTCCACCAGAAAATATCCTTCTGGTTCCACCTGTACATCATTCCAGTTAACAACATGAGTAGCATCATGAACATATTTCTTTAATATAGAAATGTGAAAAACATTATGTACCCTTAAATTTGGTGGTAATGCTAATTGATAAGCTACTTGTCCAATCCTAGACATAATTTCAAATGGAACACAGTAACGAGGTGCCAATTTTGCACAACTTCCCAATTTCAGTGAGCTCTTTTTGGGCCTTACCTTGATGAACACATGTTCACCTAGCTAAAACTCCTTTGGAGTTCTTTTTAATTCTTCTTAACTTTTCTATCGATCCTGTGCAACTTTCAGATTACTTTGCACCTGTTTTACAATTTCTTCCATTTCAATTAACAGTTTAGGACCTAATACCGATCTATCTACCGAATTACTCAAAGAGATAGGAGTATCACATTTTTGTCCATATAAAATTTCAAAAGGGCTAAATCTGGCTGATGTCTGATAATTATTGTTATAAGCAAATTCTACCAGATGCAAATAATCCTCCCATTTACCTGGCTGGTCTTTCACATACACTCTTAATAGATCTTCTAGTACTTGATTTACCCCTTCAGTTTGTCTATGTATTTGTAGATGGAATGAAGTACTAAAATTTAATGTAGTGTTTAACCCTTTAAACAAAGACTTCCAAAAGTTTTCTGTAAATTTAGGATCTCTATCTGAGATCATGACTTTTGGTACTCCATGCAATCGAAAAACCTGTTTTTGAAAAATATCAGCTATTTTGTAGCTTTATAAGTAGTCTTAATAGGTATAAAGTGAGCTAATTTGCTTAACTTATCAACTACTGTCATGACAGAATCATTCTGATTTTGATTTCTAGGTAGCCTAGTAATAAAATCTAGACTAATTATCTCCCATTTCTAGCTAGGAATGGGTAATGGCTGAAGTAATCTAGTTGGGTGTTGATGTTCAGTTTTCACCTGCTGACATTCGAAACACTTAGCAATATACTTTGCTACTTCATTCTTCATATTTGGCCAAAAATACTCTTTTCTTAACATAGTGATAGTCTTTTGATATCCTGGATGACCTGAGTATGGAGTTTTATGAATTTCATCCAGAATTAATAGCTTAACTTTAGGTACATTAGGTACATACATTCTGTCTTTATACAACAAAAATTCTTTTGCATTTAAATTGTAACCTTTACTTAAGCTTTCTATTGGATCTTCTTTAGTTTTTGCTTGTAAACTTTGGTTAATTTCATCTTCTTCTATTCCCTTTTTAAGTTGCTCATCCAAATCAATAGCATAAGTGCTGATGGCCGCTGCAAAATTCAGCCTTGCATTCCTACTTAATGCATCAGCAACTTTATTTTCTTTACCTTTTATGTGTTGAATTTCAAAATCATACTTGCTTAAGAAAGCTAACCACCTAGCTTGTCTAGCATTTATATTAGGTTGATCTAACAGATACTTCAATCCTCTTTTATTAGTCATTAAAATAAATTTTCTACCAATCAAGTGATGTCACCACATCTTTAAAGCGTGAATAAGAGCTGCTAATTCTAGATCGTAAGTTGCATAATTTTTTTCATGAACTTTTAACTTTCTAGACTCATAGGCAATAACATGCCATTCTTGAGTCAGAACACTGCCTAAGCCATCATTGCAGGCGTCAGTGCACACTACAAATTCTTTATTAGGAGCAACTATTCTTAAAATAGGTGCGCTGGTTAATAAAGTGTTTAAATTTTTAAAGATTTTCTCACATTTCTGATTCCATTCAAACTTCTTTCCCTTCTTCTACAAGGAATTTATCGGATTTGCAATTCTCAAAAAACCTTCAATGAACCTCTGTTAGTAACCGGTAATGCCCATGAAGGATCGAACATCTGTCACATCCTTAGGAACTGTCCAATCTTCGATTTCCCTTCTCTTTTCAGGATCTACTGAAATCCCTTCCTTGGTCACCACATGACCTAAGTACTGAATCTTATCCTTAAAGAAATCACATTTACTAAACTTTGCGAAGAGTTGATGATCTTGCAACTCTTGCAAAACAATTTTTAGATGTTCTTTGTGTTCTTCTTCAGTTTTTGAATAGATTAGAATGTCATCGATAAACACAACCACAAACTCATCTAAATACTTATGCATACCATTGTTCATTTAACACATGAAAATAGCTGGGGCATTAGTAATCCTAAATGGCATGATGACAAATTCGCAATCACCATATCTAGTTCTGAAAGATGTCTTAAAGATGTCTTTATCTTTAATCCTGACTTGATGATATCCAGACCTTAAATCTGTTTTCAAAAACACCGTGGCTCCATGTAGTTGATCAAATAGATCATCAATGTAGGGAAACGAATATTGATTTTTAATGGTCATGTTATTTAACTGACGGTAACCTATGCAAAGTCGCATGGTTTCGTCCTTTTTCTTAATGAAGATGACAGGTGCCCCCAGGGAGACACACTTGGTCGAATATACTTTTTATCAATTAGTTCTTTTAATTGAGATTTTAATTCATTAAGTTCAAGTATGTTCATTTGATAAGGGGCCTTTGAGCTAGGTACTGCACCAGGTACTAGCTCAATGGTGAAATCCAATTCCCTTTCCGGAGGTAGTCCCAGAATTTCTTTAGGGAATACATCAACATACTCTCTTAAGACTGGTATGCCTTCCACATTTAACTTATATTTTTTAATTAGACTCTCTTCATCGGTTATTGTTACTGTGCAAGCTTTACATCCCTTCTTAACAGCTCTCTTAAGCTGTAGGGTGGAGATCTGCCTTATGGTGGTATTTCTAGGAATTCCTTTTACACTTACAGGTTTTCCATCACTGTTTAAACATGTAAAAGTTTTATCATAACAATTTAAAATTACCCTATGTTGTTCTAACCAGTCCATACCAATTAGAAAATCATAAGAACCAAGAGGCAATACATTAAGATTGACAGTAGTTTCAAAATGATCCATAACTACTGCACATTGTTTTACAAAACAAGTTACCTTTCTTTTAGCACTAGTGGCTAACTAAACTAACCAAGAATTCTCAAATTTTTCAACTAATAACTTACATTTTTCTACCATTTTAGGTGCAATATAACTGAGACTAGCTCTTAGATCAATCAAAATAGTTACAGGGGTCTGATTTATCATACCTTCTACTTCCACCATGGAATTTTGATATTCTGCTTGTCAATTCTCCAAGGCTGCGTTGATTCTGGGCATGGTCCTCACTAGTGCCCTAATGGTCATCTCCTCCTGTATGGTATGAATATTGCTAATAGTCTTTTTTCAATTACAACAGACTAAATCATAGTGTAGGCCATTACACTCCCAGCACTTGATAAGCTCTTTGCGCTCAAAGTTCTTGGTAAAATTTCCATGATTATTAGCAAATTCTTTACCTTTAGAATTATTCTGATTGTTGGGTGTATTGTTCTTATTTCCTTGGAAGTTCTTATTATTAGGATAATTTCTGGCCTTATTGTTCTTAGAATTTCTGTTGGGCACAAAATCCTTCTTCTTTTGTTCATATTGATTATTATTTTTCTTAGCTTTCCAGTTGGCCAAGTTTTCCTTCTTCCGATTCTATTCAAAATAGAAGTTAGCCTTCCTCATAGATTCTTCTAAAGTCTTTGGATTGTCATATTCAATCCTATGCTTAATATGATAAGGTATACAACTTAGGAATCATTGTACCTTTGGTTTCTCATCTACAAGGTATGGTACATACCTAGGTAGACTTAAGAACTTGTTGTTCAGATCTTTCATTGTTATTGATCCTAACTTCAGCTCATAAAATTATTTTGCTCTTTCCTCATAATATTGCTCAAACAACAATTTGTTTTTAAAATACCTTTTAAAGGTACTCTAGTTTACATTTTTCTCTTTTATTCCCTTAACTCTTTTCAAGTCCTGCCACCAAATGTCAGCCTTTCTTGAGAGGTTATAAATAGCCATTCTAGCCTTTAACTTGTTAGAATAGCTATATATTTGGAAGTACTTCTTCATCCCAAGTAACTAGGATTCAGCTTCCTCCCCTTTCTCAGTCTCTCCATTAAAGGTTGGTGGTTTTATCTTTTTGAATTCCCCAAAAATCTCCTCATAAGGTTTGTATTTCCTCTTTTTAGTGTACTAATTATCATCACTATTGTCACTATAGAATGGTAATTTCGTTGTTCACCAAACACTTTAGAAGATGAACTACTTCCAATTTTAGTATGTTTCATCTTTTTAGATTTACGTTGATGACTTGTATCTTCTGATTCTATTCTTCTACCCCTACCCTTAGTTTGAAACTTTTTAGTTAGGATTTGATTCAGCTCTTCTTGAGCCCTCAGAATCCTTTCATTTCCTTGTTTTACAGACTCCATTTCAGATTTTAGGTCTTTTACAGTTTGTAACAATTCTGAGGAATTGGTAGTTAAATCCTCTGGTATAGGATGTATTGGTAAATTTCTTAGTTCAATAACTGGAGATTACTCCTCTGCATATTCTTTCAGCCTTTCCATACCTGTTTGTTAATCTTTAAAAAAAAATTTCTCTGATTGAATCACATTTAAAAGAAAATACATCAGCATAATAATTCAATTTACTGTTTCTTAAAAACTAGTTGGCCTTTCAAGGGCTAGTGTTTGAACCTTGTGCTCTGATACCACATGTCAAAACCCCAATTTTTAACAAAAATTTAAAAAATTTGAAATCACATAAAATGCCAGAACTATGGTTTACTAACAACTAAAGGTTATCAATAAAAGAAATAGTTAATAGATTAGTTTTACATAATCTCAATTATGTTATCTCAGTAGTTTCCTTTTTGAAACAAGATTAAGTTTAACTTGCGCATTATTTCTACGTTCACTTTACTGATGAATTTGTATTTATGACAAGTAGGTGGAAACTGATTTGAAATCCTGGGCTTACTTAGCATTTATGCTAATGCAGAAAGATTACTTGTTCTTACAGGTTTATAGGTATGAATGACCGAGTAACATTTTTAAAATTCATAAAGTATGCAACAGTATTTCTATTTGCATCTAATAAGCTTAGTAAATAAGCTACTATAATTCAACAACTTCTGTAAGGTAAAACAATTTGTTTTCTTCAGTTTTTCTTGTAAGTGAAGTTCAGATGATTGAGTTTTCTTTCTTTTATTGTACGTAAAGACAATGAAATACTTACTATAGCTCTAAACTCATAATCTTAGCTACTTGATTACTTCTACTTTAATAAGCATAACTTGCAATGTTATACTGATTGTACTTTGAGTTATTAAATATTATCATACCACTTACTTGAGTAATAAGTTGCTTGATATTTAACTTCTGTAGTGACACTTACGATCTGCACCCATTTGACATTAATGTTGATGGATGTAAAGATGTTAGTGTCTTTTTCCAAGCAAACACTGCTGTCTATATCTTTTTAGTCTAAGTCGAACTATGAAGTTCTATTGGTTATAGACTCGAGTAGGATCAATCCCTTTTAACTCTTATTACTCTGTAATACTGACCTTGTATTAAGATTACTGTCTACCTATAGTTTCTAAAGTATATGTTTCTATAAAAATCAACCTTTATCCTATGCTACACACCAGTTATTTGTGGAAGCATGAAATCATTCTACTAATTATAAGACATGGTAGTTACCAGCAAAATGCCATCTTGAGAACCACCAATGACTTATTAAAGTCTAAATTCAATTAGACTAAGTAAAAATATGCTGTAAATAATATTTTACCATACTGTCATTTTTTTATCGTTTATTTCAATCGATCGTTGTTTTTACATAAATATATTATTATGTCCATAGTCATACAATTCTGTCATTTAAATGAAATTCCTAAACAAGT
>LPNX010828226.1:183817-225613 GCA_001517045.1 Pseudotsuga menziesii
TGTTTAAATGTTAATTATTTACAATATTATTAGTTATTGTTATTAGGGTTTCGACCCTGTAAGTAAATTTTTGTTTATAAAATTTAAATGAATTAGTTCTTTTATAAATAACATTTCTTAAATGTTATTTACCATCGTATTCTAGTTGTTTGTATTAAATAAAATATAGATAGGTTTATTAAAGTTTAGAAATTAATTAAGCTAGTAATACCCTACTTGAAGTATGAACATTTGTAGATATAGTTAGTTATTATGAACAATAAATAAACTATGTATATCATACTTTTATTCTCTCCTTCGCAGAATAAAATAAGTGCTTTATCTAAATTATTTCTTCTGCCTCTGTTACACGTTAATAGTATAATTTACAAAATAAAGTACTACGTAAAAGTAATAACTTATTTACTTGAATAATTTATTAATATAATAACCTGCTATCCGTAAAGTATTTGGCTATTTGTTTTCTAGCATTCTTACAACAACAATCTGGTTAAACAATAAACTTAACTAACAGGATATTGTTCTTCTCTGATAACAACTGCATATATAAATATATTACTGCATAATACATCAGTTCATTTTGGGTTTCTAACATATCTATAATCTATTTACATACACTGCGTGTGCTGGAGTACGGCCTGGTCCACTCCAGATGTGGAAAAACATAGGTTAAGATTATTTTTCATCAATTTTAGAATCAATTTTTCAATAAACTAAAATATTACTAACACTATCAATTCACAACTAATAATTTAACATTCAATAACCAGTCAGGCTCACATTTAAACATTTAACATAGTGAAATTAAAATACTATAGAACCTGATTAAGCTAGACAACAACTGCATTGGGAGGTTGTTCCTCCCTACCAACTCCTAGAGAACACTCAAAAAGCGTCTCCTCAGGACCCCCAAGCCTATTCCTGGTCTCCTTGGCTAAGAACTGGTGGAGCAGTAAACAAGATACTAGTTCAATGACTTAGTAATCACTCTGCACTCAGCAGTAAGATCCTTCAGCTGAAAAGCTGCACTAGATCACTTTTTGCAGTTAACCCCTAAACATCTTCCACAAATTCCCTTGCCATTGAAATCCTCTGAAGTACATTCACCTGAATGATCACTTCATGGAATGAGCAGACTCAGCTCTCTTTAATGGGCATTTTTATCAAGATTTCCTAGGTATTTTTGGGTCAGTTGTCATTAATTGAGCCACCTGCTCTGATCCCACTTTCTTGGGGGATCATGACCCCAAATGTAGAGAGGTTGCCACCTGCAATAGTTGGAAGTGTTTGAGGATGCTGCCACTTGTCTATTTTCTCTCCACCCAGTGTCCTCCACCAACTTGACCAGTAAACACTCTTTTAACAGCTCTCCCAAGCTATTGTCTCCACTTTTATTTATTTATAATTAAAATATTAAGAATTACATTCAATATCCTTGACTCTGCTGAGTCATCAATTACAACTTAACATAAAATTTAACATATTTTCTTGAAATAAAATCAAATATGATAATATTATTTTTGCAAAATTACGGCATGTGACATACACACCCCCTTAGAATATAACATCATCCTCGATGTTATTTATTCTTCATCCTCAGAATTCCCCTGGAAGAGAATTGGATATGCATCTCACATATTACTTTCCAATTCCTAGGTGGCTTCCTCTGGACTAAGGTGCTTCCATTGCACCTTCACCTATCCAATGGTGCGGTTCCGAAGAGTGATCTCCCTCCGCCTAAGGATACAGTCTAGTTCCACTAGAAAATCTCCTTCTGGTTCCACCGGTACATCATTCTAGTTAAAAACATGAGTAGCATCATGAACATATTTATTTAATACGGAAATATGAAAAACATTATGTACCCTTAAATTTGGTGGTAATGCTAATTGATAAGCTGCTTGTCCAATCCTAGACAAAATTTCAAATGGACCACAGTAACGAGGTGCCAATTTTGCACAACTTCCCAATTTTGGTGAGCTCTTTTTGGGCCTTACCTTCATGAACACATGTTCACCTACCTGAAACTCCTTTGGATTTCTTTTTAAGTCTGCTTGACTTTTCTACCAATCATGTGCAATTGTTAGATTACTTTGCACCTGTTTTACAATTTCTTCCATTTCTTTTAATAGTTCAATACCTAATACCAATCTATCTACCAGATTACTGCAAGAGATAGGAGTATTACATTTTCGTCCATATAAAATTTCAAAAGGACTAAATCTAGCTGATGTCTGATAATTATTGTTATAAGCAAATTCTACAAGATGCAAATAATCCTCCCATTTGCCTGGCTGGTCTTTCACATACATTCTTAATAGATCTTCCAGTACTTGATTTACCCTTTCAGTTTGTCCATCTATTTGTGGATGGAATGAAGTAATAAAATTTAATGTAGTGTTTAACCCTTTAAACAAAGACTTCTAAAAGTTTCCTGTAAATTTAGGATCTCTATCTGAGATTATGACTTTTGGTACTCCATGTAATTGGAAAACCCGTTTTATAAAAATATCAGCTATGTTTGCAGCTTTATAAGTAGTCTTAACAGGTATAAAGTGAGCTGCTTTGCTTAACTTATCAACTACTACCATGATAGAATCATTCTAATTTTGATTTCTAGGTAGCCTAATAATAAAATCTAGACTAATTATCTCCCATTTCCAGCTAGGAATGGGCAATGGCTGAACTAATCTAGCTGGGTGTTGATGTTCAGTTTTCTCCTGCTGACATTCGAAACACTTAGCAATATACTCTGCTACTTCAGTCTTCATATTTGGCCAAAAATACTCTTTTCTTAACATAGTGATAGTCTTTTGATAACCTGGATGACCTGAGTATGGATTTTTATGAATTTCATCCAGAATTAATAGGTTAACTTTAGGTACGTTAGGTACATACATTCTGTCTTTATACAGCAAACATTCTTTTGCATTTAAACTGTAACCTTTACTTAAGCTTTCTCTTGGATCTTCTTTAGTTTTTGCTTGTAAACTTTGGTAAATTTCATCTTCTTCTATTTCTTTTTTAAGCTGTTCATCCAAATCAGTAGCATAAGTGCTGATAGCCACTACAAAATTGAGCCTTACATTCCTACTTAATGCATCGGCAACTTTATTTTCTTTACCTTTTATGTGCTAAATTTCAAAATCGTACTCGCTTAAGAAAGCTAACCACCTAGCTTGTCTGGCATTTAGATTAGGATGATCTAACAGATACTTCAATCCTTTATTGTCAGTCATAAAAATAAATTTTCTGCCAATTAGGTGATGTTGCCACATCTTTAAAGCGTGAATAACAGCTGCTAATTCCATATCGTAAGTTGCATAATTCTTTGCATGAACTTTTAACTTTATAGACTCATAGGCAATAACATGCCCTTCTTGTGTCAGAACATCGCCTAAGCCATCATTGCAGGCGTCAGTGCACACTACAAATTATTTATTAGGATCAACTATTCTTAAAATATTTGCACTGGTTAATAAAGTTTTTAACTTTTTGAAGCTTTCCTCACATTTTTTATTCCAGTCAAACTTCTTTCCCTTCTTCTGCAAGGAAGTTATCGGATTTGCAATTCTCAAAAAACCTTCAATGAACCTTCGATAGTAACTGGTAATGCTCATGAAGGATCGAACATCCGTCACATCCTTAGGAACTGGACAATCTTCGATTACCCTTATCTTTTTAGGATCTACTGAAATCCCTTCCTTGGTCACCACATGACCGAAGTACTAAATCTTATCCTTAAACAAATCACATTTACTAAACTTTGCGAAGAGTTGATGATCTCGAAACTATTGCAAAACAATTTTTAGATGTTCTTTGTGTTCTTCTTCAGTTTTTGAATAGATTAGTATGTCATTGATAAACACGACCACAAACTTATCTAAATACTTATGCATAACGTTGTTCATTAAACACATGAAAATAGCTGGGGCATTAGTAAGCCCAAATGGCATGACGACAAATTTATAATGACCATATCTAGTTTTGAAAGTTGTCTTAAATATGTCTTCATCTTTAATCCTGACTTGATGATATCCAGACCTTAAATCTATTTTCTAAAACACCGTGGCTCCATGTAGTTGATCAAATAGATCATCAATGCGGGGAAATGGATATCAATTTTTTATGGTCATCTTATTTAACTGATGGTAATCTATGCAAAGTCACATGGTTCCATCCATTTTCTTAACGAAGATGACAGGTGCCCCTCGGGGAGACACATTTGGTCGAATATACTTTTTATCAATTAGCTCTTTTAATTGAGATTTTAATTCATTAATTTCAAGTATGTTCATTCGATAAGGGGCCTTTGAGCTAGGTATTGCACCAGGTAACAGCTCAATGGTGAAATCCAATTCCCTTTTCGGAGGTAGTCCCGAAATTTCTTCAGGGAATACATCAACATACTCTCTTAAGACTAGTATGTCTTCCACTTTTAACTTATTTGTTTTAATTAGACTCTCTTCATCAGTTATTGTTACTACATAAGCTTTACATCCCTTCCTAACAGCTCTCTTAAGTTGTAGGGCAGAGATCTGCCTTACGGTGGTCTTTCTAGGAATTCCTTTTACACTTACAGGCTTTCCATCACTGTTTAAATATGTGAAAGTTTTATCATAACAATTTAAAATTACCCTATGTTGTTCTAACTAGTCCATACCAATCAGGAAATCATAAGAACCAAGAGGCAATACATTAAGCTTGACAATAGTTTCTAAATGATCCATAACTACTGAACATTCTTTTACAAAACAAGTTACCTTTCTGTTAGCACCAGTGGCTAACTGAACTAACCAAGAATTCTGAAATTTTTCGACTAATAACTTACATTTTTCTACCATTTTAGGTGCAATATAACTGATACTAGCTCCTCAATCAATAAAAATAGTTACAGGGGTTTGATTTATCATACCTTCTACTTCCACCATGGAAGTCTGATATTCTGCCTGTCGATTCTCCAAGGCTGCATTGATTCTGGGCATGGTCCTTGCTAGTTCCCCAACGGTCGTCTCCTCCTGTATGGTATGAATATTGCTAACAGTCTTTTTTTTATTATGACAGAATGAAGCATAGTGTGGGCCATTACACTCCCAGCACTTGATAGGCTCTTTGCCCTCAAAGTTCTTGGTAAAATTTCCATGATTATTAGCAAATTCCTTACCTTTAGAATTATTCTGATTGTTGGGTGTACTGTTCTTATTTCCTTGGAAGTTCTTATTATTAGGATAATTTCTGGCCTTATTGTTCTTAGAATTTCTATTGAGCACAAAATCCTTCTTCTTTTGTTCGTATTGATTATTATTTTTCTTAGCTTCCCAGTTGGCCAAGCTTTCCTTCTTTCGATTATGTTCAAAACAGAAGTTACCCTTCCTCATAGCTTCTTCTAAAGTATTTAGATTGTCATATTCAATCTTATCCTTAATATGATAAGGTAGACAGCTGAGGAGTCATTGTGCCTTTGGTTTCTCATCTACAAGGTATGGTACATACCTAAGTAGACTTAAGAACTTGCTGTTTAGATTTTTCATTGTCATTGATCCTAACTTCAGCTCATAAAATTATTTTGCTCTTTCCTCATAATATTTCTCAAATAGAATGGAGGCACCTGGTTAGTTACAAGGAATTTCAGTCTAGGATTGAAGCTCAGCTTAAGTGTTGAGATGCCATTCTCTGGGAGAATGGAGGCACCTAGTAAGTTACTAGGACTTTCAGTCTGGGAATGAAGCTCAATTTAAGTGCTGAGATGCCATTCTTTGGGAGAATGGAGGCACCTAGTTAGTTACCAGGAATTTTAGTCTGGGACTAAATCTCAGCTTAAGTGTTGAGATGCCATTCTTTGGGAGAATGGAGGCACCGGGTTAGTTACCAGGAATTTGAGTCTAGGACTGAAGCTCAGCTTAAGTGCCGAGATGCCATTATTTGGGAGAATGGAGGAACCTGGTTAGTTACCAGGAATTTCAGTCTGGGATTGAAGCTCATCTTAAGTGCTGAGATGCCATTCTCTGGAAGAATGGAGGCACCTGGTCAGTTACCAGGAATTTCAGCCTAGGACTGAAGCTCATCTCAAGTGCTAAGAGGCAATTCTTTGGGAGAATGGAGGCACCTAGTCAGTTACCAGTAATTTTAGTCTGGGAATGAGAGCCTTTCTAACATGATGTGTGATGATTTTCCTATCATGGTCAAATATAAGTGCTAAGCCTTATGACATGGTTTGTGCTGAGTTTTCGACCATGGTCAGATGTGAGTGTTGGGTGGGCCTTTCTTACATAGTTGTCATGTGTTTCTGACCATGGTCATATATAAGCACTAAAGAAGATGAATACCTACATGGAAGCTAGGCCTAAAACCATCATGAAAAAGGGTTGGCTCTATAGAACTTCCTGTGATGAGAAGAATGAAGAGATAGCACCATTTGATAGAGATAACGGAAGCAGTGATAATGATGATGATCTAGTGATGATCCAGCTTTGATGATGATCCAGTGATGATCCAGTTTTGATGATGATCTAGTGATGATCGATTTTCGACGATGATCCAGTGATGATCTAGTCTTGATGAAGATGACTTGATGATGAAGATGACTTGAAGATGAATATCACTTGATGATGATCCAGATTATACAAGAAGAAGATGTGTGATGATAAATTGTGTCGAGAGAATACCTTCCTAGTTAAGAGGGAGTGTTGATGTATTTGTAACTTAGGAATGTATTCACTTGTATATCTTATGTATTGTACCCCAATTTTTATTCCAAGAAGTATCTATAATGTAATTGAGTCATGTCATGCTCTGATTTTTCAATCGGGAGATTCAATAAGTAAACAAGTCATGTAAAGTCATTGAGGTTAACCCTCCATTGTAAGTCGGGGTAATAGTCCCCACAATTGTGTCAAGGTTAAACCTCCTTGTTGATCGGAGGGAAAAGTCCCCACAGTTGTGGGGAACTACGGTTATTAGAATCTCCTAGAGATGTCGGCCCTAGTAAGTAATTGTTAAGTGGGGCCGACATATTGAAGTGGATATTAAGTGAACGAAAGAATATAAATAGAGATCACACACACACTCACTCAATGGGGCACATGAGTGAGAGAGGAGAATCTCTCTCAAGTGAGAGAGAGAGAACAAGTTGTTGGAGATCATCTTTATGTTTTCGGGTTTTACTACTGCTATTGGTGCTAATTCTATCTCTGAGGAAGTTGCGGGGTTTTCTCCTTTATGGTTTCCCCGAGGAAAATTATTTGTGTCTCTTGTCTCTTGTGTTTATTGTTGTGCATGTTATTTTGTCATATAAGATCCTAAGATCATATTGCTTAAATGATAAAAATCTAACAAAAATCATTTTTGTTTTCATTCTATTAGTTCTATTATCTGATTATTTTTATCATTTATCATATATTGATAGATTGACATGAACTGGTTATCCCAATCACATTTGATAAATTACATATTAAATTTAGGTTTGAATTTAGGATTTACTTTCATTCATTATTCATAGTTTCCTCTTTGAGGAGAAACCATCACTTAGTGGATTACAGAGGCATAAAACCTATCATAGTTAGCTATACCAAACAACTTTAGGATAGGGTAATCCTTCCATAGTATTAATAGAATCCTTCAGCTAGGATATCTCCCTTACGCTAACATTTTGGACACTTCTAGGATATCCCAGGCTTCAAAAAATGGTGCCAAAAGGAGGCAATGAACCGACACATCACCCTTAATAAGAGATAACTTTTATTTATTATTCTTTTAGGGCTCTTTCCCAAATCCCTGCATGAGAGTCTAATACTACATTGAGCCTACAAGGGCCTTTACATGAGCTCCCTAAAAAGGTAGTTGATATCTTGTTGAAGTTCGATGGCGAAGGTAATGTTTCTGTCACTGAGCATATTAGAAGGTATGAATCTATTTTACATTTATTTAATGTCATACATGAAGATGTTGCTTGCAGATTATTCTCATATACCTTCAAAGGTAAGGCTTCTCTTTGGTTTTATGTTTTACATTTGAATTCAATTTCTAGCTGGTTAGAATTTAATAATATTTTTAGAGATTCTTTTGAAGATTATGATATAATTGGAATTCATCAAAATCTAAGTCAAATGAAGGTACGTGATGGTTAAACAATTCAGGATTTTAACACATGTTTTCGACAGGTGTATTATAGCTTACACGAAGAAGATAGGCCTTCAGCAGAACTGATTTTTAATTGGTATGTTAGATGTCTTCCTAATAGTATGGCTATGTTCATCTTATGTGGAGGAATAAAATATTTCAATAAAGCATGCAAAGACATTGAAGAGGTATCATTTCGATCTCTTTTCTCCCTGTTTGTATGATGTAGAATATGTTGAAGATGAACTAAATGTTTCACAAATTGTTCAATCAGATATACAAATTAAGGATTGGTACAATGAAGTCATGTCCATTAAAAAGGAAAGAAAATTATTTGCAAATTCCAATCATCATCTTTCCTTTTCAAATGGATGTAGGTATGACAAGTGTTTCATGTCTTCCCATTATTGTTTCAAATATCAAAATTTTAAAGAAAATCTTAATCTTGATACTTCTAATCTATGTAATGAACAATTTGTTCAAACAAATTTTGAACATTTTCCTTTTGTCTCAATTTTATCATAATCATCCAACTATCAATAAAAATGGAGATTTCAATAATTACGAAGGAAATTTCCCATTAATTTCTAATGATTTAAAAGGTCCTCCTCCAATAAGTAATATTTATTCTTCATCATTTAATCAAACGATGGATCTTAGAATAAGAAGTTTTGAAGATGCTAATTACACTTCCGATTTTGAAGAACATGTTGATTATACTCATTTTGTGAAACCTGAAAATTATTTTTCTTCGTCCTTCGATTCTGATTGTTATGAACAAAACAAGAAGTTAAGAAACATAAATATTTAGAGGAGGATTTGGCTGAAATTGAGATTGAATTTCAAAATATTCGTTCCAAATATACTTTTTCTATAAATAAAATTTTAAATGAAAAGTTATTTCGATCAAATAGTTTGAAATCAAATAAACCTGATGCACTTGACAAGAATGAATATCTAAATAAAAATGAAGAAGACGAAGTTGATCATTCACAATATTCAAATTGCGATAGTTTCTTTCAATGCAATAACGATGATATATTGCTAAAGGAAATATTTTCCACTTTTAATTTTGATGAAATTATTTTGAATCATGATCTTTATAATTTCCAAGCCACTTTTTATGATCCAATTTATTTATGGTTGAAACAATAATTTTTGAACCATTTTCCATATCATTTTTACTTCTTTGTAAATAAGAAGCTTAGTTTAGATTTTTATTGTTGATGCATCATTTGTTTTTTCTTGCAGGTTTTCTCATGCTTTAATGGTTGCATTGGAAATTTGATTTCACTTAGTTATATTGATTTTTTCTAGATTAGCGTAGCTTAGGTGTAGTTTTAAAATAATTTATATTTTATTACATTCTTTTATAATGAACTTATGCATGAGTACATTGGTTCCAAAATTGAAGCAATTTTCAACACAACATATTCAGGGAAGTTTTCTCTTTCCTTTCGCTTTCAAGAATGATTCTTTTACTTACTTTATTTGAGGTATTTCATGTCACATTTTTAACTTTGAATTATTAAGACTTGTTTATGTTAAAGTATAAGCAAAAGAAAACTATTTCAACATAGAATTATTAAAGGTTTATAAATATTTCTTGAAATTTTTCAATTACGAGAATTTCATTTTCTTTAGAGTTAATGTTACAAATCATATGGATTTCCTTTACAATTCATTTTCAGAATTTTCAATAATACATCTTAAACATTGAGCATCTAAGATATTATTTATGATAATTTCAAACACAATTTGAAGGAAATTAATTTTAAATCTTTCTTTTCCTTTGAATCATGATTTAAACTCATATCTATTAATATGCGATGTCAATTTTTCATATTTTTTTTCTTTCTTTTATTGCTTTTGAATTTCTTTTTCTATATTTTTCCTTTCAAGGTGTGAAGCATTTTGGCCAAAGATTATTGATTAGTTTATCTCATATTATTTTAGTTTGAAGATATTGGGGTGGACATGTTGGATTGATTTCACTTATTTTATATATAAGGGAGTGCTTTCATGAGATAATACTACTAATCTATGCATACCTTTAATTGAGAATTCCCCACCTAAATCACCATTTTTTTACAAATGTCTCATTTTGATAATCGAAGCTATAGGAGTGATCTGGTATTCTTGTCATATGTACCATTAGTGATCGATAAAAAATATTTATAGCCCGGTCAACCTTTCTCTATTCTGGATCTCACCTTGATCAGTTTGAAATCCAATAAAATTCACCTAAATAACTATAAATTGCAAGATGGGTAGTCTTATCACAAGCTGTCCTATCATGTTCATATATATTCAGTGAATGACACTACCAAATGTGGTTACCAAGACAAGGTAATGTCTTGCAATTTACATTTCAATTAATATTGTTTTTTTCTTTTTTCCTATTAATACGACTTGTTGCACTCAAGAACAGGGAGTCTAATCACAAGCTAGCTTAACCATGAGCATGAGTTCTACTATGGACTGAAATTAATGCCAGGTGGTTACCAAGCGATGGTAATTTCTTTTAGTACCAAAGCTAAAAGACAAGGAGTCTCCTTAGAGATCTAGCTTGTTCAGTTTGTAGGTACGGTTTGTGAATGGAATTGCATCAAGTCAAGGAAATGGTCTTCTTTTAACAAATTTGTAGTTCTATTTTTCTTTCTAAAAAAAAGGCATAAAAAAATCGAGAAACAAAGTTAGTAAATACATAAATAAATGGTTAATAAATCAAGGCGATTGATGGTCTGATGATTTGGAAATAGATGGAAGGTTTTCCTAAGGTTCATCAAAAACTGCCCTCTTATGCATGCATATTGGTCCCAAGGAATACATATTTGCTTCTGGGTTTCATTTTCAAGTGAGTATCATTACAAGTGATTTGGGTTGGGGAAATATCAATCATATGAAATCAACACTTTGGGTTCGATTGTAATCTTATGAAGTCACTTTCAAATTATATACTAAAACACTTTCTACTTCTAACATGTTTCTCCCTAATTTTTTGAAGATTATTCTTATAGAGATAAATGCTTCGCCCAATCAGTCGCCATTTGTTGTAGGCACAATAGATCCCATTTTAATTAAAAAAATGGGAACCCCGCTTACTTATTATGATGGAAATATTGAATTTTATTTGTGGGGTGTCATGATTGTTGTCTTTATCCCTATGTCTTTTCATGCTTTGGATTTAATAAAATTTGCTTAAAAAGACTTTTTTTATGCTTTTTGTGAATTGTAGAAAACAGAGTTTTTCTTTGAAGCATGTTGTCTCCGCAATCCACAATCCACAACATGCAATGCAGATTGTAGATGTCCGAAATTTTTAAGTTTCGAATTTCTCCTTTCTGCAACCCACAATGCGGATTACGGATATTGGAAATCATTTGTTCAATACAAATCAAATTTTGGGTTCTGCATTTCCGCAATACGCAATGCAGATTGCAGAAATTGGAAACCAAAATAAACAAATCAAAAGTCACACTTCCACAATTATGCAACCCGCAATGTGGATTGCAGAAACAATAAACTACTTTAAGTTGAAATTTTTACTTCCATAATTTCGCAACCCACAATGAGAATTGCGGATTGTGAAAACCAAAATAAATATTTTCCAAAATTACTTTCACAACTTTAGGAAATGCGGATTGCGTAAGTCACTTTTTTAAAATTTTTAGTTTTCATTTCCGCATTCCACAACCCAATTTTTTCGGATCCTAAGTTTCTCTTATGTTATGTTTTAATTTAATTTCAGATCCATAAACTTTCGTAAATTTGGGTCTTTAAATTAGTATGGGATAATGGATTTACTAGTTATATCAATGGCCACAATTCACCCACAAATGAAATCAACTACTGCCGAGTCTTAACCTTTGGGAATAATATCTTGAGATTTATAAGTCCAAATCAAGCTCGAGATAGCTTGTTGGAAATCTTAGAATATCAAAAATGGGTTTGGAAAATTATTTTTTCAATTGAACAACTTAACCACCCTAAAAAACTACCTTAACAATCAATTTCAGATTTGGATCATATTTATCTATTTTGATTATATTTTGGTTTGCAAATGGATTTTTATTAATTTGGATATTTTTCATTATCTTTGGAATGATGTTTTAATTTATCTTTTGAATTGTATAGGTGTGGATATGGATTTGGAGGATTCAAATTAAAGGATTTACATCCCAAATTTGTAGCTCTCAAAACGTACCAAGTGGAAAGAATTGATCTATGGGCACGATTCTAGAATAATGAAGATGAATCTGGAAAATCCGAGACACAGGTTTTGTGTAGAATGAGCCCAATTAGCTAGATTGCAAGCAAGAATCCTAGAAAATATCTTATTTGAGAGATCTGATTGTTTTTTCAAAACAAAATTTCCCATATTTCTCTCATTAACAGATTTTCTAAATGGAACAACTCAACTAGTTAGCTCAACAATTGGGGAAACTCATATTTTCTTCTCCTGTCATTTATTTTGTATAAATACCTACCTTCTATGCTCTAGATGAGGGGGGATCTCAGGAGAGACACATTTATTTCTTTCTATGTTATATAGAATTGTTATGCATGTTTATGCATGCATTTTTCTATTCAGATCAATGGATGACATTGTGATTTCTCAACAAGCTAGTTCATTAGATCTAGAGATCTTTTGTAAGGTTTTTCATCAACTTATTTAATAAATTGAATCTGGTTTTTTTTCTACAATTCATTTTTCATAATATGTCTATTGTCATCTTATATACACATTATTTTTCCTATGTTTAGACCTCATAAGTTATTTTCAATTGCAGCACGAATCATTTTCAATCTGTGATGAGCAGAATTCTTGATTTATCTTGATTTTTGTTTGTTGCATAACCTCTAATGTTTTTCTAACATGCAAATTGATATGAATTTGATTTTCCATCTTGATAATCAATTAAATACTAATTAAAACTAATAATTTTACCTTTACATTAATCAATTTATGAAAAAAACATTTTTGTTTTCATTCTATTAGTTCTATTAGATGATTATTTTTATCACATATCATAGATTGATAGATTGACATTACCTGGTTATCATAATAAAGTTTGATAAATTACATATTAAGTTTAGGTTTGCATTTAGGATTTAGTTTTATTCATAATTCAAATTTTTATCTTTGAGGAGAAACCATCACTTAGCACCTAACAGATCCATAAAACCCATCGGAATTAGATATACCAAACAACTTGAGGACATGGTAATCCTTGGGTAGGACTATTCGAATCCTTCGGATGGGATATCTCCCTTACGTTGACATTTGGGACACTTTGAATGATGATTGTGATTGATTTGCATATATTATTTGTTGTGATTATGTGTTTATGCAGTTGTTTATGATTGCGATTATATGTATTTGTGGCACTGTTATCGTTGAATGTTCCTATGCAAATTGGGTTGTTATTATAATACTTGTCGAATGACGAGTTGTAGCACAGCTTAACTGTGTGTAATAAGTGTAAACACCCCACCCATCGGCTTTTGTCGAGCACCTTGGTAGAAAAAAAAAGGGACCCTGAATTCCCCACCCAACTGCGAAAACTTGGTTATGTCAATTACCCATTGAAAGATATCTCGGGTTATACCGCATCTGCATTGTAGGTGATACCCATTAAACCTCTCTTTTTCAGGCTAGTATCTTGGGATTTTTTATGCACCAAGGAGGGACTGAACTTGGGTTGAAGGGGGCCATAAAATCCAACAACTTCTGCTGGCCCTACAAGCCCTAGTCCTAGTTGGCCCCTCTCAACTACACACACGACTACTGGTTCACTACCCACTAGTGGTGGCCCCACTCCAAGCATAATGTTTCATACCATTCCTACATTCATGCATGGAATAAATGGACCTTCTTCCACTATTTTGGCTATTCACACCATTCTAGTGACTACTTCTACTGTTGGAAGTAATCCCTACCAACCCCCATTTTCATGCGAAAACTACATGCCTACTGGCCCTAGCACCATTGTTGGCCCTCCTAGATCTAGTCCAGGTATTAGTATACCATTCATGGCTAGTATTAACCTTCTTGATTTGGTGTCGTAAATGAATGACCCCATCCGTCATGACCCATTGAGGCCTCCCATTCCTACCAAACTCCCTTCATACATCTCTACGTTTGCGGGAAAGGAGGGTGTTAGCACTATTTTAGTCTTGCAATAGTTGGTTTTATGACCATATCTATTTCAAAATTTCATTGTTGATTTGGAAAAATCATATTTTTAGTCGTTTGATAAATCATTAAAAAATTCCTAGGTTTGGTAAGAAAAAGGGTTCTAAAGGTGTTTTGAGAAAAACGAAAAGGATTTTTTAACAATCGGGAAATAATTTATTCATTTTGGATAAAGTTTACAAAATTAGTTCGATAATAAAAATATGTATTTACAATTTGGGATAAAGCATATTTTTATAAAAATTAAAACCAAAGGTTTATTTACTGGGTCAAGCCGAAGCTCAACACCGAGAGTTATTTTCAAAGCCAACTATACACCTACATATCAACACAAGTCGAGTTAGCCATGAGACAAAAGTTTCCAAATTGAATCCCAAGCACCAAGTTACATGAGGAGGAGCCCGTGAGAGTTATAGTGGTTATTGTATGCCTTGGTATAAGTGGAAACCCATAACAAATATCAATCATGAAAATTGCGTACTCCTTTTCAAATGTGGGATAATGTATGAATGTCAAGTGTTAAGAGGAAGTATAGCGCTGCTATTTTGGAGCAAAAGAAGGATGCAAATCTCCTTGCTATCGATGAGGCCATAAATGACAATAACTCTCTGGTCATAATGCATCCATACACCATGAAAAAACTACAGCTGTTTTGCAGAGATACAATTTTCATCAAGGGAAAGAAGAGAAAGGATACGATTTGTATCGCTCTCATCGATGAGACATGCGAAGAGCCCATGATTAAAATGAACAAGAGTGTGTGTTCGAATCTGAAGGTTCGGATCAACGATGTTTTTTTGGTACACCAATGCATCGATGTTTTAAAAACATCATCATTGTAATTTCCCTTTTTGAAATTTTATTAAATGACAATTTTTTCACTTTTTCCCCAATTTTGACCTTAACTAGTTTTGATGTCTAGACCTCCAAATTGGCCCAAATGCTCCCAAATTTTATCAAAAGGTACATGAATGGTATTAGAACTTAAATATGATGTCCAAGTATTTTTTATGACCCCCCAATTACTTCTCCAAACTTTTTTAATGTTCTTTTAAAAGTAGGAGTCTTTACTGGCAAATTGGGGCTCCAATCCCCCCTGGGTAATTGCCGAAAATGGCTTCTCAAATGGTTCCAAAGTCACACAAATTTTAGAAAAGAGGCAGGAAATGTGTGAGGTAAATTTTCAAATTCTCATATGCATAATGGTTCATTTTATACATGATTTTATGAATATTTCCAAAACATCTCCCAAATCACAATTTCGGCCCTTGGGGAAAATGCACCAAATCTTCTCCCAATGCAATAAAAATGAGTAAAATGGATTCCAATTATTAAGTAATGAAAATGAGAATTTAAATAAACATTAATTAAATTCTATTCATCATAAATTTATCAGATATACATTCCTCCATTCAAAATAATAAGCATTACCATAGCATATATCAAAATAGAGTGGAAATCGTCACTGTTTGCTCATTAAAAGTCATTTTGACATACAACTCTTGGGTATTTCGACTTGAAAATTTATGAGAATGAAAAAAATATCATATTTACCTGATTAAAATGATAAATATATTAGGAATATCTCTCCCAAAGAGTACATGATCTCACCTAAGGTGCAATCCCCCCATGAGCATGAATATGCAAAGAAAACTGGAAATGGTTGATAGAGAGTGTTGCAATAGAAGAATCAAAATGCTTTCCTTTATATTAAACCTGAAAATAAGATTCCATTAAATATCCTTTAAATACCTGAGTGGCCTCTCCAAACACCAACTTGGATGGGAATCTTTCGCCCTTGAAATTGGCTAAGGCAAGAAAACTAGTCATCCACTAGCTCTCACAATTCACAAATGACAATTTCTCAAATGATAAAAATATATTCTCTTGGTTGATTCATGTATTTTATATACATACTTAGCCTTCTATGGTTACCAATCCATCCATAAAACTCAATCCAATTCGAATTTGGGTGTGGGATCAATATTTTCCATGTGTCCTCCCTTTCCTAGCCTTCCATCTTCCCCCAATTTGAGTAGGAACCCATTGCGATTATCCAAATCACATGAGAGGTCTCTTGGATACTATATTTTGAACTTACATGTTATACATGTCAAATTTCATCCTTCATGTCTGATTTGTGTCATAGGTTTCATAGCATCTTCATCATTGTTGTCATAGAGCTAGGGAATCTAGTCCAAATGTCTCACTAGCTCCAAAATGCCTCTTCCTCTTCCATGGGAGTTAATATTCCACTCCAATTCGACCTGAATTGATTCATTCCAAGTATATTGACCTTCCTACTTATAAAAATACCCTTTCGATTCTTATTTATTTGAAATGACAAGAGGAGGATTCCATGTGGCATAGAAAAGCTAGCTTGTGTGGGTCCCACATTCTCCACGTGTCTTCATGATCAATTGCCACTTTGATTTTCCATTGTATTTATTTATTTAGATCCTTTATTAAATATTTATACCATTCTAATGTTCAAACATCATTTATTTTTCCCCTTATTCCAAATCCCAAAGATTTTGCCCCCAACCTAGGAAACAATTAATTTTCCTCCTTGGCAATTATTTGACCCTTAGCATCAATTTGACAAAATCTCATGAATATGGAAAATGTGATTAGGCCATTGTGTCCCAAAGAAAAATTTGAGACATTCCAATCATCATTGGAATTCTTCTAATATATTCCTAGCAATAACAATGTACCTATCCCAGAGGGTCCAGATTTACCTGCATTTCCTTCACATGATAGATTTGACGCACTAAGACAAACTCTGAACATCTACACAAAACTAGATCTCCTATTTCTTTAGTTATGGTGTGAATAGGTTCAATCCCTGTATAGTCAATGTGAGACCTCCTCCACCAGTGACTAGTGTTTTCGCTTATTCTCAAAATCATATTCTTGGGAATGGGGGAAACAACTTTATCATCCACCTGCTTCTTCTATGCATAGTGGTTTGATAAACCACCATCAAAGGTCAAGGGATACCTTGGTTCCATTAGGGAGAGTCATTCAAAATATTCCAGTGAAGAAAACTAGAATGTAAGGAGTCTGAGATTATCCAATGAGCAGGAGTCAACATGGAGACAACATGAGGTAGCATAAAAAAAACCATTTTATGGATTGCAGATAGAAGGATTTCCTCTAGATCCTTGGGTCCCTTTTGACAACGATTCACAAAGGTGGGATGGGTATCATCACGGGAAGAAAAGTATGGAAAATGTGCATATTCTTCCTATTGATGATACCAATGAGGGCGTTACTAGGAATTTATTTGATGCTTATTTAAATCCCCACCATGACTGCTACTGATGTTGATGCACGTGGTTTATATCCCAAAGATATAAATGTGTTATTAACTATGATTGTAATCCTCCAAAATTTCATAAAAATTTAAAATTTTCCATATGACATTAAATGTTTGCAATCATCACTACTGAGGAACATTTAACTGTTAACGGTTAACCTAAATAGGCTTAAACTAGAACTGATTCTTTTGTTAATTTCCAGTTCTGCATACTTAATTGTTTACTTTCATAAATCATTGTTAAGGATTTGATTTAGCAGGTTATGATTTGGAACAACATAAATTGAAACATTTGTTTAATTACCTAAGAGCTAAGTTTGTTTTACTATTTTGTGAAAATATGAAGGAACCTCAATTGAGTCTGAGGCTTACTTAGATTTTTAGCTAATGCGGTGAAGTGATGATTTTTTTACAGGTCTTATACAGGTAAGACATTTTGTAACCAGTTTCAAAATCAATATTAGTATCTCAACTAGCATAAAATATAATGCTAGTAAATTTATTTACTTTACATCTTTTATCAAAATGAATGAGGTATCGTTGATCTGTATATTTATGTTTTAATTAGTTTTCTAGTAAATATAAGTGCTTAGAAAAACTTGTATAATCCAGTTGTTCTTCCCTTTTTCTTCAACTATAATTTGATCTTCTAACTTTTATCTATATATCATCAATTTAGTTCCTGTATGTAATCCTACTGAAAAGTAAATTGTAAAACAGGTCCTTTAATACCTTATTACTTGATACTATGGTAATTCCAAGGGTATTTGTTTCAACAATATTCAAACACTATGTAAACTAGGAAAAACTAAATATAGGTATAGTCATATAATATTCGATATAAGACTAAAGATGTCATGCAGAAATAGACTTTTAACTGCTTAGGTATTCATCAAGTAAAAATATAATATTATGAATATTATATTGATAAATAATAGTGTTACTATTTTGTGTAAGAAATGAAATATTATTTCCTATAAAATATATTCAACCTAGCCTTCACATGACTTCATCTCTCTAGGAAATATGATGTAAACATTATTATTACCCTATATTAAAGCTAAGTTAGAATATTTACAGTAAGAAATTAAGCTATGAAACTATCTAATGTTGCAATATTATACACATAAGTGTTTTAACCAAAATATTACCCTCGGTTTATTTACAAGGAATTTTTACAAATTCAATAATTCTTTATAGGGTGATGTTTATTATTCTAACAAGGTTAATGGTTTCCTTACATAAGTTCTTGTCCATTTACATGGTTGATAAAAACAAACCCTAGTTTAAGCATGGACTACTTCCAATATTATTTCCTTTAGTAATCATAACATGGATATTATAATTTTTGAAATATTATTCTAATGGAGAAATGGATATAATATGCATACTAAAATGAAAGGTATTGAATGATATGAACAAGGTTTTAACCATAGTTTGTTTTATAAAACATACTTGTATGCAGGCTTCTCTTTGGTGTTTCAAACTATATTACAAAACCCACAATTTGTAAATATATCCAATGCTACGTGGTAGGTGATTACTCACTAGAGTTTTGACTTTCGGAGTTTCACTATAAATCTATCCCAAGCCCTAAAAAATCGCATTTTACCTATCTTTTACAGTAGTAAAAGATAGGCCACAGGCTTACGACCTCATAGAAATGGTGAGTCTATGAGGTCATAAGCCTGTGGCTTAAGAAAGGAAGCCACAGGCTTACGACCTCATAGACTCACCATTTCTCTTTTGCTGCAAAGGAGAAATTTCACTACTTATGGCTTACCTTTACCTATGGGAGTCCTTAACCTTCTTGCTATACTCTATGTATGAGCATTTTACTACCATTCTTTATCTATGTGGGTGTGTGGTCAATGCCGCCATTACCAAGCCTCTGCGTGAGCTATCCTTTGGCACTGGTGCAGTGGTAAAACTCTATAGTGTGAGCTCAGTTTTTGGTTTACCTTGGCTTTGAATTAGACCTTCTCATTAAGTTTTCTTGCTAGTGCTTCCTTTGCTACTCTGCGTAAATTTTCTGGTGGCTAGGGTCTATTCTTGTTACCTAGTAAGGGGCTGAGGTCAATTTCTTCAGGTTAGAAATTTGCTTTGTATTTTATAACTATTGTACACTTATTCATAAGCTATTAACTTTGTCATTTGTATAAATTTCTCATTCAGTGTTTTATTATATCTGTGCAAGTTTTTAATTGGATGCTCTGTGCTAGAATACGCCACAAAAATGCCACGCAGGGATTCCAAGCTTCGTGTCCATCCTGCTAAGCCTCGGTCTTGCCAGAGGCTTTCTCCTACAATGGTTGTATGGGGTTTAAGGTCGATATTGTTCGATTGGTTAGAAATACAGCTCAGTCATGGTTACAATGTAGTCTTATGTAATTTGGAAGGTCATTTAGTCGTGACTTAATAAAATATTTATAAGGCCTTTTCAGCCGTAACTTGGTTTATAGAGTTTGTATTTTTGGACAGACTTCTAAAGCCATGACTTATTTTTTGGAACATGCCATTAGTCCGTAACTTGTATGAAAATTGTAGTGATGTTTTGATAAATGAAGTTTAGGGTTTAGAAACTATTTGTATTTTGTTTAAGCTCTAAAAATTCCTTATTATATAATGTATAATCGGTAATATATATATACTTTGGTTTTAGAAAATGATAGTAGGCTGTGAGATTTATCTGTTGATTATTTTCCATTATTTTTAAATTAACCTAAACAAAGATATTATTACTACGATAATATTGGTATTGGTGTATAAATAGATAAGAATTTTTAAGATGGTTCTTGTTCGCATTTTTCTTTGGTTTTGTTTTAAAGGAGAAATGAAAAGGAAATGTTCAGACAGTTATTTTTAGAAAAAAGTTTGTTTTTTACTGTCAGTAAGCAATTACTTTAGTAAATATATAAAAGAAAGGTTGAATATACAACCCGAGTCTTTACATAATTTCTCTTAGTTTATATTTACCATACAGTTTTAATACTGTTTCTTGTGGAAAATGTATTTAATTTGGTATATTCATCTATTAGATAATCATAGTTATACAAATGGAGAATGTATGCTTTAATTAACTTTGGGTGAAACTGGATAATCCCTCTGCTAGCAAAAGAGGAGGTAATGATAGTCATATTTGACAGTTTCTTCAAAATAGGTTTTATTTATAAAATCTTAATTACTTTTAACTTATTACAGAGTTTAATATTTTATTATAGTGTTATTCAAGTTACATTTGTACTTATATTAATAATGAAGTTATTTAAGAAATTTCTAGCCTCATTTACCGTTTCTTTAAGTTAATCCTGCTTATTTATTTTCTGTTTTATAATGTCTTTTAGTCACTATAATAATAGGATTATAGTAAATAATTTATCCGCTGTGTAAATAAGTGCACAGACTAAGTATATATATATTTTTAAATCTTCCCTAGAGATAGATTTGTTTATGTTATGACACTGTACTCTATCTAAGGATAACATCTAAAATAGAAAGGAAAAGCATACTTATGATTAACTCTTATGAAATCTGTAGAAGGTAAATAAACACATTCAAGCATACTTCATTACATTCTTTATCAATGATTTAATCTAACCTGTTGTACTAGAGTACTACATTTTAAAAGGTGTGGAAAAATACAGTTAGGTATTTTTTTTAATCTATCAGTAAAACTGGAAATTATTCTAATCATTTACCGTAATCTATATCTAATCCAGCATTGAATATCTTTTCACAGTAGAAGGTTTCATTAAATAATCATAATAATAGAAGAACCGAAGCATAATACATTATTGCTTAAATTCAATCCTTCTTGATCCTAAATATGTAATTAGAAGCTAATTAAATCATGTAGAACTTGGAAATGTATAAGAGGTGACAATAGCTTAAGGAACCTGTTCCTCCCAACCAACTATTGGAGATAGCTGAACTGCAAATATCAGGACCCCAGAGCTTGTCTTCTGGTCCACCTGGTAGAAGTACTGGGTGAGAGATCTAGTTTAGTAATCCTCTGCAACTCTACTGAGTATTCAGCAGTAAATATGTTCTACTTGCAGCAGTATGAACTCCTCTTAAAAATAGCTGCACTAGTTCAGAACTTCATCACTTTTCACTCGAACAAACTTCTTCTAGTCCCCTCCATCAAATTTTCTTGTGCACTAAATTCACTCAGAATTTTCACAAGTCAAGAATGAGCATCCTCGGATGTCTTCAATGGGAAGTTTTATTAGCATGCCTAGGTCTTTTGGGTCAATTTTCACTTAATGATCCACTTGCTCTTGTTCCACTTTCTTGGGAAACATTACCACAAAAATAGGGAAGTTGCCTCCTACAATAGCTAGAAGTAGTTTGAGGATGCTTCCAAGTGTCAATCTTCTCTCAAACCAACCTATTCCACCAAGTGACTAGTAAAACACTCATTTAACAGCCTTGTTAAGCTGTTGTCTCATCTTTCATTTATTAATTAATAAAATATTCAACAATTACATTCAATTATTCTTGACACCACTTGGTTGTTAATTACAAACTTTATAATAAAAGTATAACATAATATTTCTTAAAAACATAAAATGTTTTGCAATTTGGGGCATGTGACATACACACCCCCTTAAATATAACATCGTCCTCGATGTTATTTATTCTTCATCCTCATAATTTCCCTAGAACAGAATTGGATATGCAACCCACATATGACTCTCCCATTCCCAAGTGGCTTGTTCTGGACTAAGGTGCTTCCATTGCACCTTCCCCTGACCAATGGTGCAATTCCGAAGCAAGATCTCCCTCCTTTCAAGGATACAATCTGGTTCCACCAAAAAGTATCCTTCGGGTTCCACCTGCACATCATTCTAGTTTATAACATGAGTAGCATCATGTACATATTTTTTTAACATAGAAATATGAAAAACATTATGAACCTTCAAATTTGGCAGTAAATCCAGTTGATATGCCACATGTCTTATTTTGGACAGTATCTGAAAAGGTTCGCAATATCGGGGTGCCAACTTAGCACAACTTCCTAATATCAAAGAACTCTTTTTAGGCCTTACCTTTATAAAGACATGTTCACCCACCTGGAAATCTTTTTGATTTCATTTAAGATCCGCTTGACTTTTCTGTCTTTCTTGCGCAACTTTCAAGTTACCTTGTACATGTTTTACAATTAACTCCATCTCTTTTAGTAGTTCAGGTCCTAATACTAACCTGTCAAATAGGTTACTCCATGAGATGGGGGTATTTCACTTTCTACCATACAAAAATTCAATGGACTGTATCTTGCTGAAGCTTGGTAGTGATTGTTGTAAGCAAAATATACTAGGTGTAAGTAATATTCCCATTTACTTGGTTGTTCCTTAACATACATCTGAGCATATCTTCCAACACCTAATTCACTCTTTCAGTTTGTTCATCCATTTGGGGATGAAAAGAGGTACTGAAATTTAAAGTAGTATTCAGACCTTTAAACAAAGACTTCTAGAAATTGCCCGTAAACGGTCTCTGTCTGAAACTAAAACTTTCAGTATCCCATGTAAACGAAATATTTGTTTCATGAATATATAAGCAATATTAGCAGTCGTGTAAGTGGTTTTCATAGGTATAAAATGAGCTTATTTACTAAGTTTATCAACGACTACCATTATCGAATCATTTAGATTTTGATTTCTAGGTAGACATAAAATCAAGAGTGATTATTTCCCACTTCTAGCTAGGGATATGTAATGGCTATAGTAATCTGGATGGATGCTGGTGTTCAGTATTAACTTGTTGACATTCAAAACATTTGGCAATGTATTATGCTAGTTCATTTTTTCATGTTTGGCCAAAAATAATCCTTATGTAACATGGTTATAGTCTCCTGATAACCAGGATGCCCTGAGTAAGGATTCTTATGAATTTTATTTAAAATCAGTAACTTAATCTTAGGTACATTAGGTATATGAATCCTGTCTTTATATAGTAATAATCCTTTTTTGTTGAGACTATACTATGTACTTAAAATTTTAGTTAAATTTTATGTTATTTTTGCTTGTAGTTTCTGATAATTTTCATCCAAACTCACTCCTTCTTCTAGCTGTTCTTCTAAATCTATTTTATATGTGTTGATTGCTGCTACAAGATTTAATTTTTCATTTCTTCTTAGAGCATCAACAACCTTATTTTATTTTCCCTTAATATGTTGGATTTCAAAATCATACTCGCTAAGGAAAGCTAGCCACCTATATTGCCTTGCGTTTAAGTTAGGTTGATCCAACAAATATTTTAATCCTTTATTACCTGTCATTAATATAAATTTTCTTTCGATTAAGTGATGGCGCCACATCTTCAAGGCATGTATGACAAATCCAACTCTAAATCATAGGTTGCATAGTTTTTCTCATGAATCTTAAGCTTCCTAGACTCATATGCAATTACGTGTCCTTCTTGAGTTAAAACTCCACCTATATTGTCATTGCATGCATTAGTGCATACTATAAAGTCTTTATTAGGATCAACAACTCTTAAGATTGGTGCAGTATTTAGTAATGCTTTTAAGTTTTTAAAACTTTCTTCACACTTTTGACTCCACTCGAATTTCTTCCCTTTCTTCTGTAAAGAAGTTATGGGATTTGCAATTCTTGAAAAACCTTCAATAAATATTTGATAGTATCCCATAATCCCCATAAATGACCATACGTCAGTCGTGTCCTTTGGGACTGGCCATTCTTCAATTTCTTTTATCTTTTATGGATCAACTAAGATCCCTTCTTTAGTTACTACATGTCCCAAGTACTGTATTTTATCCTTAAAGAAATTGCACTTACTAAATTTAGCATAAAGTTGATGTTCTCGCAATTCTTGTAAAACAATTTTTAAGTGCTCCTCATGTTCTTCTTTAGGATTAGAATAAATTATAATGTCATCAATGAATACCACCACGAATTTATCAAGGTATTTATGCAACATATTATTCATTAAGAACATGAAGACATCTAGGGCATTAGTAAGCCCAAATGGCATAACAACAAACTCATAGTGACCATATCCAGTCCCAAAAGTTGTTTTAAAGATGTCTTCATATTTGATTCGAACCTGGTGATAACCAGATCGTAAATCAATCTTTGAGAATATAGTTGCTCCACGTAGCTGATCAAATAGATCATCTATGTGGCGTAATGGATATCTATTTTTAAGGGTCATTTTATTAAGTTGATGGTAATCTATACATAAGCGTAGAGTACCGTCCTTTTTAACGAAAATAACAAGTGCTCCCCAAGGAGACACACTAGGTCCGATATACTTCTTATCAATAATTTATTTTAACTGTGATTTTAATTTGCATTAGAGAAAATTTCAACTCAAAATGGACCTCCTAAGGGAAATTAATAAAATAATAGTTAAAATAATAAAATAATATTGATCAATTTTAGAGGAAGAAAAGAAAAAACTATTTTTTTGTTTGTATTTTTGACATATCTTCCTGTGTTTTCATTCAAATTTTGAATGGGAGAGATCGTTGGACATGGAATTAAATTCTACATCCAATGAGTACCCACTTAGCATACATTTGATGAACCCCTCTACCCCAAAAACAAGAAATACCTGAAAAATGTGATGATGACTAGGGATAATTTTAGGGGCGAATTTTAGCCCAGTGGGCTATTTTTCCATGTTTTTCTCCCAAAAATCATTCGCCATTTTGCATTTTTTGAAGCCCTATTTCACCCAATTTTGATGGGGTAAAATTTTTTCACCCTAAAAATCACCAAATTATTATATAAACCATATAAAATCCTTGGAAAAAAAAATATTTTTTGAAAAATATCACTAATCATTTTATAGTTGGCATTTTAAGAATTGGTAATATTCGCCAACATTTATACACTTTTAAATAAGTATGGTTCCTTAAAATCATCCTTGATGATGACATCATCATCACATTTGTTCAGGTATTTTTTGTTTTTGGGGTAGTGGGGTTCATCAAAAGTATGTCGAGTGGGTACTCATTGGATGAGGAATTTAATTCCCCATCCAATGAGCTCTCCCGATCAAAAGTTGAGTAAAAAGATAGGGAGATATGTCGAAAATACGAACAAAAAAAGTAGTTTTTTTTTATGATACCTATCCCCAAATTGATATTAAAAATTTGTTTAAGGCCTATACGGTATTTCAAATTTAAATCGATTTCATTGGCTAACACATGATGACATGGAATTTGAATTAGTGTTAAAAAACCCATTTTGAGTTGAAATTTCCTCTAATGTTTAATTCCAATATATTCATTCGATAAGGGGATTTTGAGCTGGGCATTATACCAGGTACCAACTCAATAGTGAAGTCTAACTCCCTCTTCGGAGGCAGTCCCAGAATTTCTTCCAGAAATACATACAAATACCCCCTCAGGATTGGAATATTTTCTAGTTTTAGTTTATCTTCTTTATTAGTATGTTCTTCGTTAATTACAGTTATAGCAAAGGATTTATAACCCTTCTGAACTTCTCTCTTTAATTGAAAACTAGAGATTTGTCTGATATCTGTTATCCTAGGGATTCCTGTTACGTTTACTGTTTCTCCTTCATTATATACGCAAGTAAAAGTTTTATCGAAATAGTTCAGAACTACTCTATGTTGTTCTAACCAATCCATAGCAATTAACATATCATAAGAGCCTCAAGGAATTGCATTAAGCTTCATAGAGGTTTCAAACTGATCCATAGTTACAGTACAATATTTTACAAAACTAATCACTTTTCTTTTTGCGATTCTGCTCATAGCGAAAATTTGCCTTTCACGTAGCCTCTAAGTTTTTTTTATTATCGTATTCAATTATGTATTTTATGTGAAAAGGTAAAAAGATTAAAAACCGATGTACCTTAAGCTTCTAATCCACAATGTAAGGCACGTAACATAGAATACCTTAAAAATTATTGTTTAATTCTTTCATGTTCATTGTTCCCAACTTCAATTCATAAAATTCCTTAGCTCTCTCTTAGTAGTACTGTTCTAACAAGAAATTACTTTTAAAGTATTTCTTAAAGGTACTCTAGCTAATGTTCTTTTCCCTAATACATTTTACTCGTTTTAGATCCCACCACCAAATATCTATCTTCCCAGTTAGGTTGTAAATGGTCATTCTTGCTTTTAGTTGATTAGAGTAATTGTAGATTTGAAAATACTTCTTCATCCCAGACAACCATGATTCAGCATCTTCTCCTTTCTCAGTTTCACCATTGAAAGTTGGTGGTTTTATCTTCTTAAATTCTCCTGAAATTTCTTCATAAGGCTTAAATTTTATTTTTTCTTGAATGATAATTATCTTCACTACTATCGCTAGTGTACTGATGATTCTTCTTATGTGAGTCCCCATAAATTTCAGAGGATGAACTACTTTCGATTTTATACTATTTAGACTTTTTACTTTTGTGTTGGTAGGACTATTAAATTGAGCACATAGATCTGTGGACAAACACACAACTCACATGATAGATCACATAATTTATTCAGTTATTGAAGAATGAAATAGTGCAAAAATGGCTTGCAGCTGTGAATGCTTTTCATTAATCAAAGAGTAATTAGATAGATAATTACAATGAAGCACAATGGTTTTAATAGCCACAAGCAATTCGAATCCACATGAGGAAGTTCAAATTGATTAGACTCTACTTGACTATAGGTAACCAAGACCTTGTCTAATTCACTGTCGGAGGACTCAGTGGTTAACTGACCTTGTCTAAACCATAACCGAAGTTCATCGGAGCTCTAAAACACAACTAAAGTGTTACATTCAATGTTGACTAAGGTTAACTGACAGTGGTAGGTGAGAAATGCGCCCCACATGTGTTCAGTCAAGTAAACCTAGCACTAACTGAATGTAGAGGACTAGAACTGAATGTAACTGACTCCTAACTTAGCTTGACTAGTCATTAACTGAAGTGAACTGACCTTGGTTGGTTTCGACACTCCCAGTGGCTTCCTAAATTGTAGGGATTGATCTAGGAGGCTCCTAAACTTATGAAATCAAGTGCAATAAGTGGCAGTGAGCCTCAATTAGTGTTCTCCACACTTTATTAACTGAAACATGTGCCCCAATTAGGTCAAGTGGACTCAATGGTGTTAATGACTATAAATAGACTGGATGGACGCCCGATTTAGACATGACTCCCAATTTAGACATATGACCAAATTTGGACAAGGGAGGATTAATAATCCTAACACCCCCCCTGAATGCTAACTTGGAAAAACTGTGGGGCCTAGTAACTAAGACCATAGGTCACCCATTACATAAAGTAAAGTAAAGTAACTGCTCAAAAACAAGGTGCTGGGGAAAAAACCACATGGGAAAAAATCCCCCCCTCTAATTAAGCAGGTAGAATTAGGATCAATCTGGTTCTTCTATGCACAGGTATCCTGGGGACTGGCATGTGAACCTCTCCATAATTATGTCTGGAGGAATCTTCCTCTTTGGAAGAAGAATGATATGCTCAACTAAATCAGAAATATAGACAGCTGCCGGATGAAGACTGGACCCATGTAGAGCAACTGAAGTCAACTGAAAAGTGAGAAAAAGTTATTGAGAATTCAAAGAATGCGAGGAACACTCAAGAAACTAATATGTTGCATCCATGAGAAGAAAACCATGAGTGGTAAGAAAATCCCCAAGTGTTAGGAGTAGGTGTCTAGGCGGATGCAGAAAATCTTCCTCTTTACTAGTTCTGTGAGGAGATGAGCATGTGATCAATGGTAGAGAATCACTGGGACTGTTAAGAGCGAATGATTGAGCTCCATAGTTTGATATAGCTTCTGAAATAGATAATGAATCACATAATAAAATATCAGCAACCTCATATGAGGAAACTAACACCAAATCCCCATCAGCAGTTTTGAAGAGAAAGTGTGGTACTTGATTTTTCACACCGGAAGTGGTGAGAGAAGCTACAAGCATGAATGAAGGATTTTGGATTTTAAAATATGAACAAAATAATATTATATCAGAAATTAAATCATATCTAAATAGGTTCAAAACAGATCCAAAACTGTGAAATGGAATCAAATCCCCAGCAGCAGTTTTGTAGGAGACTTGTGGTACTTGTTTCTTCACACCGTTCATGAGAATAGCTACAAGCGGTACTGAAAGATTATGAATTTGATATATTAAACCAAGAAATATCAGATAAGATATAAATAATATCATATCAGATCCAATAAGGTTAATATCATATTCAAATAAATGGTTAACCGAGACGGTGGATGCACAGCTTTCTTCTTCTTCAAAATTCTGAATTTTGGTGCATGCAATTCTGCAGGAATTTGCTGGAAAATATAGATCATGGGGAGTGAATGGATCACTCTGGTAATCTGATATTTCTTCCAAAATATCCAAGTTATCACATATTTGCACACCAGCAGCAACATTATAGGGAGAAAAATCAAATTTCTCTTCACTTTCGGAAGCAATTACTAGTAAATTTTGCACAGAATTTAAAGGAAAGTCACCGATGAATGTTTGCATGGAAGTGCAGCAGAATTTTTATTCAATATCAGAGATTTGAATATCTTCTTCTATTTCAGCAATATGAGAAGATGAGATATTAGATATCTCATGAACTTCTGGAGCATCAGGAGAAGGAGTCACCGCATGGAGACTGTCTTCAATTCGAATTCACTGTGTAGAAGCTTCTGCTTCTTCTTTATCTTGAACAACTTCATCAGAGAGAGTGGAGGCCGAGATTTTTGGATCAAGGATGGTTATGGTGCTGGATGTTCTCTCCAAAGTTCTATTATTATTCTAATCAATCATTCCAAAGGTTCTGTCCATTATTATCCAGAGTTCCTGTGGATCTTTAATAGATCTACTGAGGTAGCGCAAGCTAAAAGAAAGAACCAGTGTCATTATTTCAAAAGCTGCATCCTTTGCATTTAGCCAGTCATTCTCACTCTCAAAAGACTCTCTACCAAATCCATCAGACACCCAATAGAGATCTTGTCTTTTCATAAATACAAACATCTTCACCTTCCATTCAAAATAGTCTGAGGATCGGGTGAGAAGAGGAACTGATGAATCCATTCGAAGTTGTACCTGCAAAACAAAAAAAATGATCCAGTAGGAGATCTGAGGAGGAGAAGTGCCTTGTCTGTTGAGGATCTGATACCATATTAAATTAAGCACATATATCTATGGACAAACACACAACTCACATGATAGATCACACAATTTACTTAGTTATTGAAGAATGAAACAGTGCAAAAATGGCTTGCAGCTGTGAATGCTTTTCTTTAATTAAAGAGTAATTAGATAGATAATTACAATGAAGTACAATGGATTTAATAGCCACAAGAAATTCAAATCCACATGAGGAATTTCGAATTGATTAGACTCTACTTGACTGTAGGTAACCAAGACCTTGTCTAAATCACTGTCGGAGGGCTCAGTGAATAACTGACCTTGTCTAAACCATAACCGGAGTTCATCGGAGCTCTAAAACACAACTAAAGTGTTACATTCAGTGTTGACTAAGGTTAACTAACAGTGGTAGGTGAGAAATGCGCCCCACATGTGTTCAGTCAAGTAAACCTAGCGCTAACTAAATGTAGAGGACTAGAACTGAATGTAACTAACTCCTAACTTAGCTTGACTAGTCATTAACTGAAGTGAACTGACCTTGGTTGGTTTCGGCACTCCCAGTGGCTTCCTAAATTGTAGGGATTGATCTAGGAGTCTCCTAAACTTAAGAAATCAAGTGCAATAAGTGGCAGTGAGCCTCAATTAGTGTTCCCCACACTTTAGTAACTGAAACATGTGGCCCAATTAGGTCAAGTGGACTCAATGGTGTTAATGACTATAAATAGACTAGATGGATTCCCAATTTAGACATGACTCCCAATTTAGACATATGACCAAATTTGGACAAGGGAGGATTAATAATCCTAACAAGGACATATCTTCTAATCCTGATTGTTTATTTTTTTCTTCATTCTGAAATTTTTCCATCAATATCTGGTTTAGCTCCTCTTGAGCTCTCAGAATTATTTCATTTTCCTTTTTGACTGTTTCAATCTCAGTTCTTAATTCTTTAACAGTTTGTAATAATTCTAAAGAATTGCTATTTAGTTCTTCCTGAATTGGTTCTCTTCTAAAATTACTTTGTTCATTAAACAAGGACTCTTCATCTGCATGTTCCTCGAGGCTTTCCATACATGCAATTTAGCTCAGAAAAAATTTCTGGAAATAACATTTCAAAAAGAAAAATAATAATCAGTATGCATGCATTTAATTTATTGTTTATCTATGCAGGTTGAGCCGCATTTAGGCCTAGTGTCTAAACTTGTGCTCTGATACCACATGTAATACTCCAAAATTTCGTAAAAATTTAAAAATTTCCATATGACATTAAATGTTTGCAATCATCACTACTGAGGAATATTTAACTGTTAACAATTAACCTAAACAGGATTTAACTAGAACTAATTCTTTTGTTAATTTCTAGTTCTGCATACTTAATTGTTTACTTTCATAAATCATTGTTAAGGATTTGATTTAGCAGGTTATGATTTGGAACAACAAAAATTGAAACATCTGTTTAATTACTTAAGTGCTAAGTTTTTTTTACTATTTTATGAAAATATGAAATAACTTCAGTTGAGTACGAGGCTTACTTAGCTTTTTAGCTAATGTGGTGAAGTGATAGTTCTTTTACAGGTCTTATACAAGTAATACATTGTGTAACGAGTTTCTAGATCGAGATTATTATATCAACTAGCATAAAATATAATGCTAGTAAATTTATTTACTTTACATCTTTTATCAAAATGAATGAGGTATTGTTGATGTGTATATTTATGTTTTAATTAGTTTTCTGGTAAATATAAGTGCTTAGAAAAACTAGTATAATCCAGTTCTGCTTCCCTTTTGCTTCAACTATAATTTGATCATCTAACTTTTATCTATATATTACCAGTTTAGGTCCTCTATGTAATCCTAGTGAAAATTAAATCATAAAACGGGTCCTTTAATACCTTATTATATGATACTATGGTAATTGCAAGGGTATTTGTTTCAACAATATTCAAACACTATGTAAACTAGGAAAAAATAAATATAGCTATAGTAATATAATATTCGATATAAGACTAAAGATGTCATGCAGAAACAGACTTCTAACTGCTTAGGTATTCATCAAGTAAAAATCATAATATTATGAATATTATATTGATAAATAATAGTGTTACTATTTTGTGTAAGGAATGAAAGATTATTTCCTATAAAATCTATTCAACCTAGCCTTCACATGACTTCATAGAAATACGATGTAAACATTATTATTACCCTATATCAAAGATAAGTTAGAATACTTACGCTAAGAAATTAAGCGATGAAACTATCTAATGTTGCAAGCTTATACACATAAGTGTTTTAACCAAAATATTACCCTAGGTTTCTTAACAAGGTATTTTTACAAATTTTATAATTCCTTATAGGATGATGTTTGTTATTCTAACAAGGTTAATGGTTTCCTTACATAAGTTCTTGCCCATTTACATGGTTGATAAAAACAAACCCTAATTTAAGCATGGACTACTTCCAATATTATTTCCTCTAGTAATCATAACATGCATATTATAATTTTTGAAACATTATTCTAATGGAGAAATGGTTATAATATGCATACTAAAATGAAAGTTATTGAATGATATGAACAAGGTTTTAACCATAGTTTTTTTTATAAAACATACTTGTATTCATGATGCTCTTTTTGGTTTCGAACTATATTACAAAACCCACAGTTTGCAAATATATCCAATGCTACGTGGTAGGTGATTACTGGCTAGGGTTTTTGACTTTTGGAGTTTAGCTATAAAACTATGCTAAACCCTAAAAAATCGCATTTTACCTATCTTTTACTACTGTCGTGGAAAGGAAGCCATAGGCTTAGGGCCTCATGGCTTCACCATTTCTCTTTTGCCGCAAAAAAGAACTTTCACTACTTATGGCTTACCTTTACCTGTGAGAGTCCTTAACCTTCTTTCTATACTCTGCATATGAGAATTTTACTACCATTCTTTATCTCTATGGGTGTGTGGTCAATGTCGCCATTACCAAGCCTCTACGTGAGCTATCCTCAGGCACTGGTGCAGTGGTAAAACTCTGTAGTGTGAGCTCAATTTTTTATTTACCTTGGCGTTGAATTAAACCTTCTTGTTAAGTTTTCTTATTAGTGCTTCCTTTGCTGCTCGGCATATGTTTTCCGGTGGCTAGGGTATGTTCTTCTTACCCAATAAGGGGCTGAGGTCAATTTATTCAGGTGATAAATTTTCTTTGTATTTTATATATATTATACACTTATTCATAAGCTATTAACCTTTTCATTTGTATAAATTTCTCATTCAGTGTTTTATTATACTTGTGCAGGTTTTCAAGTGGATGCTCTGTGCTAGAATATGCCATAAAATATCCATGGAGGGATTCCAAGCTTCGTGTCCATCCTAATAAGCCATCCTAATAAGCCTCGGTCTTGCCTGAGGTTTTCTCCTACAATGGTTGTATGGGGTTTAAGGTTGATATTGTTTGATTGGTTAGAAATACAGCTCAACCGCAGTTACAATGTAGTCTTGTGTAATTTGGAAGGTCGTTTGGCTGTGACTTAATAAAATATTTATATGGCCTTTTCAGTCGTAACTTGGTTTACAGAGTTTGTAATTTTGAACAGGCTTTTAAAGCTGTGACTTTTGTTTTGGAACATGCCATTAGGCCGTAACTTGTATGAAAACTACAGTGATGTTTTGGTAAATGAAGTTTAGGGTTTAGAAACTATTTGTATTTTGTTTAAGCTCTAAAACTTCATGTTTATATAATGTATAATAAGTAATATATATATACTGTGGTTTTAGAAAATGATAGCAAGTTGTGAGATTTATATGTTGATTATTTTCCATTCTTTTTAAATTAACCTAAAGAGAGATATTATTACTACGATAATATTGGTATTGATGTATAAATAGCTAAGAATTTTAAAATAAGTTTTAATATGGTTCATGTTTGTATTTTTCTTTGGTTTTGTTTTAAAAGAGAAACAAAAAGGAAATGTTTAGACATTTATTTTTAGAACAGAGGTTGATTTTTACTGTTTACTTTATTAAATAGATAAAAGAAAGGTTGAATATACAACCTGAGTCTTTACTTAATTTCTCTTAGTTTATATTTACCATAAAGTTTTAATATTGTTTCTTGTGGAAAATGTATTTAATTTTGTATATTAACCTATTAGATATATGTGGTTATACAAATGAAGATTGTATGCTTTAATTAACTTTGGGTGAAACTGCATAATCCCTCTGCTAGTAAAAGAGGAGGTAATGATAGTCATATTTGACAATTTCTTCAAAATAGGTTTTATTTATAAAATATTAATTACTTTTAAATTATTGCAGAGTTTAATATTTGATATAGTGTTATTCAGATAAATTTTTACTTAGATTAATAATGAAGTTATCTAAGAAATTTCTAGCCTCATTTACAGTTTCTTTAAGTTAATCCTGCTTATTTATTTTCTATTTTTATAATGACTTTTAGTCACTATAATAATAGGCTTATAGTAAATCATTTATCCACTGTGTAAATAAGTGCACAGACTAAGTATATATATATTTTTAAATATTTCCTAGAGACAAATTTGTTTATGTTATGGCATTGTACTCTATCTAAGGAAAACATCTGAAATAGAAAGGAAAAACATACTTATGATTAACTCTTATGAAATCTATAGAAGGTAAATAATCACATTCAAGCATACTTCATTTGATTCTTTATCAGAATTTAATCTAACCTACTATACTAGAGTACTGCCTTGTTGCTGCCGCAACTGTTCTCCCCAAATTTATTATTATTTAAATTCTGGGCCCCTCCTCGTCATCTTTGCTTAGTTTGATCGTTTATTTCTTGAGCCTCTTGGGCGTATCTTATTTTCATTTCACTTTGAAGATGGATGTCAGCCGGTGTATGTATGCCTTGTTCAGTTTCAGTTTGAGTCATGGATGTCTGGTTTACTGGTCGATAAAAGAAAGGGGCAAAATCTTTGTTCCTCAGAGTTGCCTTTTCGAAGAAATAACGGACCTAGCTGTGCCTGATCCTTAAAACTGTTTGAATACTTGTTTTTTCTTATGATCGGGCCTCTTTTTAATTTCAGGTCGGAAGCTGTGAGTTTCTTTTCCGCCGCCGTTGCAGCTCTCAAACCATTTTAGCATCCGACTCTCCAGGTTTCTCCGACGTCCGATTCATGTTAAACCTTAAACTGCTTACCCGTAGCCCTGACTCGTCCGCCATTGCGGCTGGGAGATTCTTTTAAATTCCGATGTTAAAGTCTCCCAATGTCCGATTATTTCTCCCACCCGCTTCACGTATCTCCAAGCTCTCTTTTCCGCCGTTGCAGCTCTGAAAGTCTTCCAGCCTCCGAAGCTCAAAACCATCCGATGGCCGATTTAAAGCCCCTCTTGCTTGTGTTTCGCTGGCCCACGACTTAAGCCTCGCCCGCCGTTGCGGCTGGGAGAACCTTTTGGTCTCCAAGCCTACTTCCTTCCAACTGCCGATTCATCAGTTTCCTACCCAAAGCTCGATCGATTTTCTTCTCTGAACAAGAGACGAACCCGACCATTTTCTTGTGGAATTGTCATTCAATTGTTAGAATCTAATGCTTTGTTTGCGACGCCTTTGAAACAAATGATGCTTGTCTATTGACTATATAAAGTCTCGAGGAGACCAGTCAACCTACCATGGTGTGAAGAAAGACGGACCGTCTGGCAGAGGTATAACGGAAGCTCAGGGAATCGCCGTGGAGAACCATGGCCGTAGAAGACAAAATTCGGAATATTGAATATGCAGAAATGGATCAGTTACCAAGTGGTTCATGATTGCATGCACACAAAAGATCGGAATGTGAAGCGTTCGAGAAGCTGAAAGGTCATGCGTCTGGGGGGAAAACAAAACACTCTATAGGGGTAGTTAAATATGGGAAAGGGGAACTGAGAAAAGGGCTTTTTCCCTGGAAAATTTTGTAAATGTTTGCTTGTAAGAGGAACTACTTCGTTTTGCACAGGAAACTACAATTTTGCCTATTGGAGAGAGTGAGAAGTGGAATGTATCAATACAACTTAATGAATAATGTTGAAGAGGAACTATTTCATTTTCTACTGGTTTCATTTACTGTAAGAGTGTTTAATTTCATGAGCCTATGCTCTTGTTGAATGCTTTTCGGTATCTTTTGGGATATTTTCCACTGTGAGTAATAAAGGTTGTTTTATAGAATGATCGGCTATCTGGTTATTTAAATATCTGTGAGTGTTCATGTGTCTTGAAAGAAGTATCAGCTATCTGTGATTCTTCATTATACATGTGCAAAAATGTATTACTCACCAATAAATGCTAATTTTTCTCCCTAGGGATAGTTTAGATAGTCAGTTTGCTTTTTGTTATATGCGATTGGGATGCCTATGAGCCATAAGACGAGAGGTAAGAACCTGCGCATCACATTGTGACTGCTCCTGGCATCTTTATCACCCTGCATTTAGTTAGGCACTTGAATTTCATATCTTAAGTCAAAACACAAAAAACTCAGTGGACCGGGCCACAACCGGTAAAGCCTTTGTTTTGTTACTTGACCTACGGTAGCCAGACCGCAAACCGGATGGATTCCCTATACCAAACAGTCAACGGGCTAGTTGGGAACATTGATTGGGGAGAATCCCTTTACTGTTGCCGCCTGCAATTTTCCAGGCCTCAACAGTTTTGGCGCTAGAAGGAGGGCTTGAACCTCCGGTGCATGGATGGCCGAGGAAACTCGTTTTCTCGAGATTATTCCGCTAGTTATAGTTCTAAAAGTAGTGGACCGCGCAATCCAATTCCAGAAGAAGAAAAAAGAGAACATCTATATGCTGTTGGTAACAAAGTGGTTAATGACCTAAGAAGACACACCCGGGCATACGTAAAGAAGCTTGGAGGGTTGCCAATTATCCCTGAATTACCTAGAAGAGAGTACAAGAAGAAATACCATCCTATAGCAGAAGATTCATTGTTGGTTGGAGACTGGGAAGAACTTGTAGAGACTACTTTGCAAGAAGTTGAGCTACCTTTGAATCAAGAAGGCCCAGAAACCCCTTACATTTCTCCTGTTCACACCCCTGTTGGTTCACCTCCTCACTCTCCACCTCAACTCATGGCCGGTGTTAACGCCAATCAACCTCCTCCCAATCCACCAAATCCACCACCTACATGGAAATCCAGGTCACCCCTAAACCTGACTCCCCCTTTACATGACCTACCTCAGGCCTTTGAAAAGTTATTGCCTAAGTTTGATCCGAATGAGAAGATGTTAGTGGATGATCATTTGTAGAGTTTTTACTTGGAAATAGAAGGATTGAGAGCTGGGGAACATGAAGATGTAGTGTGCAGACTTTTCCCGCATACCCTCAAAGGGACTGCTGCATCTTGGTACTTTGGGTTTCCTGCTAATTCTATCCCAGATTGGGATACTTTCGAGAGAATTTTCAGAAGTAAGTATGAAGTTCAAAAGACTCACGCAGCCATTATGAAAGGACTATGTGCACTGAAGAAAGAGAAAAGGGAAAAAGTGTACAGTTTCACACAAAGGTTTGCAGCATATCTTAAAAATTTCTCTGAAACAGATAAGCCTTCAGACAAAGTATTGATTGAATACTATACTTCAGCTCTAGGCCCTGATTTGTCCATGTTTGCAAAAGGTAGGGCCAAGCCTACTTTGACAGAGACCTATGAAGAGGCAGAAGTGGTGGAAGCGGAAAGAGAAAGTATTAAAGACTATCCAAAACAATCAAGAGAGAAAGGTACAGGAAGAAAAACCTTATTGTTCACTAAGCCTAAGGAAGAAAAGTCACCAGATTATGAAAGTATGGCCAAAATGATGCAAAAGCTATCTAATAAGATCATAGACTTAGAGAAAGAAAAAGAAGCACAAAAGTTCTACAGGCCTTATTATAAGAAAAGGGAGGACAACAATTAGCCCCAACCTCCTCCTCAAAAAAATGCATCCATGAATCTGATAGAGATTGGGATGGAAAATTTCTGTACCTTTCATCAACAGCCTCATTCCGAAAGGAACTGTCCGCAATGGATAAATTCAATGACATTGGCTATGAATCATATGTTGGATTCAAGATTAACGGAGGAAGATGATGAGGAAAAGAAAGAAAGTGCTGCTTCTACTTCTACAAAAGGACAGGAAGAAGAGACCATGACATTATGGAATTCTGTCTCCTTACTTGATGCAGAAGAGGAAAATACTCAGGGATGCAAGGATGTCAGGGAAGCTAACATGACAACTAGGAGCCAAGGGAAGATTAGTGATGACAGTTTGTTACTCCCAAAGATCAGAAGGCTGCAAAGAAATATCAAGAAGAAATTTCAAGATAAATATTTGGCTGATAAGATTCCAAAATTCACTATTACTAGCCAAGATCCTGATCAGAACATAATGTTGTCCAAGCCAAACGAAGAGAAGGTGAGTGCTTATAGATCTCTGTCCATTAAGCAACAAATTGAATATGACATTGTTGAGGATTTGAAGAAGATAAAGGAAAATGTCCTGCTGTTTGAAATGTGTAAAGTACCACAATAGAAAGAAAGGTTATTTAAAGCACTTAAAGCATCAGAAGAGAAGTTTCCCTCTGACAATCAACCCCGGGACGAAGATGAAATTGGAGAAGCTAGCACCAGAGGTAAGTCTAAAACTAAACATCCACCTTTCCTCTTGACATTTGAAATCTTTAATCATAACGTGCACAATTGTCTGGTAGACTCAAGGGAGTCTATTAATGTCATGCCCATTTCAATGTGTAAAAAAATAAATGGGAAGCCGAAACCAACCATGTGGAGGGTGGTGCAATTGGATAGGATAGACGTTAAAGTAATTGGTGAGATGGAAGACGTCCTAATCCGTCTGGCATCCGATGACAGAGTATGCCAAGTTATTAACATCATGGTGGCTGATATACCAGACACTTACGGCCTGGTCCTTAGCAGATATTGGTCAGCTAAGTTAAGTGGATATTTTTCCTCAGATTGGTCGCATCTGTGGTTACCATACAAAGGGAGTCCCAACCAAATTAAAATTTTAAGAGAACCACACATGAAGTACAATGTTACTCAACTAAATGAGAAGAATGTACCAGTTGACTCCGTGTTGGGAAACTATTTTCTCGAACTGGAACCAGGGAGCTATCAAGCGAAGGAGGCCAGTGACACATCTGACACCCAACCTGATCTCCTTCGATTTTCTCAGGCTGATGAGATTGACTGTAACATAGTAGATTTAGCAGTAGGAATAGATTCATTTTCAGTACTTAATGATTTTTGGACTTTATTTTTTGATGGCTCAAAGACATTAGAAGGGTCGGGGGCTGGATGTGTCCTTATTGATCCACAAAAGAATAAACATTTTCTGTCATGTAGATTAGAGTTTGAATGTACTAACAATACAGCTGAATATGAAGCACTGGTGCAGGGACTCAAGAAAGCAATTGAATTGAAGGTAAGTAATTTAAAAGTTTTTGGGGACTCACAAATAGTTGTAAAGCAAATAAGAAATCAAATACATTGTGTTTCCCCCCACTTGAAAGCTTACCAAAATGAGGTATGGGTTTTGCTTAAATGTTTTCATGCATTCAATATTATTTCAATCCCAAGAATGAAAAATGTGGCCGCTGATCTTTTGGCCACATCAGCCGCCAAGATGGTACCCACTAATAACAGATGTTCTGTTGAATTACTTTTTAGGCCTTCAGTACCTGACATGATCACCAACCTGTGAGTATTTGACAATGACCAGCAAATAATCGAGTGTTTGACAAATGATGAGATCTTTAAAGGAGCCATTATAGATGATGAGGAACATCAGGCTGAGATGAAATATGATAATTTCATTCCTAAAGGGGTCAGAATGTTAGAGAAGATGTTTGAATTGAATGAAAATTTCAGAAGACCCACTAACGTGAAGATGCACAGCTCAACTCTACAGTTCGAGCTGATAAATTTGGGGACTGAGAACAATCCTAAGTTCGTGAATCTCAGCAAATGCTGTTCGCCAACAGAAAGAGACAAATTCATCTGACTATTTAAACAATATAAAGACGTTTTTGCATGGATGTACGAAGATTTGAAAACCTACGACACCAACATCATCAGGCATATCGTCCCTATTAAAGCGGGCGTCAAGCCATATCAGCAGCCGTTGAGGAAGATGCACCCAAAGTTGGAATCACTAATCCAGAGCGAAGTGAAGAAATTGTTGGACACTAGAATTATTTTTAAACTCAGACACTTTGAGTGGGTGTCAAATTTAGTGCCAGTTAGAAAAAAATCGGGAGAAATCAGACTGTGCATGGACTTCAGAAACTTAAACCGCGCTTCAGATAAAGACAACTATCCCGTGCCTCCCATGGAGCAGTTGCTACAGATGGTTTCCAGTTCTAAATTGTTTTCATTGTTAGAAGGGTTCTCTTGTTACAACCAAGTGTTAGTAGCCGAGGAAGATAGATTGAAGACAACGTTCAGAACTAAATGGGGGACATTTTCCTATAGAAGGATTCCTTTTGGACCGATCAACGATGGAGCAACATTTCAGAGAGATATGGACATAGATTTCCATGGACTGATTGGATGAAGTGTTGTGGTATACCTTGATGACATCACAATATTTTCGAAGAAAAGAGGGGAGCACGCGTTCCACCTGAAGCAAATTTTCGAACGCTGATGGAAATATGGCATTTCCCTCAATCCTAAGAAGTGTGTTTTTGCGTTCACAGAGGGCATGTTACTGGGGCATATAGTTTCAAAGAGAGGCATATCTATAGACCCAGAAAGAATTAAGGCCATTGAATAAATCCCTATGACCCATAATAAAAAGGGAATGCAATCTTTCATGGGAACGATAAATTTCGTACGAAGGTTTGTGCCTGATTTTGCCTAGACTGTTAAGCCACTGCAGCAGATGGTCAAGCAAAATGCACAGTTTAAGTGGACCGAAACCAAAAAGAATTCTTTCATCAAAATCAAGACTGATGTTGCACATGCTCCCTCCCTGAAAATTCCAGACTTTGGTAAATACTTTATTATGTACACGTTTGCATCCGATGATTCATTGGCAGCCGTGCTTACGCAAAAAGAGGACAGGGGTGATGAATTCCCAATCTCTTTCATGAGAACTGGGCTTCAAGGGGATGAATTAAACTACCCATCCATTGATAAGTAGGCTTACACAATATTTAAGGCAGTAAAGCAATTCAGGCCTTACATATTAAAGAATCGAACCAAGGTAATAGTCCCTTACCCAACTGTAAGATCCCTTCTCATTCAGAAAGAGTTAGGAGAAAGAAGGGGCAACTGGGTAACAGCTCTTCAAGAATATGACTGTGAATTCAAGCTAGCCTCTATAGTGAAAGGTCAAGGATTATGCAAATTGATGACTGGAAGCAGAAACAACGAAGAACAAGCATGGGAAGATGAAGCCGAGTTGCATGTAATGGATGTATGTCCTTTGTTCACAGCTCCTGAGTCCTGGTATAGAGACCTTGTGCATTACTTGCAGTCAGGGCTGTTTCCAGAACATTGGAGTTCAAAATAAAGGAGAGCTCTATGTTTGAAATCAGCTTCCTACCAAATCATAGAAGGCGTATTATTCAGAAAGAACTACAATGGAGTCCTCCTGAGATGCTTGGAGAAAGAGGATGATGAGAAAGTAATGTCTGAATTACATGATGGTCCGGCTAGGGGACATTTTTCAGGCGATACTACAGCCCACAAAATCCTTAGAGCCGGTTACTATTGGCATACGCTCTTCAAGGATGCACATGCACATGTCAGGAAATGCGATATTTGTCAAAGATGCGGTGGAAGACTGCTTAAAACAGCAGCACCTCTAAAGCCTGTGATGGTCATGGAACCATTTGAACAATGGGGTCTGGACATTATTGGAGAAATAAAACCGAATTGTTCCTTGCTGCACAAGTACATTCTTACTGCTACTGATTATTTCACCCGCTGGGTCGAAGCTATCCCACTGCGCAAGATAAATGAAGACGAAGTCATCAACTTCCTACAAGATCATATCATGACCAGGTTTGGAGTTCCAATTTCGTTAGTTTTTGATAATGCTAAATA